>VZRF01010836.1:2128451-2146728 GCA_013396875.1 Vireo altiloquus
TGCGCCTGCTGTGCCAGCGCTACCAGGAGTACGTGAGGCGGCACCCGGCCGCCACGGCCCAGCTGGAGGGCACCGTGCGGGGGCTCTCCTACCTGCTGCCAGGTGCGGCAGCGGGCGGACCTTCCTCCCTCCGGCCGGGCTCTGGGCCGGGGGGTGCGGGCACCGGGGCCCAGCGGGGAGTGGGGGCTCCCCCGGCGCTCGCTGTAGCTGCTCTCTTCCCTTCGCAGGTCGCTTCTCGGACTCGCACGCGCTGTCGGAGCTGGGTAGGTGGGCAGCGGGCCGGGGCCGGTGCTGTGCCCTTGCCCGGGTGCATGCGGGTTCACTCCCCGGGCCCTGCTTTTGTCCATGACTGGCTGCATTCTCGGGCAGCTCCTGGGAGGAGTGTGCATGTCTTGCTGCCCTCGTTCCCTCGTCCCCTATGGGGGACAGAGGCAGCAGGGCCGGTTTGGCGTGCTTTCTGTGCATCCATTCTGTGGTGTTCTCTTCCTTTTCCAGTGTATTCTGCGTCCAACCTCCTAGTGTTGTTAAACGACTGGATTCTCCGAAAGGACCTGCAGCAAAGCCTGCCGGTGGTAAGGCTGGAGTGTGTGGGAGGAGGATTTGGGACACATGCTTTCCTCCTTGCTGGAGCTTTCAGGGAGTGTCTTTAGAAACTGACAGGTTTTTGCTGTGGCCTGTCTTTACAGTCAAGTATGGAGAAGCCAGAGGCAACTTCTGAATGCAAGTAAAACAGCAGCCCTGCCCTGTAGGTCCTAGCTTGGAGGTGTGGCCAGAGCACTCCCTGGACCACAAATCAGGCCCTGACTTTCACCAGAAGCTCTACAGGTTTTTTTGAGAAGCTCACAACTTGAGCTAGGTGGAGGTGTTGATGAATAAACCATTGCTGTTTACATAGTAGTGGCTCTGGAGCACTGAACCTCTGATTCCATCTGTCAGATTCTTCCTTTACATAGTGTGTTGAGTAAAACAAATGTAAGTCCCTTGCTACTATGTCTCTCTTGCATGAGCCCCGGGCCAGCTCCCAGCATTGTTAGACCCTTTGGGGAATGGAGAAGAGGTCGTTTTTTTCCAGACAAGGCTCTTCTGTTACGAACCTGCGCAGTGTGTGGGAACAGAGCATCAGGCGTGTAACAAACACAAATGCAGAAGACTTACTTCCCTGGTGGTTAAAGTTGAAGAGGATTTCAGCTGTATTGTCTTTATTGATGCTTTTCAGTGGGTTAAACCCTGTGATTGGCAGCAGTAAGTTCCTGTGTGGAGAGCAGACCTAGACTGGAAGAGCACCCACTGTCTTGGGGTTCATGCCTGAAATCTAGACTGATGATGTGTTAAGCATTCACTCTGGTGTGCCTGTGGACTCTGGGTCCCCTTCCCTCCATTCCAAACACACTCCCATATCAGCTCTAACCAGAGAGGAGGTTTTCTTGTGTCTCATCTCTGGGATGAGGAGGAGGGGAGAGTTTTGCTGTGGAGCTCAGGCACAGTGCCCCAACCCAGGAGGCTATCCTGCTGCGTTAGTTGGGGTAGAGGCAATGTAAGACACAGATGGGATGCTCTCCCTGTTTTTGGAGTAGTAACCCCAGGTGATACTGTCTGCCCCTGCTTGGAGGTAGATAAGTGGGCTTGTGCCACACTGCAGCTCCAACCACAGTGAAGACACTGCTTTTTGTTTCTGGAGTTAGGACTTCCAAGGCCATCTGGTGCTTGTTTCTGAGGGTCCCACCAGACTGGGCTGTGCTTCTGCTCTCTTTAACTTCCGAGTAGAACCTGCATCCTGTCCCCCTCCTCCCCTCTGTGTTTTGCAGTCGCTGCCCCAGCAGAAGCTGCTGACCTGGCTGAGTGTGCTAGAATGCGTGGAGGTCTTTGCAGAGATGGGGACAGCCAGGGTGTGGGGGGAGATGGGCCGGTGGACCATCATTGTCCTCATCCAGCTGGCTAAGTAAGTGCCGCGGGCAGAGGGAAAGGGGCAGCATGCGTTCGGAAAGGGGACCTGGAGGGCACTCCATAGCACCTTAGAAACAATCCCACACAGGACTGAGCTGCCAGTCCCCAAGGCTGGGGGAATCCGGAGCCCCACAGTGTACTGGATGCTGCGCCACAGAAGGGAGCACTTACACCTCTCACCTTGCCAGTTGCTCTGAGGAGATCTGAGTGTTTCCCTCTTCTGTGGAAGCCATTTGTCCAGTGCATCAGGAACCCAACTCCATAGTCTGATATTGAAGACTTCCACATGTCTGTTCACAGAGCCATTCTTCGTCTCCTGCTCCTGCTGTGGTACAAAGCTGGCATCCAGATGTCTCCTCCCATCGTGCCACTCAACAGGGAGAAGCAACAGCCTCTCCACCCCCAAGGTGAGCCCATGGTGTTGTCATCATTGGCTTGGTGCCTTGCTGAGCCACATGTCTTGTCCTGCTAGAATTACTCATCAGAGCAGTGGCTTGTGCAGCACATGGAACCATAAGGTTCCACAGTACTCAAGGCTGAGCTGTGTTGAACTTTCCACCCTTTGCAAAGGACAAGGTAGCTTAGTGGCAGGGTTGTCCTACTATCTGGAAGGAGGGGATGGAGAAGGCTAAGCTGGGAATTTCTGGCTGAACCATGAGTCAAGCTGCATGTGCCCTGGTCTGATGATGAGGAAAGAGGCCCTAGACCTGGACAGTGTCAGGTAGATTTACCATTTCACCCTCTGCCTACTGTTAGCCCCTGCAGAATTGTCCAGTTTGCGCTCAATCAGCCTTTCAATCTGCTCTTCTTGGTGGCAGCGTAGGGGAGGGTGGTGCCAGCTCTGGGGTGCGAAGCGTGTTGCTTTGAAGCCTGACCCCTGTGGCTGTTTTCTTCTGCAGGCATGGAAGACAACTCCTCAGGGAAGGATCAGACCTATGTTGGCAGGCGTTCCAGCCGTGTTGTGCGCTCTCTCCAGAGCAGTAAGTAACCGAGCCGGTTTTCAGCCTGAGCTGTTCCTGCTCTGTGCCTTCATGGATGACACGGGTGTGAGCAGTAAAGGGCAGGACCTTGTATTGGGATATATTTTGCCACTCACTGGGCCTGCTGTGGGTAGGTAGGGGTATCAAAGCAACCAGTGCAGGCCTAGCACTTAAATTGTGTTTGCCATGTGAGCTGTGCAACAGATACAACTCGTCATAGTTATGCTTTGAGGAGCATGGATCTTAGAAGTATCTCTTTGAGCTTTCCTCTTTCACACCTTCACAGTGCAGAAAGCAGGGGAACATGATAGGAAGGTGTCCTGGTTTTGTCTGGGATAGAGTTAGTTTTCTTCCTGGTAACTGGTACAGTGCTGAGTTTTGGGTTTAGTATGGGAATAACGTTGATAACACACTGATGTTGTAGGTTATTGAGAATTAGTGGTTACTCTAAGTCAAGGACTTTGCAGTTTCCTGGGTTCTGCTAGTGAGGAGATGCACAAAAAGCTGGGAGGGAGCACAGTCAGGATGAATGATCTGAGCTGGCTGAAGGGATCTTCTGTGCCATAGAATGTCATTGCCCAGTGTATGAACTGGGGAAGTTGGCTGGGAGGGGCCAGTCGTTGTTTGGGAATGGGATGGGCATCAGTCTGGGGGTGGTGAGCAGTTGTATTGTGTGTCAGTTGTGTTTCTTGGGTTTTCTTATTTTCCTTTTCATTATTGTCATTATTGTTATTATTTTTGTTATTTTATTTTATTTCAATTATTAAACTGTTCTGTCTCAATGTAGGACTTTTACCTTGGGAGGAGGGGGTGAGGGGCTCCAGGGCCAGGTGAAGTGAACTAGCAGTCATGTGATATGTAGTTTCCAGCTGGGACAAAGCTTTTATTTGTGTTCGTGATCAGACCTGCTTGTTTCAGCCCCATCCCTGCAGTCCCGGCACTGGGGGTCCCCCCAGCAGAGGGAGGAATCGCAGAGCCGAAGAGCAGAAGAGATGAACCAGCCTCCCACTCCTCTGGGTCTCCAAGAAACCATCGCAGAATCCCTCTACATTACCCGCCCCCTGCTCCACCGTATCCTGCCCTTCTCCATGCGGGCTCCTGCTGCTCGCGGGAGCCGGCAGAGGGTGCTGCGGGCTCGGCCCGGGTGCAGGGCAGTGCCTCGCCAGCTCTGTTCCCTGCGCGGCTCTCCTTGGGCATGGGCCTCGGGACTCTTCCCTTCCTTACGCTTTGGTGGCTGGACCCAGCTGCTGGAACTGTGGGTGCAAGTCCTCCAGCCCTTTTCCCCAGAGCCCCCAGCCCTGCCTTAGGGTGTATTCGCCTGCACTTGGCAGAACTTTGTGGGTACCCAGGGGATTGCTTCTGTGAGTGCCTCTTGTTAGGAATCTCTAATCTTTTCATTCCTTGACTGTGTGTTCCTAGTATTGAGTTTAGGAGTATGGGGCCAGAGATCATGGAAGCCCTGGCTCCTCTCGGCAGTCCTGGACATCTCGAGGTCAGTCACCAAGAGTCTTTCTTGGTGCTTGGTGGATGGTGGCTGGGCATCACACTTCCCCGTTCCTGGGCAGGCCCTACAGAGAGAAATGTGCCTGGGGGCTGGTCCTTAGCTTGGAGATTGACACATCTTCTGCAATACTTAGTGCTGTCTGTTCTGAGCTGCTGCGATCTACTCTACATTCAGCTGAGAGTGGAGGGCTTTAGAAACCCACTTTCTTTTCCCTACTGGCTCCTGTTGCTGTGACTTAGCTCTCTGCCCTCCTCCTTCCAGTCTGAGCTTGCTGAGTGATCTGAAAGACCTGAACAGGCGAGAGCGGGCGGAGCTGAGGCGACGAACCATCCTGCTGCTGTACTACCTGCTGAGATCTCCTTTCTATGACCGATACTCAGAGTAAGGGGCCCTTGCTGGGCTTTTGCTGAAAATTTCCCTTTTCACTGAAATACTGTCAGGGGACTGGGTGAGTAGATCTGAAGTTGTGTGGGTGCCTATGACCAGGTTAATCTGAGCCCTTGTGTGACAGCTATTGCCATTGCTGTTTGTGTGTTCAACAGCTGGGGCAGGAGATGTCCAGCTGGACTTGTTCATACTCTCTCCCTTCCTAGGGGCAGGATCCTCCTCCTTCTGCGCTTGTTGGCTGATTATGTGCCTGGAGTTGGCTTTGTCACAAGTAAGTGGGTCCCACTGTTATATCCCCATTTTTGTCTGGTGAAGAAAAATGAGGGCTGTTTGGAATATTTGTCAATTGGTTTCCAGTCCAGGGAAGGAATTAAGAAGTCTCTAGAGAGGTTAGCACTGGAGCACCCTGTGTTGATGCTTGAGTAATTTTTAAATGCTGAAGGAAAAGATTAATTGCTTCCTGGCTTGAGGACAGTAGTAAACCTCTGTGTGCCCTGAGGCTGCAGAGCTCGGTGTCTGCCACCTAGGCCTGTTCTTCTAGGCTTCCTTTCTGCACCTCAGGTGGTGCACCAGGGCCCCACTTTTCAGCCTGTTCTGAACTCTTTTCCTTGATCCCTAGTCTGCAGTGCAGACAGGAGGGGTAAATGGGTGCATGGAAGTATTGAACCAGGCAGAAACCGACTGTAAATCAAAGGACCAAACCAGGTCTGTGTTCTAGTCTTTCACCAGAGGATCCCTTTGTTATAGGCCAGCATTTCACTTCCCCCCACTCTTCCCCTGATGATGTGAATCCTTTTGTGGAGTGATTCATGGCAGTGATGTGACATTACATCAGCCTGGCATCATGGGATTGCCCTTTCTTTAGGGAGGTCACAAAGCTGGCTAGCTCAGGAGCCACTTCCTCCAGTTAGTGCTTTCAGAGAGGCTTTGAAGCCTGCATTAAGCCCTGTGCAACATAAGCATTTTCACTCTACAGCAGATGCTTCTGTGTTTGCACCTGCTCACTACTGCTGAGTTATCGTCCCTCTTCCCTGTCACAGCAATGTCCTCCTGACTCTCTGCATGTGGCTTTTCCCCTTGCACATTGTAGACTCCCTTTCCCACTGGAGTTTGAACAGGTCAGCTCTGAGGGAGTGATTGGTGTCCCACACCATGGCCATGCTGACCATGTTTCACACCCCTCATGATCCTGCTCTGATCTCTGGCACCACATTGCAGTGTTGCCCCACATCTTGGCAAAAGTAACTGTTCTATTCTTGGGTTCATCTGAGTTGTGTAAGTGGAGATTTGGGGTTGTTTGGATCATAATGAAAAGGGGGGGACATAGCCCATAGACACACAGCTTTAAATTCTTGCCTTTCTACATGTGTGATCCCTCTGTTCTCTTGTTTCAGGGCCACTGATGGATTACTTGCCTGCTTGGCAGAAAATCTATTTCTATAACTGGGGCTGATGAGAAGATTATTATTCTCTGCTAAAATCATGGCTGGACATTTCTAAGGAGGGAAAGCAGGCTTGGGGAGGGATGTTGATAATGTCTAATTTTCAGTTAAATCATAAACGAGAAGCTCCTGTTCTGCAGAGTGGGGAGGGGGTTTTATGCGTTTTTTTTTAACAGATCTAGATGTGAATGATGGACACTAAATGGATGGGGAGACCCTGGCCACCTGTTTCTCTGGACCATTCTGTGGCTGCAGTGATGGTGAGGGGCAGCCTCTTTTTTGATGCACTTGATTTTTCTTCTTTTGTACAGCTGCACTATAATAAAGCCAGGCAGCATACTGGGTTTTTTTGGAGAGCATTTTCTCACATGTCAAGGTGCTGAGGTTCACCTGCAACCTGCTTGTGTCGGCCATGCCTGGCCCATCTGCTTGGAGCAGATTTGTCTGTCCAATAAACTGACTGGAGGGAACTGAGCTGAAGGGCCTCCCCCTCTTTGCATGGGATCGCCTGTATCTGGTTGCCAGCAGGTCTCTCTGTCAGAAAGAGCAGCTTTTGCAGTTGTCTACCCTGGGATATGCTGTTCCCTAGAAGCCTTTTGCTCTGTCCTGTGTCAGTCAGGGCCCCACATGTTGCTCAACTGATGACTATAGCCTTTTTAATTCCTGGTGCCTGCATCAGTCCCCAGAGTCCTTCTGTGGAGGCTTCCTTGGCCAGGACAAAGGGTTAGTCAGCTGGTGGCACTGGATTGCCCCACAGGCAGCTGTTTAGGTAGAATGTGTGCCCCGAGTGGGTATCAGGAACATTCCCTGAGGGATTCTCAGGCTCCAAGGGTCACAGCCTTCTTGCCTCAGCACCCAGCATTGGAAATGTAGTCCCACACACACGTCCCTCGTGGACCACCAGAGTTGGGGACCACAGGACTTTGTCAGTGTGAGTGGTATGTGTTGCCACCTCAGCTGGCAAGGCTCTGCAACATGGTAACAGCAGCACCCAGAATCCATGAACTATGCTCCCTCTGCTCAATGCTGAAGTGTTGGCTCCTGGGGCAGGCTGGTACTGATAGGAGATGCAAGGGTCTGCTTTTGGAGGATTTGAGAGGAAGGCACAAGCAGGTGTTGAGGGACAGGGACAGCCCTGGAGCTGTGGCTATACAGAGGGACATGCATCAGCACAGCAAAGGCTCAGCAGCTGGCAGGGCCCAGGCAGAGGCAGCCTAGGACCTGAAGGGGACGAGGTAGGAAGGGACAGCAGCAGCACCTGGGAGGGGCCATGTCCCCTGCCCCACCCAGCAGTTGTCCTGGGCAACCATCGTGGCTCAGCTGTGACCTCACTGCTGTGGAACCAGTGGAACCGGTCAGTGTGCACCATGCTGTGCTGCCTGCTGCTGCTCGTCCTGCTGCTGGGGGCTGCCCTCCCACAGCCTGTGCACCAGAGGTGATGGCACTTCCCTTCTCCCCCTCCTCCTCCTCCTCCCCCTCCCTGCCCCGGTACCTGCAGGTACCCCAGGGCCCTTGACATGGGCTGGCACTCGCAGCACCAGGCCTTGAGAGCTGGCTGCACTGGGTAGAAGACGCAGCACATGGGAGCTCTTGTGCCAGCATGGGTAAGTGCTGTAGGACCTTGGCTCACTCCTGGCCCTGGTTTTCCTCTGTAGGGACAGCTACTCAGTTCCTGAGGATTTCTCTGCTCCCCTGGAACTTCCACAGAAGCACTTTGGCCTGGTGGATGGTACAGTGCTCTCCTTGCCCCTCTGAACCCCCTTTCCATGCACCCACCCCTCTACATGGGCAGTTGTCCCTAACCCTGGGAGCAGCTTGAGCGCAGCCTCTGCTGTGCCCGCAGATTATGGCATCAAACCCAAGCAGCCTCGCTTCCGAACGCGGGCGGCCCCGGAGCGGCCGGCGGAGCTGCGCAGAGCTGGCAAAAGCAAGCGCGACGGGCTGGACTTGCTGGAGTACTACGATGATGTGCGCCTGTGAGGCAGCGTGCCCCCGTGCCCACCACAGCCCAGCAGGTGAGGGCTGGAGCAACAGCTGCCAGAAATCCCTTTGGATCATCATAGGATCTCTGGCCTCTCAGGATTGCAGCCAGGGCTTGTGGACCAACACTGAGGAGCTCCAGCTCCTCTTGGGATCTCAAGGGAAAGAAGGAGCCAGGGCCCAAACCCCTTGTAGTAGGAAACAAACAGCACAGTATCTCTGCTCCATGAACCATCATATTTAATAGTTGTTGCCATCACAGCAGATCCAGCTGAAGCACAGAGACCACTGGCTGCAGGGACCGGGAGAGCTCTTCTACCTCCCTGGTGCTTTGCACGGCCCTCTGCAGGCTTTAGCCCTTCCCTGCCCCGTTTTGGGCAGACACCCAGCTTTGTGCAGGGGCTGAGCCCCACCGACCTGGGCTGTCCCTGCCCTGCCTCAGCCACCTGCAGCTTGGGGGAGAGGGGAAAGGGGCAGAGAAAGGCTTCCCTCTCGGGGGTACAGTTACTGCAGGGAGGTATGAGGGGAATTTTTCTCTCTCCCCAGGGCATGGATACAAGATAGAAGGGGTGGGGATGGAGACAGAGGCAGGGGAAAGCTGTCTCATTCTGGCTCTGGCAGAGGAGATACTGGGGCTTCCTCTGCCACCCCTGCCCAGCAGCCATCTCCCCAGGGCCTGGCAGGGAGGTGATCCCATCTCCCAGGCAGGAGCCAGCGTGTGGGTCTTGTTTTCTGTAGCTGCTGTCTCATCATACTGCAAGAGACTGACTCTGCCACTGCAATTAAAAGTCACCCCAGATGGATGTGACGGGAAGCTGTGCCATGGTCACAAGGAGGAGATGCTGTCACCCCAGCCTGCAGCTGGAAAGGGCACAAGCACGCTACTGCCCCCCAACCGCTCACAAGCAGGGCACCCAGCGGGTGCTTCTCCAATAGAATAAACTAAGAGTATTTTGTACAATAAACACAATTTGTCCAGCCCTCCCCCCTCCCATCCCCCCAGCCCGAGGAAGGGGAGTCACGAAAAGAGGCGATGCTCCATGCCCCGGGGAGCCCTGCCCCGGGCCCACTCCTCCTCCAGGCTCAAAGCAGCTCTTGTCCATGCACGACACGGGAAAGGGGCGAGACTGCAGCCCTGGCTGTGCAGGAGGTACCTGTGCCATCCCCTACTCCAGGTAGATATCCTCTGTGGGGCACGTGTACTCCACATACTCCTTGTAGAATTGCTGAAAAGCCCTCCTGCAACACATCATCAGGCAAAGCTTAGCAGCAGCCTCCCCACAAGGCAATTATAGATCCCCATTTCCATCCTGACCCTCACGCCCTACCCTATGGCCTGTTTGACACCCCAGCCCCTGGCCCCTTCTGCATTAGCCCCCAGAGCTGCCCTCAGAGCCGCAGGGTCTCCATCCTTGCTCTGATTCCCTGCAGAGTGCATGACTTTCAGCCATCTGCCTGCAAAGCCTTGCACTGGGACTTCTTCCAGTACTGTCAGGAATATGATGCCTATAGCCCTGTCAGCTCTAGCTCTCACGCCAAGCATCTCACTTGAGGGAAGAGGTGCCAGCCTGGGGCCAGGTCCAAGCCCCACACGTAGGGGCAGATGGCAGGATTCAGCCTGGCTGTCTTGTTCCTCCTGCCCTTTATGAGCAGCCTTCCCTGCCCAGCCAGGACTCACCCTACTGACTCCGCCAGTGGCTTCGTGGACTCCTCCGAGACAAAGACATGACAGGCAAATCTGTGGTCAGCAGGGTGCTTGGTGATGAACCCAAAATATCTGAGGGCAAAGAGAGTGGGTGTGACTGGACCAGCAGGCACAGGTACCCCAGCATCTCTGAGGTGTACCCACCCTTAAGCACAAGGGTTTGGGACCTGAACCCCCCCCAATAAATCCTGGTGGCCACCCCAGGGTCACACCATAGCCCATGTCTAGAGCTGCAGCACTGGGCTCACAGGGGAAGGGGAGCCCTCCAAACTGGAGCTCTGGGAAACCTCCTCTTTCCTTACTAGCCCATTGTGCTACCCACAGGGAGCAGGAAGGCAGCAAAGCCCCTCTGCTGAGCTACTGCTGACAGGAGCTGCACCACACTTCCTTGCTACTCACTTGTTGTTCTTTGGATGGTACCCACAAAAGGAAATGTTCTTCAGCTGGAAAAAATGGCTACACTTGTTTACCTGGGGGAGAGAGAGAGGGGAACTGTCAGAGCTTTTCTCCCCACCCCTTGCAGGGCAGCTGGTCTCTGGCCACTGGAAATATGCACTTGGAGACTGAGGAGTGAAATTAATTGGAGTCTAATCCTGGGCTGCTATCAGCAGCAGTTTCAGGATTGCTCCAAGCACCTGAACAAAGGGAGCTTTTCCAGGCAGCCCTGCTGGCTCTCACTCCAGCTGCCTTTACCGCCAGTAGCTCCTGCAGGATTTCCCTGGAGGCCCTGAGTCAGATTGTACTCAGGCTAGAGTCAGTGCTGCTGTTCACCAGAACACACAGCCCTCCTTCTTCACTAAAAAGTCTCTCAGAAACACCAGCAGATAGAAGGTGAATGGATAACTTAGAACTAAACAAGTCATTGAAGCCTGAATGTCAAAGAGTCCCAGCCAGAAATGAAAACTTATTTATACAAGTCTAAAGTGCAACTAAGTTGATGGCATCCTCTAGATACAGGCAAGATTTGTAGAAACCTCAGCCCAGCTCTGTCACAGCACTCAGAGCCATGAGTTACTCCTATCCCCCAGCTGGAAGGGAGGTTTCCCAACAGCTTGCTGCAAAGCCCTCACTTGCCTCTGCTCAGCATCCCAACGTGCTTTACTAGGCTACTTATGCAGAATGCTAATCATCAGCCTGCCCTTGCCAGATAAAGAGATTACAGGGCAGATCTGGAGGACACCACTCAAAATAGTAGCAGAAAGGTTTAGAAGCAGCTGACAGATTACCGGGTAAGGCTCAGCTCGCGGCATCCCAGCACAATGATGTGCCTGGCAACTGTGAGAGCATCAGCTGGCACTACCACCCAGAGCTAGGGCCTTGTGGGGCCATGGGGGACCCTGATGGTGGGCCTTAAAACCCTGATGATGGTGTTCTCACACCCTCAGACGTAGGGTGGAGACTCTTAATTTTCATATGCAAACATGGCCTGTAGCACAGAGGGCCCGAGCCAGCTCAGAGCAGCAATCAAGTAAGGGATGAGATGAGCAGAGAGCGGGGCTTGCTGTGCCCTACCTTGCTGTGCTCCTTGGAGTCGTCAGCTTTCACAGCAATCTTGACCCCGCGCACGCTGATCTCCAGGACGCAGCTGGAGGGTGGGTTAAAGTGCACAGTGAGGCGGCGCGTGGTGGCAATCTGCAGAAGAGAGAGAAAAAGCCATGAGACTTGTGAGCAGTGATGATGACTCCACACTGAGGCTCTGCCCTGCTGCCAGAAGGAGCGGGCACTCTTGCTGCCTGGGATGGTGTGGGACGCTACCTTCTGCATGGCCGCGCAGAGCACATCATTGCCCTTGTGATAGGGAACCTGCACAGAGCCAAGGAACTTCACCCGGAACTGGTCCACCCAGTCGCTGCTCTTGGCCAGAGCTGGAAGAGAGACAACATGGCAGGGATGATCTCTGGTGACCAGGTAATGTGGGCTGAGCTCCACCTCCCTTTTTTGTCTCCCAACCCCTGCACTTCTCCCTGCCCAGGAAAAGCTTCCCTCAACACCAGGTACCAACTCCCAGCATCACAGCAGAAGCCGCTCACCGCTCATCCATCATGCCTGATGGATGCCCAGTTTGGTCCTCCCCCCAGTCCCCTGCTCAGCACCAGACTGCTCAGCAGGGAGGACGTGGTACAAGATGGGGAGGCTGCACACAGAGGCTTGGTACCTGTTACATGGTCTGGCTCCTTGGTGACTTCAATAGCATAGTAGGCAGGAAAGATGCCCCGATCTCCTGTGCGCATGTTGTAGGCCTCATACCAATAATCTTCTGCCTGCACCTCCACCAGCAAAGGATCATCCACCTCCAGCTCCAGCTCATCTGCGTGGCGAGGCACAAACCTGGGAAAAGAGGTACTAGCAGCTGGCTGGCTAGCAATGCTGGTGGCTTTCTCACTGGCACACTGCTGGGGCACCCACCAGCAACCCAGGCAGTGCCCTAGTAGCCATGGGGACCTGACACACTAAATAAAGCACGGGAGGAGGTTTGGGCTCAACAGACAGCAGCATCCTGGCACCTAATGCAAGGGTATCCCCTATTGCACCACCCAAGCTGCTCCTCAGAGGCCCCAGCTGCCCTCAGAGGTCTTCCCCATGCAGCAGCCTGGGCAAATGTTGCTCCTGGGCAGGGCATGAGCTACAGGCACTGGTTTGTTCCCCAGGGCTTCCCAGACTGGAAACACTGGAGCTTGTGCTAGCCCCACCTTGGTGGGAGTACAGCACCAGCTTTCCCCTGCAAGAGGCTGGGGACACTGCTTGTGCCTGCAAGCTCACCTAAAGACAGCACGGTGAGTCTGCTCCTGCTCCTCCCCGTTGATCATGCAGGAGAACAACCCAAAGGACTCGGCACCTGGGGACGAAGGCAGAGGAGGACATGTCAGCCTTGAGGGATCATCATCACAGCCAAGAGAAGGACATGTGTCAGGCAGCCTGCTGAGGCTCCGGCAGGATGGCTCATCCAAGACAAAGCTATGTGCTGCCACGGAGGGAGAGGCATGGCTGTAGCCACTGAGCAGCCTCAAACACCTACTGCCACCCCCACCTGACACTCACAGTTTTCCCAAGCCCCACCACACCTCCTGGACCACCAGGAACAAAGCCACAGGCTGCAGCAAACAGAACTGGGGCTCATGTCTGCTGGTGGCTTCCTATCTCCTGAGCGTGTACCAGGGACAGGGCAGGGCTGCCCAGGCAGGCAGCCACCAGCCCACCCACCCCCCGTGCCCAGCACTCACTGGAGGAGCGTGCCCGGCCACTCATGAAAACATTGAGGAACTTCTTGGAGAAGTGGATGTCTGCCTCGGGGGTGGAGTCCTCAGAGAGGCAGACTGAGTCACGCTTCAGCGCATCCTCCTCGTACTCCTCGCCAATGGCCGACTCATAGGGTGAGGAGATGCAATTGTCGTAGACTGTGGCCGAGTCGCTCTCATCACTGTAGCCTGAGTAGCACTGCTTGAGGCTGACCAGCTCCAGCTGCACGTTCTCATCCACCACCAATGTGTATTTGACAGAGTCATAGGAGAGGGCACTGGTGTCTGAACTCACGGAGGCTCTCTGAAGGTTGTGCCCTGGCCGGGAGCCACCACTCCCACCACCACAGGAGGCCCTGGGCAGGTTTGTCTTGTCAGGGGAGGACATGTAGTCCAGCACCTCGTCCTCCTCGCTGATGGAGGGGTTGGTTTTCCCTGCCAGGGCTGAATAGCCGGAGGTGTCAATGTCAGAGCTAATGGACATGCGGTTCTCACTGGACTGAGACAGGAACGGCTTGTCAGTCTCCAGGGGGTCCGAGTTCTTCTGCACCGGCGTCAGGTAGATCTCCTCTGTGGCCTCCAGCCTCACATCCGTCTGGTAGCGGATGCGGTCCCGGTGGGCCTCGGGGCCCCTCGTTACCACCACGACGCTGGCACCATGTGGTGGGGCCCGGATGGTGGCCTGGTGCTTCTCGGGCGGCCGGGATGAGGCAACGCAGGCTGGGGCCATCTGCGTGGCTGCTGTGCGCCGGCACGGGCTCTCCGTGGATGTGCCCCGGTCTTTGGTGGAGGTTGTGCTGTTTTGGTGATTGACCTCATCACTCAGGCAAACGTGGTCATGGGGAGGGGTCTGCTCACCTGTAGGGAGAGGAGAGTAGTATTGACAGCCATGCAGAGGGGGATGCTCCCTGACAGGGTAGGTGTCCAGGGATGCCACCCAGACTCACAGAATCATAGAATCATTTCAGTTGGAAAAGACCTCTAAGATTCTCAAGTCCAACCATTAACACCATCAAGTCCACCACTAAACCATGTCTTTAAGCACCACATCTACACAATTTTGAACACTTCCAGGGATGGTGATTCCAGCAATTCCAGCAGTTCCAATGCTAGACCAAACTTTCAGTGAAGAAATTTTTTCTAATATCCAATTTAGACCTTCCCTGGTGCAACTTGAGGCTATTTCCTTTTGTCCTACTGCTTGTCCTTGGGAGAAGAGAGCAACCCCCATCTCACTAACAACCTCCTTTCAGGTAAACGTAGAGAGCAAGATGGACATGCACCCTGCATCCATGCGGTATGTTTTCCCTAACCTCCTGCTCCAGCACCACTTGCCTCAGGCTCCTGAGCACCATGAAAGGGAGCAAGGAGCTGACCCTGGCCAAAAGCCTGAGAACTCACCCGTTTTCAGAGGGGACGACGACCGGGACACCCGCTCCTGCCAACTGTGCTTTTTCCCCAGAGAGTTGTTATTCAGAGTGTCCTGAGGAGAAGAACAAAGCTGCCTTATAGCCCAAACAGTAAACAGCATGTGGCATGGTGGCATCCATCCCTCCCTGGGTCCACAGCACCCCACTCAGCTTCCCTCTCAGCTGGGCACGCCGGGACACGTGATGCTTGGGGAGACCCCCCCGCCAGCCCCACATCTCACCATGCTGCTGCTGAAAGAGCTGGCATGATGGCCGAAGCAGGGTGGGCAAGGAGCCAGCTGAGCTGCATTCATCCACCATGGGAACTCGGCTGCAGGAGCCCATAGCTGGACAGTCCCAAGACAAAAAATTGAAGACCCAAGCCTGCCTGCATGCTTTGCTCCCATCCCGCCAGCCCAGCCTGCCTTCAAACCACCCAACTGAATGAAATGGGGGAAATCCCAAGGCGCAGGTGTTGTGCTACTGCTCAGTTGGAAGCCAGCTGCTGGATAGACTAATGCCTGCCCCTGGAGACATCCGTATTGGGTGTGTTCAGGGGCACACACAGATAGTATGTATGCATACAAATCCATACATGCACACACACACATAGTTCACTAGCAGATGTCAATCCTGAGCAGCTGGAGAGGAGAGACAGGATCAGGCCATCCATGCTACCATGCTTGGGCAAGTTTCTGTGGGTGCTGTGCCCTGCTTGCCCAGCTCTGGGTGGCTGGCCATGCATGTGCACAAGGGAACACGTGCTCAGCCTTGCTGCAAGACCTGGGGACCAAAGGGCACCAAGTCCCCTCTAATGAGGACCCTCCTGCAGATGAGGGACAAGTCGTCCCTGCCTGCCTCCGCAGGGTGTGACATCCTGCCCTCACCCACTCCTCCATCCCCAAGTTCTCCCTGGCTACACGGTCCCAGCCCCTCCTATGAGCACTGAGTGTTTCTGCCCCAGCTGCAGCAGTGGCATTTTCCACACTGTTAGTTTTTGCTTAAGCACCAAAGCCCCACTGGGACTCCCTGGATTTTCTCACAGCCTTATCACCAACCTGCAGCTGTTACCAGCAGCACAGGAGCTGCCCTGTCCTTACTTTGCTTCCTCACTGACATGAAGAAAGCCTTTGCCCCAAAATTCCATCATGTCACACACTGCTGAACCATGCCAGCCAGGTCCCTGTCTCCATGTGGGGAGGGAGAGACCTCCTTCACAGGGTTTTGGCAACCTCCCACCATGGCGTCCATGAGTCCCCCCAGTGCCAAGGCAAATAACAGCACGTCCCTGCTAGCCTTTCCCAGGGACATGATGGGCTGGGATGTGGGCCAGGCAAGCTGTCACAGTGACGGCCTCTGCGTGCAGAGTGCCACGGGGCCAGCACACACAAGCCAGCCTGGCTGCCTGGACTGGGACAGGAGGCACAGCCCACTGAAACCACCCATCCCACAGGGCCAGAGCACTAAGGGGTCTGTAATGCCTAGCCAGGGCGGAGAGGCCTTCACAAAGTCTTGGAGGATGAACAGAGCTAGTAACAACAGCTGTTTCTTGCCCTCTGGGAAGTCTGGGATGTTCCTCTCACAATTTCCAGGCCACCTGCCTGAGATGATGATCACAGAGCCCAGCAGCAACTGAGACCTCACCAGGCTGGATCCTGGCCCCACAAGAGCAGAGGGTGGGATGATGCCTTGCTTTGTGAACGTCCTGTCTGGCAGAGCGCCTGGTGCCCCAACTGGGCATTCCAGAGAGGATGCATGGTCATGGTCCCTCTTCTGACTACGTGCCAGAGGAGGGAGCTGGGCAGGCCAAGAGGATGAGGTGCCTCACGGAACTGGAGACAGATTTCAGGCTGATTCCCAAGGGATGCCCTGTACCCTGTCCTTTCCTCAGTGCACCACATGTAGACAGAGAGTGCCTTTGGCTAGAGGTAGGCATCCAGAACAGGAGACCCAAATCTTACAGCCAGTCTCTCACTAGATCCTACCTACAGCATCATCCTACATGGCCAGCCATAACCCAGTCCTGTGCCACCACCCTTGCTGGCTCCACACTCCCATTGCCAGCTACAGCAAAGCCCCCTCTCCCATTCCCCACGCCTCCCAGTGAGCTCCACAGCCTCCACCATCCCCTTGGAAGGGGACCATCAGCTTCCCCTCCCCAGCCTACCTCCTCTGCAATTCCCCCACCCCCAGCCCTCTCCAGAGGCCTGCTCCCACCCTTGGACACTGGTTGGGATTGAATGTCTGGGAGAGGGCCCTGCTGTTCCCCACCTCCCCCAGCTGGATGTGGCTGCCACATACCACTTGCTCCTCGGGGTCCCTGCACAGGGTGGGACAAGGCTCCCGCTGTCCCCTTGTCCATTATGCTCACTGGGGCTTCCCCCCGCCTCCCCAGCCCTGCTGCCTTTGTCCCTGGTGCCAGCTGCCTGCGGGCGCCTATCCTTGGCTCTGTGCCTTCCTCCTCCTCCTCCCACCCATGGCCTCAGGCAGAGAGCTGGCATCAGCTGCTGGTGCTGGGCTGGTGACACCCAGCTCCGACTACTCCCCATCTGTCACCCACGGGGACACCTGCCTCTCACTTCATGCTCCTCGGCTGAACGTCACCGAGACGAAAATCCTCCTACTTGGCAGAAGGCAGAGCCGAACGCAGGAGGGTGGCAAAAATAGCCCAGCACGTCCCGCACTTTGCGTGGGTTTGTGAAGTTTGCAGAAGTGACACGGCAAAGGGACTCCAGCCACTGCCTGGGGGGGGTCAGCATGCAGGGCACCAAAACACCATCCACCCCAGGGGTGACAGTAACACCATGGCTGTGTGGGGCAGGCAGTCGTGGGTAAAACCATCCAAAATCTCGTACAAAATCTGAGCATGAACAAGACAACAGAACCCCCTTGTCCTCCTGGCCACCATTTTGGGCGTTGTTTTTCTGTCTCTCAGATTTTGCACGGGGTTCTGACATTAATGCTTCTCTTGCCAAGCACCACTGCCCAGGAGCTGAGGCCAGCAGGTCCCCACTGCCGGGCACGGGGCACCTGGTGTCACCAACCTGCCCTAGAACCGGTGCTGCCCCAACCCGGGGCAANTCCTCCTCCTCATCCCCCGATCGCCCCGAGCCCCCCATCCCGTCTCACCTGGCTGCGAGGCACCTGCGGGAAGAGGTTGAGGGTTGTGGGTCGCTTCGGCCTGTAGACTTCGGTGGTCCCGGCCGGGGGGNACCGGTGCTGCCCCAACCCGGGGCAGCTGGAGCCCAGCCAGCTGTTGGTGCCGGCCCTGGGCTCGCCAGCCCCTGGCGTGGTGCCCCGTCCCGCGATGGCTCATTCACGCGTTCGGTATCCACGCTCCCATCCCACGGGAGCCCTTCACAGCTCCCACCCTGCCCCTGCCCCACGGCTCTCTGCCAGGCCACCCGGACCCTGCTGAGGCACATCTCCGTCCCGACACGATTCCTGGCCTGTTCTCCGTCCACCTCGGCACCAGGGCTGAAAGGACACATCCGGCGCCTAAGCCCCCTCAGAGAACCCCCGCCGAGCGCAGTGCTGTGATGCTCGCTGTGCGCGGGGGCGGCCCGGCAGGGCATGCTCAGGTCCCCGGCACCCGGGGACCTCCGGGCCCGCAGTCGCTTCCTCCGGCTCGGCCTCCGCTTCGCCCGGCGAGAAGGGACCCGCGGATGGCGGGGACGGGCAGCGGAGCCG
>VZRF01010836.1:2146847-2161003 GCA_013396875.1 Vireo altiloquus
CCGCCCGGCTCACATGGCCCTGCCGGGATTAGCGCCCGCGATCAGGCCACCGGGCGGGCGGGACGGGCCTCCCGCCGGGGCTGGGCAGGGGGGCCGCCGCATCGGCACCCGCGGCCGCTGCCTTTTAAAGGGGCAGCGATGTTATTCCCGCAGCCGGGGAGCCCCGCGCCCCCTCCCCGCCTCCCCAGGCAGGTGCGGGCAGCATCCTAGCTCCCTTAGCGATGGGGCTCCCCGGCACCTTATCCCCGGCAGGTGTCTGTCTGTAGGTACGTGCAGCTGTCACATTCACTACGAAGCACACAAACGTGCATACCCAGGTTTCATCTCGACATAACAAGGACATTTTTTACAGTGAGAACAACCATTCTGCAGAACAGCCTCCCCGGGGAAATGGTAGAATCCTCATCGCTGGAGATTTTCAAGACGCCACTAGAGAGTGTGCCAGATCATCTCACCCAGACTCCCTTTCCCACACAAGGTTTGGCCAGGTGATCCTTTGAGGTCCTTTTCAGCCTGGGCTGCCCTATGATTCTTCCTTCCAAGACAGACTGTGCCCTTTCTTGGCTCCCGCCCTGGCAGGACTCATACAAGCATGTCATCAATTTGATCAGCCTTGGTCCACCCCCTGCCTGGAGCAGGTCACTTGGGGTCTTACCCATCACACCTGAACATCCTCACAGATGGAGAATCCACCACTGTGCTGGGAACTGGCACCGTGTACTGCACTACTGCTACTTTTTCTTTCTGTGGGGTTGAAATTTTCACTGCACACCTCTGAAAGGAGCCAGGCTCCTTCTTCCCTGTAATGCCCACTTGGACCAGCAGCTCCATCCCCCTTGTCTTACTCATCTAGGACAAGCCTTCTCTGCCCACTCCTTGTATTTTGATATGTCAGGACCTGAGGCTATATGAGAGGGATGCCTGGCACTGGCTCTCCAGTCACCTGCTGTTGGTGGCTGTGCTCTGGCTGGAGGCAGCTCCACTCTTTCCTCTGGACCCTTTTGAAGCAGGGTGGCCACTGTGGCCTGTGGAGACTGTGAGGAGCAGGTGTCCCATCCCAGCTGGGCCCAAGTGCTGAGCACCATACTCCTTGTGGCTGTGTTGCTGGGTGAAGAGGCACCAATGTCCCTCCTGCGTGTGTTTAAAGGTCCATGGTTTCCTTCCCAAGACCCCTTCCTTGCATTAACTGGAGCTTGCCCATGCACAAGTTGCTGCAGCCAGTAATTATGGTGGCAACCTGGCATCAGCAAGTTGAATTCCCTGTGTTTTCAGCTGTTTGTGGTGACTGCAAGCTCATCAGCAGACAGAGGTGGAGAAGGGCAGGTTTTTGCAGCTGAACACTATCCATGTCTCCAGCTGCATGGAGGATGCCCCTTGAGCCACGGGAGAAGAAACAGCCCCAGCAGCTCTGGCAGCCACTCCAAGAGCTCTTATTGCTACCAGCTCCTGAACTGTCAGACAAAAGCCAGCACAGGCAGGGCTCTGCCTCCTGCAGGCACAGTACAAACCCTCTCATGGGAGCCATTTCCCTCCAGTGTCCCTGCTGAAGTCCTGCAGGTACTGCATGAGCAACTGGAGAAGCACTGCCACCGATACTTGTCCTCTTGAGGCTTTAAACATTTAAATCCCTTGTTTTGAGCATTAGCCTTCATGCCACAAGTTCTGCATTTCTGTGACACCAGTTCTGCATTTCTGTGACACCAGTTCTGTACTTCTGTGACAAATCACATGGATTTTAACAAGGAAACCGAGGCACAGGAAAAGAACTGGAGGGAAATGCCAACTGAATAGATTATACCTAGCCAGTGTGGGTGTATTGGAGTCAGCTGGTGACATTCAACCTGGACTGCTAATGATGCTGCTTCCATAAACCTGTAGCTGTAGCAATCACTCGGAAAACTCACAGAGGGAAAAGTCCCAGAAGGATGCAGAAAAGCCAACAAGTGTCATTCTGAAGAAAAGGGCACCCTAGCAGGGGTGCAGCATTCCAGGTTCAAAAGCTGGGAGGAAACTACAGCCACTGCAGGTATGATTTATGGCCTGTAGCTCAACAAAGTGATTTTGAAACCACACAGAAATCAATTACCTTCCCATGTGAGTGAGACATGCAGTGATCGGCAAAGCAAGGGCAGGGACTAGGCATTGGGAAGCCTTTCTAACTGCAAGGACACTGCCCCACCAGAACAGGCTGCCTTGGAAGCTCTCTGGGAACAAGTTCATGTCACCTAAGGTCAGCTTGAGCATGCTCATGTCTCAGCAAGATGCAATGGTGAGGTGACTTCCCCAAGTCCCTTCACCCTGTGGGAGAGATTAGGGAGCGTGGGAGAGCAGCACCAGCGCCCAAATCTTGCAGTGGGATGAACACAAGATGCACACCTGGTCCCCAGTGCAGTCACGAGGACACTTGTGCTTCCTTACAGACCTATCCCTGGGACAGATGTGATGCTGGTGATCCTACCTCCCACCTGCATGGTGCTGTCCCAGTGGCAAAAAGTCCCAGTGTCGAACAACGGGTCTCTCTCTGATGGTCCCAATGTTGTGATCCATGGCTCCAGAGAGCCAGAGCAGAACGAGCCCTGCTGCAATCAAGAGGTGCTGGGATCACCCCTGGAGCACTAGTCTAAGCTGAGGAATCACTGGTGTGGGGGCTACTGCCCACTTGAAGAAGCTGCTTGCTTCCCTAGGAATGAAATGATCTTGCAAGAGGAGTGGTTGATATGCAAGCTGCTGCTTGAGTGATGAAAGGCTCTTCCCTGCTCCCCCACTCTCGCAGCCTTCACTGTCAGAGGAGGAGTGGCAAAACCTTCGGCTGGGAGAAGCATTTTGTGAGAACAGGGAAGCAAGGGGGACGTGCTGAGCAGAGAGCACAACTGTGCCCCTCTCTACCACTGGCTGGCTTCAAAGTGCCAGGAGGAGCCTCTCTGTCCCCAGCCTGGCACAGCCACAGGTGGCCATGGATCACAGAGGCAGTTTCATGGGACAGCCTGTGAAAAGCTGCATGGAGTAAGCTGCCACCTTGCTGCCCTATCCTTTGCTCACAGCCCTCGCATCCAGCTGCCTACCAGTCCCTGGATTGCAGGCTCATGGCAGCTGCCTCCCCCTTTGCAGTGGGTCCCACTGACCTTCCAGGAGCGGCTGCCAGCAGTGGCACACCTGGATCAGTGATGCTGAACATCATGAGAGAGCCCCTGGCAATTCCAGCAGTATTATTATGCTGAAAAAATAGAGTGTTCTGGGTTTTTTCTCCACATATCTGTATCTTCATGGCTGGTTCAGACCTTTTCTTGGAGACCCATGAAGGCTCAGCACAGCCCTGCATCGGCTCTTTTCCCTTTGGGTGCTTGTTCTCATGCTCTCAGGTATTTCCAAGAAAGGTGGTTTTTGAATTTTTTTTTCATTCCTGCATTAACCATTTTCCACAGTTCCTGGAAAATAGATGAGGCACTAAACTTTTATCAACCTCTGCCTGGCTGTTTGCTGGGATCCATCGTGCTGAAAAAAGGATTTGTCACCCTGGATTTCTAAGCCACTAAAACAAGGCCAGACTCCAAGTCTGGTGCTTTTGTTGCAACCACTCCTCTCAACACACCTGACTGCTGCCATTGGCGAGGTGAAGGTTGTGTCCCTCGCCCTGGTGGCCCCTGGTCCTTCCCAGCTGGCCTCCTGCCTTGCTGTTCAACAGCCCCAAAGTCACCTCTGCTCCTCCTCCGAGCCCTCTCCTCAGCCTGTCCTTCACTTCTCTTTTCATTCATTGGGGACTCCTTTTTGAAATTAAGGTTCTTTTCAGCCACTCATGGGATTATTCCTCATTCTTAGTACATGGTCTTCCATCCATGAGGTGTGGGCCTCGTCAGTGGATTGTTCCCTCTTGCACAAACATTGGTCTATGCCTCCTTGCAGTTTCTGTGTGTCTAAGCCACTGTTTCTTAAGAGCTGCTAAAATAGCCCATAATGAGGTCATCTTTGTTTTTCTGGGACCAAAAAACCCCCCAACACCCATCTCTGGGTGTTGACCTCTGCACCAGCTGCCTGTTCCTCCCACAGGGTTTTGTCATCAACCAGATCTGCCCAGACCCCCCACCTCACCAAGGTCACTGATTGTCCCCATCCAGCAGTCACCTTTGCAGCCCTCAGGCAGGGTTTGTCCCCCTGTTCCTTGTCAGTACTTTCCTGCTCGCTGTTGGGTTACTGTGCCTGCCCATCTCTCCAGAGGCTCGCCGCTGGGCAGCTGGATGACTCCAGCCCCATGTCTCACGGTGCTCCCCAGATCCTGTTTCCCCCTTGCCCATCGCTCTCTGCTCTGGTGTGATCCAGTGAGCCAGCAGCTAGCTTTCACCTCACACTGCTCCATGGCCAGGCTTCACCAGCTGCCTGGCACTGCAGGGGTGACCAGGGCCAGCCCTCCACCCTACATACCACGGCTGCTCTGTGGCCCCATCACCAGGCACTTGCCATGGGCAGGGCATCGGCATGGCCTCCTCATGCCCTGGTGCCAGCATCCCTGACTCACCACCCCCAGGCAGCCCCACACGATGCAATTAGCCAGCTGATGCTGACCGCTGGTCCTCACTGATTTGCTGGCCCCCGCGCCGCACGCAGACCCGGCCAAGCTGCTCCCTCTGGGCCTGACTGCTTCCATCAGGCAGAACCCTTGTCGCCCTGAGCTCGTTCCGGATGGCAATCAGCTTGGAAAGCTCACTGGCTCTCGCCTTCAACATTTGGGATTGAAAAGCCCCTCTCACAGCCATTGTTGTCACCACTTTCGGTTCTGCTCCTCGGGCAATCCTCCGTGTCCCATATAAACCATTTGGACGTATTTTTAGCAGGCATTTTTCCTGAGCGTGATAAGCTTCCTCCTTTGCTGTGTTTATGAATAACTCATTGCTTCCCCTACGGCAGCCTCGCATCCCCCTCCCACCCCAGCAGACTCTCAGTGCACCCAGATAATGTGTAAAGCAGCTCTGAGCTGTCCCCAGGGAAGGCGTGGGGTTCGCTCCCAGAGCCTGAGCAAACCATCTACTGAGGGTCAGGTCTCTGTATTGCAGAACAGGGGTGCAGGAACCCCCGAGTAAACTGTTTCAAATGGGCAAAAGAAACTGCTTTCCCCCCACCTCAAGGAAGGGCTGCAGCTGAGCTGCAAGCCTCCCCTTCCCCTTCCTGCCAAACTTCAGCCAAGGGCTGGCAGTCTGTAGAGAAAAAGAAATCCTACTCTGAGCCCAGTGGTACTGTCTGCAGTGGGGAACTGGAATGGGTAATGGGAAGAATCCAGCAACACACCCAAAGTCTCTGTCTGCCTCACCTATTGCAGGAGGATCTTCCCAATGCCAGGCCCTCGCTGCAGCTGTGCTCTCATGGATGCCCAGCACTGGGTTTGCCCTTGGTTTGCCCGCAGCATTATTCCTCCTACCTTCAGCATACACAACCCATGAGCCCAGACTGTCCCAGGGAAGTCTGGCCATAACATCCTGAAGCAAGAGGAGGTTGCAGTTGGAGCAGAGCTATTGAGCAGCAGCCCCATATCTGGGAACAGACAAATTTTTGCTGGGAAGGTCACGAATTAGACCAAGGAGCACAGCAAGACACCTTCACCTCCCAGGGATGAGGTCTGCCTGTACCGTCCTGCCTGCAGTGAGGGATTCCAAACGACACAAATTCAATTTCTAATTTTAAACCTGCGACAAATTCTTGTGCCTTTCCTGTCCTCGCTGGGTCTCTACCAGTTTTGCAGAGGAAGTATTTCCTCTGAGGGACAGAATGATTCTCAAACCACTTGGCTGCTCCTCCAGCATTTGCATCCTTTAGCATGAAACACATTGACAAAAGGCAGAAACTCTGTGTTGAGAGGTATTAGTTCTTAGCTTAAATAAGTAAGTTTTAAGTAGAATGAGTTAGAATGGGTTCACAGAGTTATAATACTGTGTGATCCAGTATGTTGTTTGCTCAGCTTTACTTGCCTAGCATCAGTAGCTGGATTTGCTGAAGCCTTGGGCCACACGCTGTGAATTTACACCTAGAGATGTTTTTGGCTGGAATTGAGTTAATTCTCCTAGTAATTTTCCTAGTAGCTGGTACAGTGCTGTGTTTTGTCTTTCTTATGAGAGAAGCATTGATAACACACTGATGCTGCTATGGTTGTTGCTGAGTAGTGTTTATCCCAAGCCTAGGGCTTTTTTTATTTCCCCATGCTCTGCCAGTGAGCAGGTGCACCAGAAGTACAAACCAGAAGACAAGGAGACTCCAGCTGTCAGCAGAAGCTGTAACTCCACAAGATAAGAACAGTGTATGGCCTGCCTGCACAGATACAGAGAAAGAACCCAGTAAGATGTTAGAAGACCCCAGACCAAAAATCACCATTGGACCAAGAGGAGCATAGAGAGTATCTGAGGAATGGGTGCATGTGTTGGAAGGGAATAATTGCCCAGGGATTTCTTTTTTCAGGGTCCCTCTCTACAGGCACCCAGCTTGAGCTGACCTACTACTGTACCACTAAGCTACTTATTTTTATGAAATCTGAACCTGGGGCTTTTGCTACAGGAAACCTAGGGTCGAGCCTGAAGGAGGAGTAGTCAGCCTTAGAGCGAGTGTGTGTTTGAGTGAGGGGTCAAAAAAAGGTACCTGTGAGCTTACTGGAGCTGCCCGCTGTGAAGAGAGTCTGGTCCCAGCAGTTAAAACTCTCAGGTGCTGTGTGTGTGATTCCTTGAGTGGTGTGAGAATGCTCAGGCCGTCGCTTTTCCTTTAACACCCTGCATATTTCCAAATCCAATGTAATTACCAATTTCTCTCCACATTTCTGTCCTCATGGCCTTCTAGGGAAATTCAAACAGTGGTGTGAACCCCATCACATTCTTGACAGTGTGCTCTAAGATGGATGGAAGACCCAGCTGCAGCACCTGCACAGGCTTCCCAGCTCCCATCTTTATTCTACCTGCTGCCTGCTGGGGTTAGAGCTACCTCCTTCATCCCTTTTTCAGGAGCCTCCAGGTCTCCAGCCTCCTAAAGACCTGTGAACACCTGTAGCTAAAGATAGCTAGCAAGCCAGAAAGAACACCTCAGGTGAGCAGAGGACAGCTCTCACCATGCCAGCCCAGCTGCATCCCCAGGTCCAGGGATGCATGTGGGGACAGGAGGCACAGCCCATTTGGGACGTCTGGTGCCACCTTACAAATGTCTTTGATTCCCGAGAATGCTTTTCAGGTGCCAGATGCTCTCTGGTCATCCTGCTCAAATGGGAACATGCCCCCATTTGCACCCAAATCCTTAGGCTCATCTCTGAGTAACAAACTCAAACCCCTATAGCACAGCAGGAACCAAAATGCACCAGCTTTGAGACGCTTTTCTTGTCCCTTGAGTTTGGCTGGCTCAGAAAGGACCTGCACTGTGCTGGAGTGAGGAGAGAGCACTGCCAAGCAGAGGGGATTGGGGCCATGGCAGTGGGCTCTGTGAGGAAGCATCACTCATCTGGGGATCTGGTGGTCCTGCATGGGGGCTGATGGTCCTGCCAGCCCCACAGGCACATTCTGCCCATCCCTATCCTTCTTCCTATCCCCATCACACTTACCCGGGTGGCCAGGCTCTCCTTGCAGTGCAGGCTGATTCCACACTCATCAGTGATCTCGGAAAGGTCTTCATCCTCAAATTCCTCAAGGCTGATGTCATGGGTGAGCCTGGAGGGAGTGGAGATGGCATGGTCACACACTGCCCCAGTGGTGGACAGGAGGGTGCAGGGTACCATGGTGCCATGGGCTGGGAGCAGCACTGACACACTGGGAGAGGCTCTCCCAGTCTCTGCGGGGAAGGAAGACTGGGAATGCAGCTCCTTCCCAGAGGGGATAGGTCTGTCCTCATCGAATGGCTGGGCTTGGCATAGTCCATGGCTCTTGGGAGGCAGGAGGAATGTGACCTCCTTGTGACCAAAGACAGCAGGGACATGCAGGTTGGGACAACATGGACAGTACAGCCAGCCTTATCACAGGAGGTTTGTTCTGCTCACATCATCCCAGGGAGCCTCTGGGATTGTCCCAGCTGGGCACAGACACCCAACAGGGCAAAGGCCGGGGTTACAGGAAGGGGAAAGGCTGAGGGTGGTGGCAGGGCACAGCTGGAGGATGGATCTGCTGGGACAGGTGACCATATCAAGACCCACAGAACTTGCAAGCACAGCAAACCCCTCAGCCATGGCATGACCAGACCCTGAGCTGCAGCTGGGGGGATGTCCCAGCCCAGGCGCCTGCAGCAAGAGAGGGCAGCACAAAAATCACCCTCTAGGGTGACTATGGGTATCCCTGGTGCTGCTGAGCCAGCCTGCACGGCCTCAGGGCTGTCAGTCCCAGCCGCACAGACTCATTACACCCCTTCAAAGCAAGAGATATCCTTTTAACAGCTGAAAATGTGCTGATGAGCCCTGGGGGAGCGGTGAGGTGCTCCTGGCTTCTGAGCATTAAAACATCTCAACACGGTGGTACTGCAATGTTCTTCTCACTTATTCATTACCACAGGGGTAAATAAAAGAGCCCAACTCAAAAGTCCTTGGTCAACCTACTCAGACCCGTGAGTTTTTTCTGGAGTGTCCATGGGCACTGATTTGCTTGCCATCGTTTCCATTTGCTCCCAGCTCCTCCAGCTGGGAGATACTTGAGTGAAAGGGCTATGCCAAGCCCATCACCCCTCTCTGGCTTGGCCCCCAGCAGTGCAGTGAGAAAGGAAGGAGAATGGTGTTTTGCGACCTGCAGAGCTCCCACTCTCACTCTAAGCATTGCTTGCACATCTTGGGGCTCCCCCCTGCAGCGGCACCAACCCAGTGCCATGGAGGGGTAACATCTCCCGTATCCCAGGCCCTGGAAAGGGAAAAGAGCAGAAGAAGCCCATGGGGGAAGAAGCATCTTCCCTCTGTATTTCTGAGGACCCCACCAGCAGTGGTCTCCTGGGGTGAAGACAACTGGAAACAACCATACCCATGGAAGCAGCCCCTGCAAGACACATCAGGAATGCAAGGACACAGCCTTCAGCACAGGGTGGGATGCCTGGACCCCCCTTCACCCATCTCCTCCTGCTGCTCATGGGAGGGAGGCAACGCAGAGCAGGAGGCTCATGATGAGCCTTCAGAGCACAGATTGATTTCCTCTCTGGTTACACGGGTCGCCAGGGTGGGACATCATCCATAGCTAATGCTCGGGGCCTCCATCCGCCATGCTGCGGGAGTGCCGCGGGCACTGCAGGGTCCCGGTGGCAGACACAACATTGCCCAGGGGCTGCCGGGGGCCCCCTGGCTCTTCAGGAGCAGCCTGGCAGGGTGGCAGGGATGGGGACAGGCAGCCCTGTCCATGTTCACGGGGACGGGTAGATGCTGAGCGGGTTCCCCAGGGCTGGCCCTGCCTGCCGGTGCCAGGGCACAGCAGGATGTGTCCAGACAGCTTTTGCCACTCCCGTGCCCGGCTGTCATGCAGCTCCCTGAGCAGCCAGGAAAACTTTGGGCTCAACTGGGTGCCAAGTTTGCTCCCGTCCTGTGGCCATCACTCACAGAGAAGGGTGATGTGCCCAGGATCAAGGGGCTGCCCCTCATTCCCCTGCACGCCCACAGGACAGTCCCCCCTCCCCTAGGCCCAGCCGGTCCCCTACCATTTCTCCCACTGATCTTCCAGCCAGCTCTCCTCCTCGGTGCTCGACTCCATTTTCAAGGGCAGCTGCATTGAGGAGGACCCCCCTTCACTGAGGGACACACTCCTACACCAAAAAAAAACCCCAGGCCTGCTGTGAGGAGTAGTGAGGGAGATGACAGCTGAGCCCTGGGTGCCCACTGCTGCTCCGCCTGCCCCGTCGCAGTCTGTGGCTGCCGGTGCTGCTCTGTATCCTCACTGCGCAACCTGGGGAAGCTCATTAAAAATAGATGGAATCAGCTGTCCTGGAGGGGAAAAAAAAAAAATAACCTCCCCAGCTGAGCCAGCGCCAAGTCCCTGCACTCTGCTGGGGATGCTGACTGCCGCTGCCTGCCAGCCAGCCAGCCTGGCTCCTGGTCTTGCTCCAGAACTCGGCTCCTCAGCGCCCACAGTGGGCACAGGGGATCTGCTAACCCCACCATGGAATCCCACAGCACCTGGCCTCCTCCTGCTGCTGCAGCATTGCTGTCCCTCACAGCAGGGGGACACAGACAGGAGCGTCTGTCCGGCTTCTCACCAGGTAGAGCGAGGCCGCTCACCAGTGCAAAGGCCAGAGTGTTTCTAGCACAGCAGCACCGGCGTCATGGCCAGCTGCACTTCCAAGCCCAGGGGAGCATCGTCGCCAAAGGACAAGCCCAGCCACTGCACATCAGTGCTGGCAGCACTGCCCCTTCCTTGTCTGCCCCCACCTAACCCCCCGACCCACGCCCGCCTCAGGCAGGATCATCCCTTGGCTTCCCCAATCTCTAACCCATATTAAGGACCAGAGAAATACCTGGTGAGCCACTTTGCCAGCTCCTACCCCTCTTCCACTGCTGAAGGGAAGAGGGGTCTTTCCCAGGAGAGGCTATCAGGTGTTGGTGACAAAAGGGTGGCACAGTAGCCTCAGAATATCCTTCACCACCCCCATGCCTCTCAGACCCACTCACTCCTTGCCCCATCAGGATGAAGCCAAAGTAGCTCTAGAAGAGGCACCCACCATGACTGAGATGGGGACAGGGCATCCCCCTCCCCACCAGCTGCACCCCTACTGCCACCCATCACAGCACTGCTCTCCTGCCCCTCACTGACACCCACTCCAGGAGCTTCACGTAATGGCTGCATCTCCCACCATCCACTTGGCACCCAGCTTTGATCCTGGACAGATTGAAGTGTCCACAGGAGCCCAGCTCAGGGCCTGGAGTGCCCTGCTGAGCTAACCTGTTGCAAGCTCTCTCACCACCAGTGCCACACCATTGGTTCATGTCACTTGTGATACTGTGGTTATTGTCACTCAGCCTCACAAGAACAGCATCCAGGACTCCATTGTCCCTATCAGCTCTGCCTGGAGGCACCTCATCTGCTTGAAACCTCAAGTAATGCAATGAATAAAGAAATCTCTACCTCCTTATTACTCGCGCCCTTTGCTCTTCTCACATGGATGCTCCAGGACTTCCTAGGAGATACAAGGAAGGCTCTGCATTACCCACCCCTCCTCCCTGTGCTGGAAACACCCCTGCCTTTCTCTCTTGCTTCTCAAAGAGGCTAAAAATACCAGCAAAATGAAACAGCTCTGACTCCTCTCAGCTCCATCGTTGGCAGTGAAAGTCTGAGCAGGACCTACATGTGTATTTTGGCCAACTTCCCTCTCCAGTGGCCATGGCATCACAGGTATGTGGGAGTCTGTCTCCATCTGTGAGGGTGGGAGAACTCTACCCTTGCGGGTTATGGGTGCTTTCCTGAAGGATGTGCCAAGAGGCACTCGAAGGCTGGTGGCCCTGCTGTATGCATGAGAACTGATAAACTTGGGATGTGAGCAAGAGAAAGCACGTGGGTGCATGAATAGAGGCAGACGTTACCTGCCCATGGCAGGAGCAGCTTGATCACAGTCTTAAGAACAGCCTTATAATCACTCCTGGCTGCTGTGCCTCTCTTGACCCCATCCCCTGTCAGCCCACTGCCACCACAGGGGATTTTCCACGCAGGGGTTTGGCCAGGGCAACATGCCATGATGAAGCTGGGGGCTCCAAAAAACCCAGCAGCCTAAGCAATACTCTGATAGTCTGCTGTCAGGAGCTGTGTGCAAGTCCTGTAACCAGCACCAGTGGAAAAAATAATACTAACCTACATTAGGCTGGCCCCTGTCTTTTTCTTCCATCTCAATGGTCACAGAGACTGTTTTATTTGAACCAAGGAGAAGGCGTCTCTGTCTCACCATCAGAGGAAGGCAGCCCTTTCGTCTCCCCTCACAAGAAGACAGGTAGCCCCATTCCAATGCCCAGCTCATTCATTGCCTCCAAAGAGGCTTTCCTGACAGCTTCGCACGAGCTCGACAGACACATAAAACAAACCACGGTGCCAGAACTGATTTTTGCCTCAGCCTGAAGGTGCGTCTTTGAACTTCCCGACAAGATGCAGAGAACTTCTTCCCCCAGAGACTCCCTCCCTTCCCAAAGGGCTGTGATTTTTGACAGGGCTTCCCGAGTAGTGGAGTAGTTTCCCCTCTCTCATGACCTATGCAAATAACTCCCTAATGGTTTCTTTCCCAAGGAGCCTTCCTGTCCAGTAGCTAGGTGGATGCCCTTTGTTTTTATCAGGGAAAGCTGAAGGAGACAGCAGGGATCAGTCAGTGACCACCCCCCCAGGTTCCAGCCACATTAGAGCCACAATCCTGGGGACAGTGGGGCAGGCAACACTGCGAGCTCTGCAGGGATCACCTCACCATCCTTTTCCTCCCACTTCTCAGACAACATCGAACCATGGCTGCCAGGCCACTATGCTTGGTCTCTCAGAGCTTCAGTCTGCTTGCTGGCCAGGACCAAGCCCTCTCTCAGTTCAAGCCAACTGATCACCTAATGCTTGTGCTGGTGTGTCACCACTCGGAGCTGGGAGAGCAGCTGCATGTACCAGAGGGCAGAAATCTGAAGCACCTCATCCTGCAGGCAGCAAGCAGGGGCAGAGCTCACTCGCTGCCAGCCATGGTCTGAGCCTTCATCCTGAACTGCACTCATCATTGCTGGGTCCAGCTCATCTGCGGAGGACAGCCCCTAGCTGATCCCCTCAGCAGGGATGCAGGATCTGGGACATGCCCAAACCAAGCTGTGACATGTAACCCAGCTTGTAAGTGTTTCACTAGCATGGCTCCCTTCTCACATGACACTCCCCGCCACAACATCGCCTCTGATCTGCCAGACCCTGCCCCAGGCTCAGACACATCACCGCATCTTCTTCCACTTCAAATCTTACACCCTGAGCTCGGTGCCTGGGGAAGATTTTGCACTCCTGTCTTTATTCTCCAGTTTTCCACCCAGCTGCACAGCCTTCTTCAGGAACTCAGTTCTCCCCTGGAGCAGGCTGGCAGCACACGGGGCTCCCTTTTCCAAAGATCTAAGCCACAGCAAGAAGCAGCAGCTTGTTCTCCCTCCCAGGGCATGGCTGTTTGCTGGGGAGCAGGAGGGTGCCCAGGGGACAGCCACTGTACCCAGGACAGCGCCAGGTGGTAGGCCCAGAGCTGCTCGGCAGCTCAGCCTCGGGCCCCTGTCTCTGTGGCCAAGCCCCTTCTCCGTGGTGGATGATTCCAGAGGCAGCGTTTAATCGCTGGCTTTGCAGGGTACACCAGCCATGTTGCAACAGCTCCCAGCAGCTCTCGCAGGCAGCGCTGCAATAGGAGGCAGCTGCCAAAGACCCGGAGCCACTAGCAAAGGGGGTTCAGAAACAGAGCTCCTCAAATATAAATTGCCTGAGCACCACCTTTGCTCAGCTGCACCCGTCTGTTTCCTCACAGGGACCCACGGGCTCCCCAGCCACAGGGGCTGGGCCTGACGGAGGAGGGCATGATCTTAGCTGTGGTCTCAAGTATGGACCATCCCCTCCTTTCCTCCCAAAACCTCAGCATGCAAAGCAGCTGGTACCATTCCCTCTTCTCAGGCAGATCCCCCCAGCACCCCTGGGGGGCAGAGGCAAGCAGAGAGCAATGGCTGACGAGGGCACAGCTGCCAGGAGCAGCGAGCCTCCCCCGACGGCAAATGAACACCTGCAGGCTCCTCCCTCATCCACCCAGCACATCCCTGTCCCAGACCTACCCTCAGCAGGCACCAGAGGCTCTAAAGCCCCCAGGCATCCCTGGCCTGGCCGGGCCCACGCCATCGGAAGTCGGTGTGACAAGCCTCATTGGGTTTCGGAGGAGACACAGCCCCCTGCGTCCCAAATCGATGGGAGCACTTGGTATTGCTAAGAGAATCAATTCTGGCACTCTCCCACTGTCTCACTTGGGGTTCCTGTTTCACAGGGGCAGGAAGGAAGCAGAAGCACCTGGGATTTCTAGGAAAGGACTAGAAAAAGGCTTTCCTTGGGGAGGGGAGAGAGATGAAGCTTTTTTTCTTTCATGAGGAAGAGGTGTTTGAAGAGGAGATAAGACAGCGGGGGTGGGGTGTGGAGGGGGACACGAGGCCAGGCAGGCGGCTGGGAAGCTGCAGCGGTGTATCTATGGGGTGAGAGCCAACATGGCTTGGGTGGGCGGGCTAA
>VZRF01010836.1:2161211-2253601 GCA_013396875.1 Vireo altiloquus
GAGGGACATACCTGCCGCCGGGGCGGGGGGAGCGGGGGGCGCGGCCCGGAGGCTCCATCCCGCGGCTCCCGGCGGCAGCTGCAGGACAGGCACGGCACAGATGGAAGCATCACCTCGCACCCCGACCCCATCCGCTCCCCCGGGCCTCGGGGAACGCCGGCCCCGGCGGGACAGCTGTGCCCGCAGCTGCAGGTTGCACCCCAAAGGGCAGGCGCAGGGGACAGCGGGGGTCTCCCAAGGCCAGGAGGAGCAGCCCCAGGAGCGGGGCTGGCTGGCCGAGCGGGCAGGCAGCAGCCCAGAGCGAGGGGCTGGACACAGAGGGCTGCTTCCAGGGGTCTCCTCGGCAGCGGGGAGGTGCCTGGAGGCAGCAGGAGCAGTAGGAGCAGCCACGCTGCGCTTTGGCACCCATGGCAGGTTTGCAGCACCTGGCAACAGGTCTGGCAGCCCCAGTACAAACCCTGTCGAGGCTTACCAGGGCTACAAGCACTGCAAAGGGAATTAAAGAAGCAGCCTACACACACCTTCCACAGGCACAAAGGAGGGGGAAAATGCATCTCAAGGTTTCAGGTATCACCCCAGAAAGGGCAGACCCACTTTTGCATCCATCTATGTCCCAAGAAGCATTTTTTCTTGGGTGGGAACTCATTGCTGCTACCCTTCCTTACCAACCTGAGCAGGTTTCTCTTCCCTGCCTTTCCTCCCCATGCTTTGCAGGCTATCTCAGAAAACTCTGCAGATTGTGCTGTGCACTTAAGTCGACAGCATCAGTATTTTTGGGTCCCAAGGCTACTTCTCTACCTGAACAGGAGAACTTTCCCTATTCCCTGTGTGCCCACTGTGCTCCCTGTGCCTGACAGTCCTGGATGGCACATCTTTAGCAGTTCAAACATTAAAGATACATCCAGTCCCATCAGTGTTTCTCAAACCACAGAGCTGACTGCCATTGAGGCAATGGTATTAGTTCTTGGCCAAGACCCAGGACATCAGCTGCTCCTCCAGAGAAGAGCAAGCAGAGCCCTCCAAGGCATACAGTCCTGCTCTCTCTCAGGAGTCTTGGTCTCCTGCCAGACAAACTGGAAAGAGATGTTACTCTTGGGCTAGCGTGGAGACAAGTGCACATCCCCAGGGTCACCATGTGCAGGTAACCCTGGGGCAGCCTCCTGGGGGTGATCTAAGTGTCCCCTTTGCCGTTTGGATGCACAGACTGAACTGTATTACATGCAGGATCCAAGAGACTCATTGGCATTCATTCAGGGAGCTTCGGGGGAGCTTTGATGTAGCTGCATCTCCAAGTACAAACCCCACCTACCAAAATATGATTTCTCTGCATGGCTCAGCATGGCTGTCATTTGGCCTCTGAGGGGCTGAAGGTAAGGATGCTGCCTCATCCCACAGCCAGATAACCACCACTGCAGCTTGCCTTCTGCTTGGATGCCAAGCACCAAAAGCTCACTCCTTAGTGACATGACTTTTAGTCAGGTCACCTGCCCTGGCTCAGGCTGGCCTGGCAGGAGACCCAATTTGACCTTTCTAGCTGCAGTACTGTCATTCAGGTCTATTCCTTAGATGCACAGTAGAGCACAGGGCCCCTGGGAGAGTGCACGCACATCTGCAAATTAAGAGACTACACTTCCGTCCTAGCCAGCGTCTCTGCTCACAAGGCATCTGCTGATTTTTCTCTCTTTCAAATTGTCCAGCTGACCATCAGGTTCACTTCAGACCAGCTGTCCTCAGCCTTAAAGGAAACCTGAGGGAAGGTTATGTGCTGAGAGATGTTTTCCTGTTCCTCTCCCCCAGCCGAACCACCTGATCTCCACCTAGATGCAGCTGTGGTACCAGAGCAGCACTCTACTCTTGCCCCCTCTGCCCCAATGGCCACATTTCTGGCTTCCATCTCTTCATAGCCAAGTGTTTTCTACTTTCAGAAATTTCAGCCAGCCCCTCCTGAAGGCACTCCAGCTCCTTCCTTGTGCAGACAGAAGAGACATGGGGGAAGGGAATTTTCTCAAGCACGAGCACATGGAGCAGGCAGTCAAGTCTGCTAGAAATCCAAGGTTAGCCATTTCCAATCCTGAGCCACACCACCATCATTCCTTTGACAATGAAAACCGATATCCTGGCCAGCACAGAGAAGGACCAATCAAACCCAATCTCACCAGCTTTGATTTACATTATTACACTCTGGGTAGAGAAAGCTGAACTGAGTTTGCTGTCATCCTGGCTCCTCTTCTTCTGAGGCACAGGCTGCTGTTTTCAAAAGGTTTTTGCCATGTGCAAGCCACCCCAAGCACTGGCTTTACTTTTTCAAGACCAGAAGGTCCTTGCCAGAGGCAAGAGAATTCAGCAATACCATAAGCCTTGACCACACATGCCCTCAGTCAACTAAAGTACCATACACGTTGCCCACCTTGTAGACCAGACATGCTCCAGCACCTCCTGTCGAGAGATATTAGTTGTTTTGTTTAAGAGGGGCAGATGCATGAGTTGTAAGGGTATAATTGCCAGGGGTTTCTTTTTTCAGGTTCTCTCTCCACAGGCACCCAGCTTGAGCTGACCTGCTGCTGTACCATTAAATTATTTAGTTTTATAAATCTTACACCTGAGACTCTGCTACAGGAAACCTGGGGTCGACCCTAAAGGAGGAATCAGCCTGAGAGTGTGTGAGCAAGGGGTCAAAAAGGGCACCCATTGGCTCACTGGAGCTGCTCCCTACAAAGGGCCTCTGGTCCCAGAAGTTAAAAGTCTCAGGTGGTATCTGTGTGATTTCTTGAATGGGGTGAAAATGCTCTGCATTAGCATACTTTGAAACACCCGAATCTGCATATTCAAAAACTGCCTTCCTTGTTTCAAACTTGCTTGTTTTAAATGCTTGTTTACACAAAATAAAAATTGTGTCTTGGTTTTGTTGGCTTGCTTGCAAAAATAACTTAGCTGGTGCTCAGACTGGTGCTATGTGAACATGCCCAACTGAGACAAAGGCTGAGACACTTCTGTCCCAGATCAGCCCCACGGCTGAACCTCGACAAGGAACTGCACGGCTATGTGCACTAAGTCCTGCTGGTTACTAGGAAAAGTAATGTACCTCATGTAATTCTCCGAAGATAGAAGTTCCAGTAAGTGGGTCTACACAGGAGCATCGAGGAGGATAGCAGGATGTACAAGAACTTGACTCTGTGTCTTTGCTAGTTATTAGACTGCTAAGTCTAGTGTATCTAATATCAGTTCATGACTTAGCTGAAGACCTGCAAGAGCTAAGGCTAAATGACTGACCGGAGACCCAAGCTGAACCATTGTTCACAGCTCTGTTGGACTTCTCTGCCCCAGTATCCACCCTCAGTTGAAAGAAGCCTTCACCCCACCCTGGGGAGCATTCCAAAGCCACTGCTCTCAGAGCATCAAAAGCCAACTGCTCCCTCTGCCCAAGCAAAGACCTCACACTATGCCCATGTTGGGGGTGCCTATGTCAGGTCAGGTATTGCCACCTTGCCCTGAGACATGGAAAACAGGCATTATCCCAGGAAACAGAAACCCCCCAAATGGCATCCATTCCATGCTACTTTCTTTACATCAGCCTCCAGCAGTCCTCTGCTGCTCATGGAACAAGGATGGTATCTTTAATAGTTCCTGATGGCTTTTTCTTTCCCCATGAGCTGGCCCAGTCCTTTTGAACTCAAACTGTTAGCACCCGCAACTAAGAAGAACTTGCCACAAAGCTAAGCAAGGTGTAGACTTGTGCAACCTGCCATCTTGTACTTTAACCAAATATGCTCAATCCTAAGCATTAATGAAAACAGTGAACAGTCATCCCATACTTGTCACACAATTTTTACCCACCTTTATCATTTCAGTTGGGAAAAGATGTCAGAGTGGATGAATCCCAGCCTACTTAAAAGGTTTCTTGAAGGAAGCTTTTCCCTTACCTTTCTTTGGCTAGCCTGATGTGTTTCTCATTCGTAGTGCTACTACCTGAGCTGCAGCTCTTCCAAGTACCACCATCCATATCTCAGGTGCTGACAGAAACATTGCAAATGTGATCTTCCCCACCCCCACAAAGCCTTCTAGATCACTTAGGAGATGTAGCTTCCCCTCCCTTTGACTCTTTACCCCCACAGATCCCGCCCCAAAAATTCCATTTACCAAGTGAAATAATTTGGCTGACAGCAAAAAGAGGGTTAAAGACATTTATAAAAAGTTATATTTACAGACCATTGCCTAAGCATGAAACTCTCCAAACAACAGAAGTCACAATTTCTGTAACCTATGTGTACAAAGTGCATGTCTTTCCCCTTTCTTCTCTCTGCAGCAGAAGATGGGGGTAGGGGAGTATTTCTTTATACCTTTCTACCCCCAAGACAATGGGAGTAACAGCTGGGTCAGACTGAAGGGGACAAAACCTGTTGATGACTGGGTCATCTACAGGCACACTTATAAATAGTAGTTTAGAAGAAAGTAAGGTTAGGAAAAGCAACTCTTTGTTTACTTGTTCAGTCTGCCCAGTGGATTCTCTGTGGAAATAGAACGTAAGATCAATGCCCCAGGGAATGGGAAGGAAAGGTTATTCAGCTATTCATTAAATTTATTCACAGACTCACTTCAGGTTTCTCAGGTACATTTGACTCAGTTTCTATTCGCAGCCTTTTTGCTCTGGGTTCAAACACAGGCTCCAAAACTCAATCTGATTATCCCAGTGGGAGACAACTCCTGTACTCCCCAAGCAGTTAGTTGCATAAGCTCACATATAGCCCCACACTGTCTGTGCCAGGCAGGGACGAAAGGTTTTGGACAGCAAATGAAAACAGTGCCAAGAACAGCCCATTGAATGGGATTAGCTACTCAATCTAACCCCTCTTGGAAACAGTCAGGAGACAGAATCTTCTGCAGTACTACCCTCCCTTGCACTCTTTGGTGGCAAGCAGAGGTACTCTGCCAGCACTGTGCTGACCTGACAAGGTGGCAAGGAATGCATGGGGAAGAGCTAGGAAAGCTACACAATTGCCTCGCTAGGCTACAAAGCATGAGTGCAAGGGGCAAGAGGGAGCAGTGGGCAGGGCACAAGGTACAGGAGTTTACTGTATGGAAACTCAAAACACAGATGCCAATACAGAAAGAGCGAACAGAATGGACTCTGAGCTTGAGGAAGACTCACTTCAAGGAGCTGATGTGTAATACATCCTCTATCAGTATGAGGCACTGCACAGGCTACACCCCAGACACAGGTCACTTCATTTGAGAGCTCTCATTCAGGGAAGGAAATGCTGTAGAGTGCTGGGCCCAGGTGTAACTTCCTTTTTACTTGGATCAGATATACTGCTGAGATACTGCTTTGCTCATATCAAGGCATGATCTTATTCTCTGAAGAATTCCTCCTTCTCAGAGTCACAAAATCAACTAGGTTGGAAAAGATGTTTGAGATCACTGAGTTCAACCTATGACCTAACATCAATATGTCAACTAGACCATGGCACCGAGTACCACATCCAGTCTTTTCTTAAACATCTGCAGGGACGGCTACTCCACCACTTCCCTGGGTAGCCCATTCCAATGCCCAACCATTCTTTCTGTGAAGAACTTTTTCTTAATGTCCAGCTTTGGTGGACAGCTTAAGACTATGTCTTCTTGTCCTGTTGCTGGCTGCCTAGGAGAAGAGACTGACCCCCACCTGGCTACAACCTCCTTTCAGGGAGTTGTAGAGAGTTTCTCTTTCCCAGATGTCAAACAGCTCTGAAGCCGCCCATTCCAGGCAATAGCACTACGGCTCTACCTGCACTACTGCACTTTCCTTTTGTAGGGAAAGTTTTATGTGCCATTCAAGTGTATCTGTTCTTGTGCTACAGCTGACCTTCATTTTTTTTCCATCCCACATAAGCACTACCTTGATTAACTCAGGAAGCATTTCCTTCCTTGTCAGCCTAGCCTAATGAAAGAAATACTAAGTTCTCCCTGTTCTCTCGTAGGATGGGCACTCTATTTTTGACATTGTAGCAGCTTCCTTCTTAACTCCTACCATTATTTGAATTAATCAGCATACATCACTACCTAGTACTATTGATGAGAAAGGATGTTCACTATTTCTGAGATGTGCAGATGCTGATTCCTACATCAATGCATCAAGTCACATGCACTGAGCCATTGTCAGAAAAGAAAGATACACCTGGGAGTGAACGAGATGACAGAAGGTTCTTGCCCTCTTTAATGTGGGCAGATTTTGGGCATGGCTGAGACATATTTGGTTCTCTGGAGACCAGAATATTCCCATGCACAAGTAATGCAGTGCCCTTCTGTGGCAGCTATTGGAATTACACAGTTATACGAGACCCCGGATTTTCTGTTGCAGATCACAAGTTCCAGTCCCTCTGTGATAGAAGTTCCTACGTTTCCGGTCACCTCTTCAGCACTCTCCCTCTTCACTTGCTAGGTGCTTGTGGCTGGCTGTAGGAGAAAGCAAAAGAGAGAATTTCAGTATGACCTCCCCTGTCATACTGAAAAGTTGGCAGAACATGTGACCAGCTCCTTCCCTGCTGGGGTCTGGGGCATTGCAAGCAGATGACTGGACCTGCTTGCTTCTCCTGCTCTGGCCCATACTCTCACCAGATGGGCAAACCTGGCTGTGAGCCCACTCTGTGGAAGGAGAAGCAGTCTCACAAGAGCAAACCCACCAACAACTGTGCTTCGTGACAGCTCCAGCAGGAGGGCATCGCTCTCCACAGGACAACTGAGCTAACAGCGTGTTACACAAAATCAAAACAACTGGCAGGCAGACCATTGCCATATTACTGGGCTGTGGAATTACACTTAGGAGCCACATCCCTCCATGAAGAAGTCTATTTTGTTAATTAAAATGGTGGGAGTTAAGACTGAGCCTTGTTAGCTTCCAGAACCAGGTAGTTTAATCCAGATCACACTAGGAACTACTTACCATCACAAACTCTTTCCAGGGATCTCTGAAGCAGGGAGACCTGTCACTTTGGCTCGTTTGTACAGTTCTTCAGCGCACGGCTCTTCTGCTCCCTCGTGTTTGCGTTTTGGAGAAGCCTGGTCTGCTTGAGACAGCCTGACTGCTGTAGAAGGAACAAGAGTCACTGCAATGGTTTCCCTGTGTTTAGATGGCCTCACAAGTACACCCTCGCCTACCCTGCCACAGAGCTGGGAGAAAGAAGACTGCACAAGCAGAGACACTTGGTCATAGTCTCCCTGAAAACTTCTACAAAAAATCTTTGTTAAAAGCAGAATTAAGTCACCCAGAACAAACACAAAAGTATCCTCCTCTGACTGAGGACAGCTTAATTATACCTGATTAGCCCTACAGTGATCTGCAATCCTCCCTTAAGTGGTTGCATATGATCTCATACAGACAATAAAAGATTCACGTTAATGAACTCTAATTCTTCAGCCCTTTTAAAAATGAAGGCCCACTGGGGACTTCTGAAGAAAGCATAAAGGAATGTGAATGTAATGTATGTTTTCCTAGCTATACACCTTCTTCTTATTAAAAAAGATCATCTCCTGCCTATAATCTTTAAGTTGACATGAAACTCAAAAGCACACAAAAAGCTCCAGCTCACTTGTACTGGTGCTGCAGCCCTGCCCCGAAGCTGAATCTGTGACTGGACCACTGAGATCTTCCACACACGAAGGGACAGATGCCAGTAAACCTAGAGAACAGCAGGAAGATCTTAGTTAAGAAACAAAACACACCTGGGCTGTGAGCAGCTTTTATCACAGAAATACCTTAGTGATCACCAACCAGCACATCCATATCTTAAAGCGGGAGGAGTTGGGAGGCGCACTCACACAGTGCTGACCACAGACACACACTGTGATCCAGCAGTGAATTTATTTAGTATACACTGCTTAGGTTCTCTTCCAAAGTGAAGAATGGACCGTTGGTGGTATATGGATGGTGACATGCTATCGGCAGCTCTCAGATCTAAACAAACTCCACTCTTTGCTGTCTGAGAACATAATGGAGCTCTCCCTGGAAACCAACTGAGCATGTTTGGCAGGGACTGCTTCCTCTTGCAAGGACAAGCCAGAGAGACAAGTAATACCTATTTTAAATCATGACCTTTCCTCCCAGTGTTTTATCTCCTGTTAAAGACACAAACTTTTGCAATTGCTGGTACGTACAGAGGCCCCTATAGCGCGACAGCTGCTGGTAGATCTGCTTCATGCGCTCGATGTTCAGTCGGCTAGTCTCTGCGTGGTTCACCATGGGTTTGGGGTAGTCCACTCCAATGATGCACTTGGCTGCCTTCTGCACAGACTCTGGCGCATTCCATGGTTCGTAGATATATCGTGAGGGGAAACCCTTCAGTTTGGGCAGGTACCTCCTGCAACACAAATAAAAAGCAATGTAGCACATACAGTGTACAGAAAGTGCTGTGCACATGTGAGCCACTGATTGACGTGGGCTTACAGATCCAGAAACAAAGCTCCAGTAACATCACTCACTTAACATAGTCACCACTGGGGTCTGTGCGACGTCCGAAGCCCACAGGACAGTAACAGTGGAAGAACTGTTGGAAGAACGCGCTGCACGAGAGCCACATCCAGCTGCCTGCATTCACGCTGAAATCTGCATCCAGCAACAGTTCATCAAACACCTGCAGCAATTGGAGGAAAAGGCACTGAGACCTTCCCTGGGCAGGACTTTGTGGCAGTAGGACCCAAGATTGCTATTTCAAATGGCAGGCACTGAGCTATGAGAACGGAGCAGCAGCACAGAGGTGATTTCCTGGCTGAAGTCAGTTGGCTGGTCAATGTATCTCACTTCCTGACACTTTCACTTAGGGAGGCATGGTCTGCTCACACAGATAAAGTGTAGCTACAGACTAAATCACTACCTAGTGTTGCAGCAAGCTTTGGGTATTGATCCTAGCCTGGCGGGCATAACAAGGGTAAAGCACCAGCCTTGAGAAGGAGAGGATGCTGCACAGAAGAACGTGCACCAAAGCAACAAGAAAGAACCCCTCTGAAGGTCCCAGAGCACACTACCACCAAGAGGCAGAAAGGTGTCAGCAGTAACTCACATCCATGCACAGATGCTGCACTTTAGGCAGCATTTTCTATTACGCTCTTTGAAGCTTTGCTCAGCTTCCCTGCCTCCACTTTTTGTATAGGGCAGTATGTACATTGGGTAGGTTCAAGTTGTCTGTCCCTTCAGATGGCCCAAGAAGAGGGTCTTTTACCTCTTTCCTTGAGAGACTCTAGACTCAGATTTCACAGTCATGGAGCATTCCCTGACGGGCACGGTGATGGATTTTATAATGAGGAAAAAGGTCCGGTTAAGAAGCGACATTAAACTTGCAAAGAAAACAGATGGACTGAGAAAATTTTTACAAAAAAAACCCTGAAAACAAAAAGGTCCCCAAAACCCTAGTCCATATTTACCAGTGGGTCCCCCACACATTTAGTTATGGTTACTTGAGGCTTGTGATACTGTCAGAGCCTCGTGGTAGAAGACAGAAAGAAGTCAGACTGTTGGCTAGCCATGAGCCTGCTAGCAAATCCTCTCTTCCATGCACCTTTTACACATGAAGCAAAAGCCATACCTGTGTGCCCATCCTTGCAGCCAGTGCCAGGGAGACTTTCTTTTCCTTATGGCCTCCTGCAAATATCTGAAAATGCCAGGACTCACCCTGACTCCTGACTCCCAGCTGATCCAGAGGTCACCCCTGGTCAGGAAGCAGGCCACCGCGTGCCTGGCCAGATGGTGGATCCACCCTTCTTGTCTCAGTTGAGTCATGATTGCATCGATCCAAGGGAAGCCTGTCTTGCCCTCTGCCCACTTTGCCAAGGCTTCAGGGTTCCTGTCCCAAGGGATCTGTATGCAGATGGGATTCCCCTCCATGCGATCGAACTTTGGGTTGTTGGTGGCTGCTGTGTAGAAGAACTCCCGCCACAGAAGCTGTCCGTACAGAGAGAGGGGGGGTGTGCTGTTCCGCTTCACCTGCGCAGAGGGAACATGGATATTCACAAGCACAAGAAGGACTGGCTTCATGAAGCTGAGGTGTGAGCCACCCATGCATTTACACACATTTCCCAAGTCAGCTACTGACCACTGCGATAAAGGAGCTCAATGCCAGATCACTCCTTATCAGAAAGCCCAGATGGTATTCAGAGCACTGACACAGGTTCACTCAGTACAACGACAAATGACTGGAATGATGTAAAACTAACAGTAAAAGGCAGTATATGGCTCATGACACAGAAGTGCAGACTGAAGAACAAGGTACTCCCAGATTTAAGGCCTGTGTGAGTATATACAGGAGAATTACTTCTTCTTACCCAAAAGCCTCCTCTGAGCCTTGGCAACAAGCTCAGCCCAACAATCAAACACTAGGGAGGCAACTCTATCTCTTGCACCAATTCTGGCACACTGTCTGGCAACCAGCATCATGCTCTATATGCTCAAACCATGCCTGCCCTCCAAGTGAACCTTTTGTCTTACCTTCTTATACAACTCCCAGAGACGATAGTAAAACAAGCGGCAGGACAAGCAGCCAAAACGCAGGTAGGGACTGAGTCCTGTAGGGCTGGCCAGCAATGAATTGGCGTTCATCCTTGGTCTTTCGTAATTTGCAACCCATGCCTAGACAGATTCAGGAGAAATGAGCCAAACCCCCTCGTACCTGTGGGACACTGCTAATGGCAAGCCTCTGTGCAGGTGGTGAGGCCACTCAGGTCTGACAGCACAGTCTCTTCTGTTTACTTCCAACCACTGCTGGGAGAGTTCTCCAGCAGGCAATCCCAACCTCCATGCCCCATTCAAGAAACGTAAAACCTTTGCTCCAGGATTTCAACCAGTCAGTTATTCTGCCCAAGAGGATTAATTTGCTTTGCATACAGGAGCTAACAACCCTGAGAGTTCCTAGGGATACAAGCTAACACAACTGTTTATGTCCATGTACGTCTACCTCATTTCACACACTGAACAAGAAAATAGAGGAAATTCAGAGCCTTTTGTGGAGCATTGGGTTGATAGTTTATTCCCTCTTCAGCACAAGAACTTATGCTTTGATTTCCACAACTGACATCAATCCACTCAGCATTAAAGAAGTAAAAAATGGTTAAAATTGAGTCATGCTTCTGCAGCTGGGCCACCTTTCATTACTTTGAAATTGTTTGCCTGGTGCACTATAATCAAGAACACAAGCCCTATTGAAAAAAAAAATCTGATTATTTCAACTAGGGGCTCAAGGAATGCCAGCCCATGAGACAACCTATTAAGAAGCTGATGGAGAAGGGGAAGGCATTCTTTTATAAGCATGTACTCACACTAATACCTCAGGTAAAGATAAAAAGAGATGGTGTGCAGTGTGCAGCAGGGACTGAACAACTTATGGGAGAATTTCCAAGTTTGCACTCTTCTAAAGGAAACTGAGAAGCAGAAACAAGGAAGAGAATCCAATGTGTTTCAAAAGAGCAGCACAAATAATGTACTGCTCTAAATTTTTTGGACCTGAAGAAGCCCATGAGCTCCCTGCTTCACACAAAACCCAAGATCACAGGAGTACTCCATCAACAGCAAACACTCATTTCCAGAGGTGAATGCTATGACCACTGCTAGGAAGAGCAGAGAACAGGGTAATGGGCAACACTACATTTTTCACTTGGAGGCAGAGTCTGCAGGAATCACTGCTTAAATAATGGGTTACCTTTCTTTCCAAGTGTTTATCCAGCCGTGCCAGAGCTTCTGTCTCCCCTCCTTGCCAAACTGCCGGGGCAAGACCATCTGTAGGAAAGCCTGAGAGAAAGAGCTTTGTAAGATTTGAAGCCATGCCTAGACAAAGGGCATAGATATGGAATTAAGCATTAACAACAACAAGACAGTACATACTACAGTTGCCTAACATGGCTTACTTGCTGCTCTAATCCTTGTACAGGAGGCAGATCATGTAGGATATAGGGAGAGCCTGCTCATGACACTGCACTTCAAGGACCTCTCCTTGCAGTGCTTCAGGCAGCCTTATGGTGACTTTCCCCACTGCTCACAGCCAGCATTCTCTCTGGTGTGTCAGCACTACCCACATGGCTCTGCTCCAAAGGCCAGAGCAGCTGGCAGTGAAACATCTGCTCCACAGCTCTGCCTTACAAAACATCTTGCTATCAACATCAGCAGCTCACTAGATAGCCCATCAGCTCCTGGTGAGGCTCCTATTCTGCTGAGTCTGGTGCTGGGGAAGGCATTGGATTAGTGCAAAAGAACCACTGCAAAGGGGGAAGCAATAATGCAGTCTCCCTGCACTGCTCTGGGCTGACAGAGGAGCCTCCCTGGCAGCAAGCAGAGCACTGTAAGGTTACAGGCAATCTCACATTTGGCCAGACAATAAAGTAGATCTATGCAGAGCTGCAGCCCTTAGGATACTCCTGTTATGAAGCCTCACACTTTTACGGGACTGTTGAAACTATGCCTTAAGGTACCAGGAGATACTTCCTATAAAGCTGGTACAAAGCCTCCAGTCACAGACACACAGACATTATTCTGCATTATGTCCTTTCTTCCCTTGCATTTATATTCACTTCTCTGATGTAGGTCTTGCATTCCTCACACCTCAGCTATTCATTCTCCTTCTTCAAGGCTTACAGGACTGTAAGGCACAGCAGGATGAGTGAAAGCAGTTTTTGTATTATCTTTTGTCTTGCTAAGTTCCCAAATTGGTGCTGCTTGGCAATAACTGAATGAAATTATCTAAACCTGGTACACAGTTAGTTTACCTCTTCAGGCCTGTTACACAACATGCCTGAGACAGCAGTGGGAAGAAAGCAGCTGGTGAGGACATGAGATCCTAATACGGTGGTTACGTGCTCAGTATAGCAGAGAACATAAGGACAGATGCAGAGCACTTCAGAGCAATGCTAAAGGGGATGTTGGGCATCCACAGCAAGGGACACCAGTGTGTTATCACAAGGTTCGGCACTTGCAGAAAAAATCAGGCTGTTCTATGACTAGAGGCAGCCCACGTTAGGTAAGAACACGTGCCAGCCACTGGAAACAGTTCCACTAGATCCTGTTTCAGCTGGCAGTAATCCTTGCCTTCACTCTTGACACATACCCAGCTCTTCCAGGGACGGGACCCCGTAGACATCGTCATGGTTTTCCTGGATGTCCACTTTACATGTTTCCATCTGCTGACTTATTACAGTGCTCACTGGCTTCTTTGGGAGCTCCATACGGCTAATGATGGCCTGGAAGCGCTTGTAGGTGAGGGGTGGCTTGTGGCCATTCAGCTCAATTATTCTGGAGATAAAATAAGCAAGGTGAAACAACATAGCCTCCCTATTACAGAAGACACAAGGAAATAACATCCAAACTGGATGCCACTATCTCTGCTCAGGATAGCCTTTCACTCTGGATACAGAAATCCTTATAGACCTACATTTCACTTGATGCATGCCTCAAAGGGTATTAAAATCAACCAAACAAAATTCTAAAATACATCAGAAGACAAAACATCGCATACTTCCTCATCTCCATAGGGAAAAATAAAAACCCAAAACCAAAAATACCAACCAGCTGAATCAGGTTGAGCATCACATCTTTCTCCCAGAACTCCTCATCAGACCCCTGTATGAAATCTCTATCTGACCACTGTCTTTCTGTCTCCCCAAGGTGACAAATCCTAGACCTCCATCTGTTCCCGTAACACCTTGTGATATCCAAATCTGATTCTGACCTTACTTCCTTCTTGTCTGACACAGAACACCGGGCCTGTTAGTGACCCTTCCTCTGCCTATCTTGGATGAGACAAATCCCAGTTTGCATCATTCCTCTCTCCCTGTGATTAGAGAGATCACCATCCTCCTCCTTGCCATAAGGTCCTGAGCAGTCCTGTCTCATGGTATGGACCTGTGTAAGATCACACTGTGGAAAAAGACAGTCAGGGTTCCCCATTCCTCCACTTCACCAAGCATCCACAGCCTGATGGGGCCATGCAGTCTTATTTTTCCGGGAACAGAGAGCTTCGAGAAGCCCCCTGAGCAAGGTAAACTTCCCCAGGCTGAAAGATGCCATTTTAACCCCTCTCCTGCAGAAGAGGAAGGAGTTAACAGCAAAGCCGATAGCAGAGGGATCGGCAGCATTACATAAAGCGGAGGGAGGCAACCCCACAGCTCACACAGGAGCTGCAGCCCAGCAGCCTTCCCCTCCCATTACAATCAACAGCTTATGCAAGGGGCCGGGCTTAAAGGCGAGTGTTCCGGCGGCGCCATGTGCCGCCCCGTCCCCCGAGGCCGCACGTGTGGCGGGGCGGAGCGACACGCCGGCGCCGGGCGCTCCCGCACGTGTGCTCCGCGGTGACCCGGCTTCCCCGCCGCACCGGCAGCGGCCCCGGCCGGCAGCCAGGCCTCCCACACTCCCCCGGCCGAGGCAAGCGGAGCCTTCCCCACGGGCAGCACGGTTGAACAGATTAAAAATTAAGCCTCCTGTAGTTTCCTCCCGGTTTTCTGCTTTTAAGTTGTAAACACTGGGAGATAAAGACATTAACGAATACGAGAAGGAGGGAGTGCCATCGGGATGTGCAGAGAGTCCAAAGCACTGTACATTTTTAGTGCCAGGCTACAAACATGGCCACGGTGTGGGCACAGCACTCTGACATACACACACACACACAGAGAGGCAAATTTATTTATCTCCATTTGCCCTACAGCCAACACTTTCTGTCCTGCCATTACCACACCAGAGCTCATCTCCTCTGCTTTCCTGCATACGCTTTTTCACTGTCTGTCTCCATGTTCCACTCTAGAGATGGCAGGAAATAATAGAACTCTCATGAATAGTACCTACCACAATCTGCTTGTCAGCCCCAAACAAGGCCAGACAAAGATCCCCAGAAAATCAGTGTTTCCACTTGAGACGTGAGGCATTTCCAGTTACAGCAGTCTAGAGAGGCTCGCTTGTTTCCATAGGAATTCAGAGCTTGGAAGAGAAAACGTGACAAAGCTGCACCATGTGTGCCCTGAGGTGCTTGGGATGGGGGCAGGGAAGCTGCTTCTTCCACATTGCCTCTTTTTTCAGCCCTCCAAACGCCTGCTAAAGCTGCTGTTCAGTCCGAGAGCCACACCATTATACAAGATCCACAGCTAAAACTTCTGTGGACAGCTAGCTACTTGGAGCAAATCACTGTGACTAGCAGGTGGATGCCAGAGTCTGTACCTGAAATCCTCAAGGATGTGAATATGAGTGAAGTTACCTAGTACAGCTCTTGAATTCCTAAACTGTTATTGGATCTGGGACACAAATAATTTTAAGATAGGACTAGGACAAGTTGCACATTTCACAGCACCTGACATGGGCATTATGCATTAAATCTGGATCTTTCACAAAACTGCCATGAAAAGAAGTATTGAATATCTGGTATTGCACAATATTGGATATTATACCACACATACTGGGAATTGTAGTACTGATCAGCCTTCTGTACAAAAATTTGTACAGGAAGCTCCCCAAGCAGGAATCCTTTCCTTCCTCATACTGACCTTCTAATCCAGACCATGTACTTTCACAGGACTTTCAGTGACAAAAAAAGGGAGGTCCCTCCCCAGGATTTAGTACCCCCACTTCATCCATCTCCCCCAGCCCCATTTGCCACATATGGCAATTGCTCTAGTTTTCTTGAAGTGGAACAGAGAATCACTGTATTCATCACACAGAACCTAACCTTAGTGAGCACAGCCAAAATTGGCTGTGCTGCCAAACCAGCAGTATGCTGCCCAGCACTATCTGACCTTGATGCCAGAAGTTATGAGGGTCTTTTTGACTATCAGTCACACGTCACACTTCACTTCAGGAAAGCAGGCAACCCAAACCTAGCCAAACACAGTTCCAGCACTGCTATGATTATTACAAGGTATGCTACAGTCAGTCACCTGTGACAGCAATGTCTGCAGACTCAAATGCACGCCCTCACAGGTGTCGGCTTCTGACTCACATCTCCACAGCAGTGCCCCTGCAGGATGGCTAATGGGCTTAGGAAAGCTGCTGCCCTCAAAAACCTGACACCTCAGCTCGCTTGCAAATGACAAGGCTGGGTTCTGGCAAGGGACTGGATGTGCTCCCCCGCTTCCTTGCGGGAGGAAGAGCTGGCTGCCAGCACTCAGCACGCAGGCTGCCCAACGCACCCCAGTACCAATTCACGCGGACTATTTCGTTAGCCTCGCCAGCTTATGCAATTGCTCTGATCTAAATCCCTGCTCCAGAGAGCTCATGGAGGGCTTCGTGTACATAGAACAAGGGGTATTTTTACAGATTCAAAGAGGAGATGGAGAGATAACTAACTGATCTGTCCATCCAACAGATGCTGAACAAAGAACAAACAATTCTGTAGAAACACATACTGAGCAGATGAGAGATGAAGAAGTGACTCGATGACAGGCTGGGTATTGGCAGTGGGTGAAAACACCAGAGCACCATGCAAGACAGGAGAGGATAACAAGATGTGGCACGCAGAAGTTTGACTAAACCTCCTTAGAAATAACCCACCTTTTTGGTATAGTGTACTGACCTGCAGAACCACCAAGGTAAGCATGCTTCCCCATGCTTTGGTTCCTTTAAGTTAGTACTTCTCTTATGAGAACACATTTTACTGTCATTTCAGCCTTAGGCTAGGTTATTTGAGGAAAAACTGATCCTGATGCATGCTACAAACACACAAGAATCAGTGTTCTTTTCTGACCTAAACTACTCCCACTGAACAACCCAGCCTGCCTGGGATTACAGAAACCACAGGGCTGACCATCAGTAAACACACTACAAAGGATTTAGATCCTAAGGAGGAGAAAACAGGCAGATCCAGGGAAGAGACAAAACAACCCGTTATGTAGAAGTTGTCAGACCAAATAATTGTCAAGCAAAGGCTTTGAGCAGGCTAAGAAGATACCCACGAGATTATCTTTTCTGTTTGACTTCTACAATCTGAACATTGCTAATCTTGACTGGGAATTCTCAGATTTTCTTAGGAGTATTTTCCAGCACTGATATTTATTTTCTGTACCCCTCTCCTTGTTTTGGGGAAGAGGTGGGGAAAGATGCTCTGCTAATTGCACAGCTATGGTGGCAGTGCCAACAAGGGGTGCATTGTAATCTTCCTACTGGGTAAAACTGGTCAAATTCACAAATTAACTGAACAGACTCTTGGCAAATGTTTAAAAGGAACTGGTGGAGGTGGTAGCAGGAATACACTGCAGGGGACAAGAGGAGAAGTGCTGGATTCATTTACGTAGGAGTGAAAGATTAGTCCAAATTGTTTGAAACCAGGCTGACAATCTTGTCAGAAACCTGATTAAAGAAAGATGAGAAATTGGATGCCACCACCAGGTATTATTACCACCTGCTAATTATGCAGGTAAAATATTAGGGACAACACATACCATGTGTTAGAAGGCTGGGTAACATAGTTGGAGGGAGAGATCCTCTGAGACTTCCAGGAGAAATACCGTATCAAAACTGTATTATCACCTACTGAGAAATCTCAGAGATGCCAAGAACCAAGAAATGTCAGAGTAACTGGAGACTTCAAGTACATCCACACAGACTGGGTATCTATCACACCCCATCGCCTGCCAAAACCCAGTTTTCTAGTTGCCATAAATGACCGCTTCATGGAATAAGAAATCAAGAATCCACAAGGAGTGTAAATTCATTATTTGGTCTTAGACAGTGCTAAGGTATAGCTGAAAATGTTATATTGCCTTCTCTAACTGTGACTTTAGCATGCCTCAATTTAACACTCTTCTAGGAGCATGTGTGAAAAAGTATTTCAGAAAGATCACAAGAGTCAAAACAATTAAAGAATAGCATCAGCAAAGGTAACAGAAGGCAGAATCCTTCAGAAAAATTAGGACAAACATAGAAACCTACCAAACTTCGGTAGGTTAAATTAAAAACCACAGCCTTCTTGCACCTCCCAATCTAAATGAAAGTTTGAGAAACCTTTTTAAAAAAAGCACAAGTAGTAAAAAAAAAAAAAAAACCAAACCAAAAAAAACAACAACAAAACCCAAACCAAAACAAAGAAAAAACCAAAACCATTCCCTTTACAGACACTCTAGGATATTTATAGGGCTAAGAGGTGATCAAGTCATTAAAGAAAGGAGAGACTGTAAAGCAGAAGAAAATCCCTGAATATATTTTTGCAGGTGTAATCACTATGGAAGTATCTAGGGAGGTTATGACTCTTAAGGATTTTTTAAGGAAATGTATCAGATGCTGTGAGAGACTGGGAGATGAGGAAGAAGTGCCACAAAACAATGCCATGCTTGAAAAGCAAAAGCTTACCAGGGCCACCAAATATTCACCCAGAAATTGTAAAGGACGCCATGAAATATACAAACTAATGGCTGCTGCATGTAATATAAAACTGTCCAAATACCATGAAGGAAAATAGAAATCAAATACAACTCCAGATTTTAAAAGCATTTCAGGGGCATCAGAGGGACAAATGAATAGACTGATATGAGCATTAGGCAGATGGGTAGAAAATACTAATGGAAACAGTGAATGCATGGATATATGCAATATGCTGGAGGGTTAATTTGGCCTTGGTAAAGGGAAGTTGTGCCTGAAAATCTATTAGAGACATTTAAGCCTGGGGCAAGGGAGATTGAGTTGATATATCCTATGTGAATTTTGAGAAGTCCTCTGACTAGATCCCTCTGAAAACATTTAAAGAAATCACAATAATCTGCAATAAAGGAAAAGGCCCATGAAGACGGAAAATTCTCTGAGATACAGAATTAGAGAAGGAATCTATTTTTTCAACAGGAAGAGCAATCCTACACAGAGCTGAGCTAGGGCTTGTGCTGCTCAATATTTTTTTTAAAAAAATATCTGGAAAGGGACAAAAAAGAGCACGATGATAAAGTTTACTGACGCAATAAGCTATCTGGGATAGCTAAAGATAAAAGGCAACTTAAAAATTTCCCTATATACCACATGATCAGCTGACAAAAATATCAGATGGAATTGCAGTGTTGGTCATGTTGTTTCTCCATATGCATTGCTATGCAATCTTAAACTCATTTATACAGTAGCAGCCTCTTAAATAGCTATGACCATTCTGGAAGGAAGCCCTGAGACATCAGTTTAATGTTTAGCAGCACTCAGAAAAAGCAGAAATAATGCTACTGACTATTAGGACAAGACAGGACACATTATAGCACTCTAAAAATCCATGTTGCGCCTACATTTTGCACACTAGTCCTAGTTTTCACCACTGCTCTCCATCTCTAGAAACACCCCAAAGTATAAAGAAAGGTGACAAAACTTAGAAGAGATATAGAACAGATTCCACCTGAAAACTTAAATGAACTAGGACTCTCCACCTTGGAAAAGACATAGCTGACATGAAGAAGAATGGGACGGCCATGACACTGGAGGGGTGAGGATGCAATAAACATTGGTAATAAATATGGTCTTCTAATGCAGAATTAGAAAGCAGCACCTGCTCATGAGACAGGTTCAAGAATCCTCCTCACTCCAGAGACAAATATTTCCACACAGTATGTCCTAACTGCAGAGTTCCTTCCCATAGGAAATTATGGATGTTAAAGATTTATAGGAGAAAATCTACATTCAGCATTACTGGCACAAGTCACATCAGAAAGAAAAGGGGGAAAAAAAGGGGGAAAGAAAAAAAAAAGCAAGCAACCCATAAGAATAGTACTGAAACACTGTACTGATATTGAAATCAAGCATACTCTAGAGTCTTAGCTGAAAAACTGTCACCACTGTTTAAAATTACATGAATAGAGAGAGATTATACATAAAATAATATATAAAACTCAACATCAAAACAAACCTCCCCCACAGCAAACACACTACAAAGATAAGACATTTTGGTTTTACAATAAGGAAAGCTTGTCCCAATCTACCTTATTTTACTTCTTCCAGTTGCCCTTGCACATTCTTCAGTTAAAAGCCCTGCTTTCAAAACCTGTTTGAGACAACAGCTCAACTACCTTTATTACAATGAAACAAAAAAAAGCAGTCCATATGCTGAGGACATGCTCAAGGAGAGCAGTCAATAGGACACAGCTGAGCAAATTAAATGACAGTCAAGTTCAGAGTTTAATAAGCTTGAGGCAACACCTTTCTGTACATTCACGTCACTGTCAGCACTTTGACGTGGTCTAATCAAAAGTGCGAGTGTGCAGAGTAATCCCTGTAGGCTCACTTGGGATAACAGTGATCAGCGTAAGGGAGGAGATTGCAGTCTGCAGACATGACAATCCCAGCCTAGCCCAGGCAGCACCTCTGCCCTTTCTTGCCCCGTACCTGTCCAGGTCATAGAGGGTGTGGGAGTTCTCTATCACCACCTCCACTCCAGCCTCCTTGGCCAGTTTGACAATAGCTGCATCCCTCTCCTTTCCAAACGGCTCTGAGTCGTATTCAAACGTGAGACGAGTGACTCCCCATTCCTGCAAGAAAAACAATACACTCAGCTGTCAAACAGAAGACTCTTTCCAACCAGCACAATTACAAATGAAGATTTCAGAATTCCTGAGCAGTTTAAAGTCCTGGAAGCTTTGAGAGTGTTCCTGTGAGGAACACCAATCTGGATTTGAGATAACCAAAGAAGCAACAATTTTATCAGCTCTAGCAAACATCACATCCACTATGCAAATTTGTAGACATCAGGTTTAAAACACACCAGAGGAGGTTCAGTTCTTGTCAATTACTATTCTTAGGTTTCAGCTCAGTACCCAAGTCTACCAACATCATCTTTTGTTGCACATCCTATCCCAAAGTAACCCTACCATCCTCTTCTAGCATTTGCAGTTTGAGAAAACTCTTTCAATAGAGGTTCTGCTCAACCCCATGTGTTTTTATGTGGAGACATTACGTAAAACCAATATATTCTAAATTTTTCCTGGTGTCTCTTTAAAGACATCACACAATAGGAAGCCAATGTCCAACCCAAAGAGCAAGAAACAGAAATGCAGGACATAGGATGGCAACTGAATGAACCTTTCTAGTCTGCACAGTAGAGTATGATACTGCAATTCAGATTTAAAGTCCTGCCATTTTGGAGTTATTTTTGAATCACAGAATTACAGAATGATTGGGGCTGGAAGGAACCTTAAAGATCACCTAGTTCCAAACCCCCTAGTCAAGCCATGCACTTATCCTGATCTTCATACCTTTAATAGATCACTCACAAATTACATGGTATAGGCCTTATGAAAGAGCAATCAGCCTCTTCCAGGCTTTTCTAGAGCACAGATTGTTCTCAAAGTCTATGGCCTAGTTTTCCTCAGAAAATGAATCCTATGAGAAGAGGTTTAATGGTTTCCACAGCGACCCTCCCAAGACATCCATCAAGCAGAGCAGCAGCCCACAGATTTGTTTGGCAAACACAACTAGAAATCTAAAGACACTTGAAAAAAACCCTCGCACAACTAAGAACCACATTCTCCAAGTGAGACAGTCTAAATCACCTCTGTATATACAGAAGACTTTTCTACCTGCAAAACAGAAACAAAGCACAAAGAAGAAATGCAGTTAGTTCCCTGAAGACCATTAAAAATAATGCCAAAGATGGGGAAGGGAAGTTAGAAGCAGAAAACAACTGTACAAGCCACCTCCATTTCTAAACTTGCAGATTCAGTCCTAAAATTAATTTTAGGAAGGACAGAGAAATAAACCAGTTATGTATCAATGAATGGACATCTCAAAGAGATCCTCCACTCATTTTTCAAAGTAAGAACATGACAGCATCCATAACTCAGAGCACGAGTCAGACGGACCCACTCCAGGCCCTGCCCTGCTCCTGTGTGATTTAACAGGTTCATCTTAAACTTTTCTTTCTTCTATAAGAAAGCCAGGATCAACTGGAAGGCTTGGAAAAGATGGATTTGGTCTCAAAGAAATACACATTACTACCTTGAAAGAATGGAATGGAATAAAAAAACATTAAGGCTTACAGAGATTTTAGGTAAGCATCCAACACTTTAAATTCATATACTTCCTACAGTTTTGAGAAGGTCACTGCACTGTGTGATGCAGTAGTACACAGGAAGCAGAGCATAACCAACCAGAAAACCTGTTACCTGTATGGCAGTAGACTGCTGCAGATATACAAAAGCAAAGTCATGACTGTCGACTTGCTCTTAGTATTTAACCTAGAGCAAAGAAAAACCGTAGGGGAAAAATGCACCAAAGGGATTGTGAAAACACTTCAGTGAATACTGCACTTTGATACAAGAGGTAAAACTACAGATGTTTATTCAGAAAAAGTGAGACAAAAAACTTCTGCAAAGATTAACACATTGCTAACAAGTACACTTGTCATGGATCCCATGCACAGTAGCGCCTTTGCAGTGACTGTTAGTGGCAACATAGCTCAGGTACTGGCAGCAAGAGCAGAAACTACATTAGCTCTAGTATTGCAGTAGCAAATGTGACATAACTTTCCTCCCCACAAAAGCTGACAGCAAGGCACAAGCTGCTGTTAATGCACTGCTCAGTGCAGCAGCTCTGGAGAGGCCTCAATCCCCACAAAAGCCATACATTTACCATGTAATAGCATCAACTTCCCTTTACTTTTTTCAGCTCTGTTACAGCACATCTGAAATAGTCATCAACTCACCTGCCCAGACAAAACAGACTGCAGCAAAAAGCAGTTCTGGCTGATTACACAATCAGTCTCTGCAAACTTCAGACTCTGCCAATTAGTTTTTATTTTTTAACCTAAGTGAGCATTTTTCTCCAATAAAGTTTTAATTATCCTGTGAATACCCTGAACTAAAGAGGGCATGAATCACTACTAGCCAGAACTTATTTGCAGATCAAAAGATAAAAATAATCCAGACTCTGAAAAGCTAAAAGCAGCACATAGTTTGTGTCACGTGTTAAGATGCAGAAACCAAAATAAGTATCAGTGCCCCTTCTCATCTGCAAAGTCCAGTTCCTCTCCCTAGTACTAACTGCCCTCCTCCAGCAAATACACATCAGAACCATTTACACAAAGATGGTACAGATTCAAATTTAGCTCTCCTTCTCAGCAGTTGGTCAACAGTAGGATTTGGGGACACTAGTTCTGTCAACCATATGTAAGGCACAGCCCACACTACAACCCCAACTGACAGGATATTGGGAGCGATGTTTTATTTAATTTTGTTTTGTAACACTACCAAAGACATTGTCAAAAAGCTTCAAAGACTTTGGGAAATACAGTTTTAGAGCAGGATGGAGAAGAATGATGCTGTATGAGAAACCTTGATATTCAAGGAGATGCTCTTGTTAGCACTGACATATTACTTTAGAAATGCACCCCATGAATCCGTCATTAACCACCAAGGTAACTGCACATTCCACTTCCTAAACAGTACATCCGCAGGAGGCTTGGACCCAAGCTGTATTCTGCTGCTGAGATGACTAAACCACAATATTGAACAGAAGAAGAAAAGGAAGGTCAACCAACAGAAAAGCTCATGAATTTTGAAATTTTAACACAAAATCCTATTTGCAATTCACATGTAGATAAGTGTGCTTTCTTCTGTTGTCTGCAAAGGTCTATGGACACAGCAAATCTTCTTAAGTCAAAACTGCAGTAAGCAAATGGCCAGTATGGAAGGAGCTCTCAACAGAGAAGGGTCTGTGTGTCACAGAGCAGTCCTGTGAGAGGTGACTTAGAGAAACAAAGTTCAAGGCCACCATCCAATAAGAGAAGCTTGAGCACCCTGATACTAGATTACACCCTACTACTACATTTCTTTGCAAGTCTGAATTCAGGTGAGGATCTGGCTCCCAAGCTGGTCCTTATGGATAGTAGTTAGTTGAAGTTAAGAAGGAAAGTTTGTTAGAGTGAAGAACTTGTTATAGTTAAAGAGATGCTGAGGGAATCACCAATCATTAGGGAGTGAAAGCAAGTTTAGTACCAGGTCATCAATTTTTCTTCACTATGTTCCAAAAAATTATTCTCTTACTTTAAAGAGTCTTGGGAAGACATCTGTTGGCTGCCCTCGCACGACAAACAAGCGAGAGTTCAGTTTCCTTAAACTGTTGTCCAGATCTTCCAGGGACTGGAGAAGAAATCTGCAGAGAAGAAACAATAGCAGTTATTGTCAGTCAGATGGATTACAGCTAAAAGGCAAATGAGAATTTGCATGGAACTCCAGCAAACCTGCATCACCAAATCAAACTGTAAGTTTGAAGAAGAAGCAGAAAACAAGAATTCATATTTATCCCTGGTCTGTCTAACACCTTTTATGAGATTGCAGCTTTAACCAGCTCCCATTCACTCATATGCAATTTGTGCTTGTCCAGATGCAAGGGGTTTCCAGGATTTTCTTCTTTCTGCAACCCACTTCCCATGTTCTCCCTCAGAGGTGGGAGAACACCCCTGTCAACTGCTCTCTCCACATTACACGGAGAAAAGCATAAACTATGCAATTCCCTTCTGTACATTTTTTTCACAGGCTTTGGGGCAAAAAGGGATTTTGCATATGAAGTAGAAAATTTTGATGCATTACTCCAAGGAAAGTAATAAAATACTGGGAGAACTGTGCAGGTTTTGCAGTTCTAGCTACAAATACACCATGTCACAGTAGAGGAATGTACTCTCCTAGCTCATCAGTAGCACAAGACTGAGCACCAAGATCTCCCAAGGCAAGAATCATCTGTACTTTGAATAACTGCAAAGAGAACTGCAATTTACCTTGCACCATGAAGGCACAGATGAGAGCATACCAAGACATTCATCTATTCCCTCTCACCCCAAAACTCTAAAAATCAATGCAAGTGCTTTCTGCATTTAATGGTATGTCTTACTGATCCCGCACTAAGCTATAAAACACCAAATGTATATTTGCTTTCCCAGTCAAGACATCACCCCATCTACATAGTAACTTCACTTTGTTTTGTTTAACTCTGCAAAAGACACCAGCTTTAAAACTTTAGTCTCTCAGCACCTGGCACTGCTGGCAGACACACCACCCTTTGTAAGTGAGCCTGCCAACCCTTATCTTTTCCTTAATCCTCCGTGTCCACTCTGCAGTGTGATCTGCGAGAGGCAAGTATCCGCTTCAGCTCCCTTCAGACCACCCACAGCTAAGGAAAGCTCAGCTACAATTGCACTGCAAAGTGGCAACTTCTCTCTCCTCAGCTGCACCGCCCAAAAGGTGAACTGGGAGCTTCCAGACAGAACAAGTTTGCTCTGCACTCCTGGGGGAGAAAAGGGTGTGGGGTCCACAAAAAGAAGGGCACTCTATCACAAAGGAGAACACCTAGAACCAGGTCCAGTAACCTAAACAAACCACTCCCTGAGCCCCAGCCCACTTTCCTTTTCTCAAATACGACCATCAACTCTCCCAGGCGTCCTAAAAAATTTGACAAGCATTAGTCCCATACGGCTCACACATGCTGTGCAGTTAAATAACAAGGGATTTTCAACATGAAAAATTTGTGGCAACTAGGTAAAACACAAGCATTTGCCTTTGGAGAACAGGACTCTGAATACAAGTATTTGGATTAAAAAAATTAGCAAAACAAAGCCAAGGCTCCCAATGGGAATGAATGGAACTTTGGCCAACATAAGTAACTTGCTAATATGTTTTTTGCCTAGCAGCCAGTGGTGCTAGCTTCTGACATCTGCAGTAATTCCACACCTCCAAGAAAACGTTATTTTTAAAAGCCTTCCTTGCTCATATATTCCATGATTACAACATGAAGAAGACTACTAACTACTTCCCTTCCTTTACAACACTGGTGGAAACAAACTAGGATTAAACAGATCAGGAATTAATCTGTTGTGGCACCACTTTGGTTCTTCCAAATGAGGACAGTCAGCAACAACATCGGCACGTGAAAGGCATTTCTGTCTGCTGCTGCCTGTATAAAGTCTGGTCTATGGAAAGATCACTTCAGACTCCTAGAACAGAATTCACAATTTTCTGTAATTCGAATGTTTACATTGAGATAATTTCTGCACATTTCCAATTTTTAAGCCATCCTGTACTGTGGGGTTCTAGAAACACATAAATATGGCCCATACAATCCCATTCCTTGAGATGAAGCTAAGGTCCACAGTTGAGGCAATCAGTTCCAGCTACAGTTTCCCTAGTGCACAGCCATATGACATTTCCAAGAGGTCTCAAAGGATCTTTAGGCAGGTGGTTGCCCGTCGACTTCCTCTGAGGGAGTAGTGGGAGATCTGCTTCACTTGCATGCAGGGGAGTCTTGCTCAGGAGAATCCCTACCTGGGGGTTCCAAATGGTTAGGCCGCTGAAACCTGACACAACAGCATTATGTAATGTTACTGGCTACAGGTACATGAGGTCTTGATCTTTCCATAGACATGACTCATGCTACACGTTTTTCCACCTGCAGAGATGAGGAAAAGCCCACACAGCTTCATCTCTACTTTCTTAGCAGCAGCCGATGTGTATTTCCCTACAGAATTTGAAGCATGGGAGGAACGAAGCTACGTGCGCACATGCCTACGCGCGCCCGGCAGCCAAAGGGCAGAGGGAAGGCGTGGCGCGGCCACGAAGCTGAGGATTCTTTGCCCTTGTCTCTAAATTCAGGGAAAAGGGTTTCCCAAAGCTAAACGTCCATCGGTTGGTGCTCTCATACACTCGCCCTAATGATAATGTCTAATGACATTACATAAAGCTGAAGGCATCCTCCCACACAATCAGGCAGCACCGCTGAGAAAAGCGCGGCGAGGCCAAGCGGACAAGGCACAGCGCTCTCCCGCGGAGAGGGCCGGGGGAAGCAGGGAGTGGGCCCGATGTGGAAACGCGTACCGCTGCGGCCTGACCGCACGGCCCACGCCGCGCCCAGAGCGCTCCGGTGCCGCGGGAGCTTCCTCGTCCCGCACGGTCCCACCCGCGGCCCGCAGGCCCGGTGCCACTCACCGCCAGCGGTTGATGCCCACGGCGGACGAGGCGGCGAACCAGGGGTCCAGGATATAGATGCAGCGAAGGGACGTGGCGTCCCGCAGCGCTTCCTGCAGCGCCGGGTTGTCGTGGAGCCGCAGCCCGCGGCGGAACCAGTNCGGGGCGGGCGGCGCGCGGAAAGCCGGGGGTGCTGTGCTGCCCCCCAGCGGGCGCGGCTGTCGCCTGCGGGGTGCCGTCGCCGGGAATGGCGGAAATGTCGCTGCCACCCGCAGGGAGCCAGAGAGCGACCCCCGAATTCCGTCAGCAGGGCTCGTCGTTACAGGTCAACGTTAAAGATCCCCCTCCCCATTAAAAGGACCCACAAAAAAAACCCCAACCAAAATATGTTCAAGGACTCTAAATGGCTGCCTGCATCAAAAAGGTACCTGCGGTCACGAAATTTGGAGCAGGAGCCCCTTCCACACCCCCAAATTCAACAGGACCATATTCTGGGCAGAAAAGGAGTGTTCTCCGGTAGGTGTGGCCAGACATCACTCATGGCATGGTACATCATGTAGGATCCATAGAGCAGGGTATGAAGCAATGGCACAGACTGCCCAGGATCGCTATCAGAGTAACTTTATGCTTGAAAGGGCCAGGGATTTAGAAAGCTGGTGTGACATTACAGCTCGCTTCATGATGTTGCTGCTGACCCCAGGGATCAGAAATTGCAGCACAGACTACTGCACAGAACCAGATGGGGAGTGTGGGCAGAGATTTCTGCAGAACAGCTGAGCAGCAAGTTCCAAGCACAGGGATTGATGGAGTTGAACAAATCTCAGTGCATTGAAGGATTCACTGAACTTGGCCATGGGGATGATTAAAGGAACGAGTCAAAAGGCAGACTGCAAACACTAGACGAGCTACAAAGTAAAGATGGAACAAGACTCCTGAAACAAGGGAAGGGGTAACAACCGCATAATCAGTACACACCTACCCCCTACAAAGATGGTAAAGAGCAGTGTTGAGAAGCCCTGAACTGGGATACCCACCCTGAAGCATCAAGTGTTTCAGAGTAACTTTTCCGCTCCTGCCTGTCACAGACTCAGAGGCCAAGGTCACTCTTTCATGAGAAAGGCCACTGGAGTGAGCACACTCTCCCTCACTGGACACAGTGCAGAGAGAATGAAAAGTTTAATTCCTGAGTCTTAGCATGCTTCCTCAAACTGAGTAACCAGGTGTAGAGCAGCACAGAAAAAAACCTCAGAAGGATGCGATACTGACTCTTTGGAAAAGGCGTTTTGGAGGCAGTGCTGTTGCTTAGACTTGTACATAGCCAGAAGGGAAAGAATTTCCATCCTCTGCACTGAATGGGGCAACAGGAAGAACAGCTGTTGCAAAAACCTTATACAGCATAACAGTTTACTGAAGTCTAACCCGAACAATCTGGCTACTTGCCTCTTCCTTACCTGGAGGTTCAGGATTTTGTAACTTCAGATTGCATTCATTCAGTTAATTCTAGATCTCTAACTACACAAAGCTCCCATTCCAGTCTTTGTCTGATATGAGCCCACCCCCCCAGAGATGCAAATTTCCCAGATTGGGTAAATAACAACATCCATTTTAAAAAACAATCACAAAAAAAGCCCCCATTGATCTCTACAACACATGCTCTCCCCAGCTCTGACACAGGGTGAGATAAAACATGATCCAGTCAGGTCTTTGGCTCTGGTTCCTGACACAGTTCCTCATATACTTTGCAGGTGTATTTTTTCCTGCTCCTTGCTCTTCTTCTCCCCAGAAGGAAAGGAGCACCAAAGGTTATCCCCCCCAGGCACAAAAATAGAGGTGCAGGAGCTGCCTACACACCAGTCTCATTTCTTTCACCACTTTTGACATTAGGATCCTCTTGCACCTTTCTCATCTCCAGTCCTTTCACCCATGTGTAGGCAAAGGAGCCTCCCAGAACCATCAAGTTACTCGTCCACCACAAGAAGCTCTTTGTCTCTTCAAAGTAGATAACAGCCAGCACTGTTTGGGCACAGGCCTTGGCTGTCCCAGACACATTGTGGGTGAGTGGGCTAGTGAACTTAATCTGAAGTCCAGTCACATACCCAATGGCAAAGCCAAACACTCCCCCCAGGGTCATCATGCCCCAAAAACTGGGGTTCCCCAGCTTGTCGAAGTGGTAGAGGGTGCGGAACTCGCCCAGCAGCATCATGAGGGGGAAGAACAGGACACAAGCATTGACGTTGTTGTAGAAGGTCAGGCGCCAGATGCTACCATCCACCACAGGCAGCACCTTTTTGGTGTAGATGGCATTGAGAGAGACACAGAGGCTGGCTAAGATCCCGAAGAATATACCCGTCCATGACAGAGTGCCCTCTGCTCCTTCCTGGTCAACACCCAGCCAGAAGCCACCTGCAACCAAACAAATCAGGCATCATCTGAACAACTGCTGAAAGGCTCAAAACTTACAGTCAAAAATTCATCATTTACTTTAGAGTGAACAACAACATGAGACAGGCTTAAGGGCTTCCCCTTTCTATTAAGTGAACCCACAAAATATCATGACTAGTGTCCTAGGAAGACTTCTTTTGGGAGAGCAGGAAATTTACTGTGCGGGTAATTAAATCTCAGAGGACTAATCCCCACACTAGGCAGGCAGCACTAGTTCAGAAACTACTATTCCAGCTAGTCTTTGCATATAGGTAATTTTCAGGAGACCAATTTTTTTTTAATTGAAAAGGCTGAAAACTGACACACAGGTAGAAAAAAATATTCTTCAAAGTTTGAAAAAAACCCCAACTTTATGGACTTTTTTCTGCTGTTAAAAAGAAGGAAAAGATAGGTCAGAGAAAAAGATGGAAAGATAGTAAAACCATGGATGTATTATTAAGTATGATGAAAATAAAAATCAAAAGGCAGAAACCATGTGCAGTATCTTCATGTTAAACTTTGATGGGCAAAGCACTCTCTAACCACCTCCAGAACAGGAGCTACAGGCTTTGCATCTCCAGGGCAAGGAGGGAGACTCTCCCCATCCAGCTGATAAGCTAAACATAAAAGGGAGATGAGCTACTGAAGGAGCACTGCACCACGTCTTCATTAGCTGCTTCTTGTTGGAGGCTGTCTGGGAAAGTGAAGCACCTAACACACTTGAAACTAAGCCCAGATACAAATGGGCTCAATGCACAGATGGGAAGGGCTTTGTGTCAGGCCACAGAGCACACACAGCTATGCTGCTACAGGCACACAGGCAGTGGGCAAAAGGAGATGGAGCCAGGAGGACAGTCTCAGTCTTAGGGAAACCCTGTCAGGCTGCCAGGCACCACGCTCCTGGGCAATGCCTGAACAAAAGATTAACTGAAGGCAATTGCTTGCATCATGTGGGTAGAAAATACAGTAGCTCTGCTCCTGCCCACCTCTTCCATGGAGATGAGATGCTCTTATTTTCATCTGATTCCATCCACTTGTCTAACACTAAAGTGAATGCATGCACACCTGGGACCAGGCTGAAATCAACATTTCACCATCCTTGGCATCTAAATGGCCCTCCAGCGGAAAGTAGCTCTTGGGATTACTTTGCCTTTGGAATAGAAGACTTATAAGCATTCCTGTCAAGCCAGTCAACGGCTTGCCCTACATCCTAACCACACAACCAGATCTTCTGGTGGTGTTTTACGCTTGGCTTGATCAGCTAACCCTCTATCACACGCCTTCAGCCTATTATAGAAACCAATTGGCTGACTCTATTGTATTGTCCCAGTGGTGCTGACATAAATGTTATTGTTAGCAAAGTTAATAATCAACAAGGACTTGGGAACAGGGAGAAAGCCACCTGCTATTTTATGGCCTGTACAAGGGGAAGAATAAAAAAGGTAAGGCAACTTAAACTGCATTAGAGGGTACATAGGTTTTAGTGCTCAAAGGAAAAAGGGAGCTATGTCAAATGAGAGCAGTTTCTCCTCCTAACGAGTTACCTACATCCTCCAGACATACAAATTTGGTTGTGAGAGACTGAGCAAGGCACAAGCCCTGAGCTACCCCACCTCACCGGGGAGCTGCCATGCAGATGGGGATGACTTCCCAAGAGAAAGACACCCCACCACCGTCTCTCCAGGGCTGGTTGTAGGATGGGTGCAGCCCTTCTTGCTCCCCCTCACCTATGATGACTCCGCAGGCCAGGAGGGCATAGAGGGAGGTGGTCTGCTTGAGGAGGAGGTAGGAGAGCAGCACGTTGAATACGGTGGTGAGGGAGCGCCCCACATTGTAGAAGGCCACGCCGACATGCTTGAGGCAGAGGTTGTTGGAGGTGACCATGCCGATGAAGACGGCGGAGAGCGGCAGGACGCTGCGGGACACCTTGGGGTCGAGGCGGAGGGTGGGCAGGCCGGAGCAGGGGGGCCCGCAGGCTGCCCCCAGGCTGAGGCCCAGGCAGAGGGCAGCCGTCAGGGCGCACTGGAAGAAGGTGACGAAGAGAGGGGCGTCGAGGCGCAGCGAGGGGCTGTCCAGCAGGTACTTGTTGAGGAAGACCATGGCGATGGAGGTGAACCAGTAGAGGCAGACCACCACGGCGATGCGCAGCGCTCGCAACAGGAAGGGCGCCCGCCGGNCTCTATTCACGCCCCGCGGGCGCCGCTCGGCACCGCCCCAGCCCCGGCGCCATGTCGGGGGAGGGCCCCGCCCGGCCCCCGCCGCCACGCTCCGCCCCGGGCAGCGCGGCTGGCGCGAACTACGGAGTTTAGAAAATAGTTCTTAAGAACGGATGTTCTTCGATATTTGAACTTTGTGTGCTTTCAGGCCGAATCAACAAGAAAGGAGATTGGATCAGTGGAGCAGAGAGCAGCGAACAAGCAAGTTCTAGGTGATGCCCGGGCGCCAAAAAGAAATTACTTTTCTGCAGAATAGCCTTCTTAAGGTTTAGCTCTCGACAGGTTTCAACGATCTCAGACGCAGGTGGAGGTTAGCAAAGCTTGGGGGACAAGCTGACAGGGGACACAAAGAAGGTAGAATTTGCAGGCCCCAAGGACATTTGGCAGGACCCCTAAGATAAAAAAGAATCAAATGAAGACAATACAGCAGCTCTGCTGAGATCAGCTGCAACTGGGTAAAAGGTAATTCCAGCAGGCGGAGATTACAACCACCGACTCGTTGACCACCAATTCAGGAAACCCACCGACTCAAAGGAAGAGAAAGACTGAGCATGCAGAGTACCACAAGAAGCGAGAAAAACATTAGTTGATAGAAGATAATAATTAATACTATTAATACTAATTAATAAATACTAATAGTAATTAATAAAAAAACTAGGTAACTTGTAGGCAATTCATTACCTTTTTTCTATAGCAAACAATACCTTTGTGTGCTAAAATGTGTGAACATGAAAAGTTTCGGTAGCTGTCTTGCTGGCCTTGTGGATTTGCCACCCAGCACCCCTTTCTATGCTGAATTGTACATAAGTCAAATACCTCAACTCTGTGTGTGGATTGGCGTCTTGCACACTGGGTGAAAGAACCTATTTTGGGACAACAGGGGGAGACAGCAACTGGGGCAGTTTAATGAGGAGCAGTCAGCTGAAGACAGTCCTTGCGCACAGGAGGAGCCAGGAGGGAGGGTCTTGCTGTGGGACTGCTGGGGAGGCTGCCATGCTCACCAGGGTCATTAATGGTGACCAGCACTGTATCCTCTTGGCATTGCAGGGCAGTGGGTGGCAGGAAGGGACTGGTGGTGGTCCTTGTGTCAGGAACAACACTGCTCTGCTGGCTCGTGTCAACATCCTTCCTGTGCTGGTTGGAGCAGGTGGGATCTGGGTGTTGGACATGCACTGGTTTGCTAGCATGGATTTTGCCCATATCCCATCAAAAGCACAGTGCGCTCTGCTGCCTAAGCCTTCTGTACAGAAAACAGGGTTGCGCTTTTGTGGAGGTGAATCAGACCTTCCCAATATGACCTAAATGAAGTAGGCATGGTGACATGTGCAAGCAAGGACAGCACAGGCAAGAGTCGGCTGCCTAGTTCCCATTCCTGCATCAATAACTTTGATACCTAACCAGGAGAATGTCTCTCCAGTACTGAGGTGCAGCCTGTGCTGGCTGATCTGTGCACTACCCTGCTACATTGCAAGGAATACAGGGGCTAACTGCTTTCAAAGTAGTTAGGTGTTGGGTGTTAGGATAAGCTGCACACATTCTCATGCTAAAGCAGTTATCCCACAGTCCCACATTGTCATTCCAGGTATAAAACACCCATCTGCCCATACTCACATGCCAAAACATCCCATGTTCTCCTAATGGTGTTTTATAACAAAGAAGCCTTTCAATACCAAACTCTAGCATGTTGTGAATTCAAGCTGATGGACAGGATGAAATAAATTAAAATTAATGCCAGATTCCACGTGGTGGGGGATGCAGCAGTGAGCTCTGTCTAACATTGGTCAGTATGACCCCCACTTCTTATTTCAGCTGAGACTGCTGCAAAATGTCTGGTCTGCAATGTCCTGGGGCCCAGTAATTTGCACAGGGCATAATTAAGAGGATTTTGGAGGTAAAGCCAACAGCATTAGTTGCCCCCCATAGCAGCCTTTGCTGCTCTTACAGTTGGGAAGGACAGAAGCATAGTAGAGGTCGTGGGGAGAAAAGTTATGTACTTAGGCCAATTGGTGTGGCTGCAAAATATTTCAGGCATAATGTGCTTTTCTCAAATCTCTGAAGTCACACTTGATTGTTTTTCCTCCCAGGTGCATAAGCTGGTTTAGTAAATGATGCTGCCTTTCCTCCCAGCCCTTGCCTTCTAAGCAGCACCTGGGTGCTGATGGGAATCATGTTCCCTCTACAGAGAAGGTTGGTGCTGGTGTGCTTGCTTTGGACTACGTAAGTGCCCTGCAAGTGATGGAGTGTTCTGGGTTGTGTTCTGAGCACCATCTCTCACCCCTGCACCTTGTGATAGGTGCCTGCTAGAGGCTTGCAACCCCAAGAGAGTTTTGCCTGCTCACCTCACCCACCTCCCCGCTCTGCCTGCACAGCCGGGAGAGCCACCCCATGCAGGGAGCTTGCCTGAGCTCACATGGGGCGTGACATCCCGTGGATGCAGGCCTGCAGCTCCTGCCATGGAAACAGGAGAGATTGCAGCTCTGCAGAGGGGCTGGCGTTAAGGCAGGGGAAGCTGCTATGGAAATGACCGGCCAGCGTTCCCTGTAGCCCAGGCGCGCTTTGATCCTGCTGCTAGAAGTGCAGGATCACTTACTCATTACTTCATATCCTGTGTTCCCATCCACCTTCTTCCAGTGCCTGGCACAGCACTCCTCTCATAAATGGTATCAGTCAGGAAAAAAAAAGAAAGCAAAGTCTGGGTGTGGTGCACTCGGTTGGTTCCATAGGTCCTTATGGCCTGTTATACATACCTGTGGCTTTAGCAGCACATATTTGGCTTGAATTTCAAGGAATTTGACCTCTCCTACCACTAATGTTGCAAGAATGACAGTGCCTCTAGCAAAATCAGTCAGATACAGATAAATTTCTCCCCTCTCTGCCACTCGTTCATGTTGTTCAAAGTGCCTTCTCTAAACTAAACCCAGGAGCTGGAGAAAGCAAAAACCCCAGCCTTCTCTTGCATCTTGTCCACTCATTCAGCACACAGAAGATTGCTTTGGCCTGCAGAAGTTTGAATCAATCAATAAAATCCTCATTGCTTCTCCTGAGGGATTATTCTACAGCCCTATCACACATGTATGGCATGTCTGCATGGGAAAATTGACCAGAATAACTCTCTCACCTCAGCCAATATAACTCTGTGGTGCTGACAGTGTATTCCAAAATAAAAGTGATTTGTTCTCAAATAATCAGGTAGTTGTGATAGTTGTGCTGGTCAATCTCCCTAGGCAGAGCTTGTCTATAGCATGGCAATGGTTTTGACAAGTGCTTCGAATAAAGGCTTTCCTAGGTGCAAAAACTGACCAGCAGAATTACTCTGCCACAGCTGTGCCTGCCTACTTGTCTCACAAGGATGCTTTGCTTTGCGGGGCAGGTGGTTTAAAGTCATAGGTGATTTAGAAATTTCAGAGTAAATGTAAGAATAAGTAGGTTATAATACTAATATAAGCTGTTTAGACAATGCAGCCTGGTCTGCACAACATCAGTCTTAGGCTTCCCTGAATTAAATCTTACCTGAGTTAAACCTGATCTTCTATGAGAAAAAAAAATCAATTTTGATTAAAAATACTTTCAGAAACTGAATTCAATAGGGCACTAGCAATGTTATTTTGATGGCTGGTTCTTTCCCACTAAATAATGCACACTCCTTTTCATGCTTGGCATTGCCTGGTTCAAGTTTTCAACCTCTGGATCTTGTTACAGCTTTGCTGATTTTTTTTACAAGCAAGCAGTTACAGGCAGATGAAGTTACCTTTTAGCCTTGTTTTTGGAGATGATAAATAATCTTAACTTCCTTACAGAACATATTTATTATGCTACAGCAGAAAAGATTCACTTCTTTATGTAGATGAGACCTCAATATTTTCCTGCCCTGCTGCCTGGTTGTATATTAACATGGTAGCACATATTGTGAGGAGCTTGCACAGGATTATTCCTGGCTTAGGAGTGTGCTACTTCATGGTGCCTGAGTGCTTACAAAATTAACACTTATCACTAGTGGAGGTCTGAGGCTGGAAAATAAGCAGCTTTGGCAAGTTCTTCATGTAGGGATATCTGGCTGGTAGTGTTTTTGCTCCCATGTCTTGTGGGATGCCTGCACTGCTGCTGCTGCTTGGCACGCCTGATGCCCTGCCTCCTGCTGGCATGCACACATACATACACTCCTGCATCTTATTTAGTTCTTTCCTATGTGATCAGAAAACCTTTTGAACTATGAGAGGCACTGCTCCCCTGAGGGGAGAGCTCTCCCCTTCCCACTAAAATCAGGTGACTTACTTGAAAGCATGCAAATCAGCTGATAGCCAGCAACCTGGCTGATAAAACAGCAATTGGCTTGGGGGTGTACGTCAAACCCGGTGGTGAGACAGCACAGATTGCATTTTCTGGCCACACAGGAGACCTAGACATATCGACTGCTGTGTTATTGTAGGAACAGGCCCTCTGTAAGTCATGTGGAAGAGCAAACAAAGCAGCAGAAAACATTGCCAGTTTTGTTTCTGGGTTTGGGGTTAGAAATAGGACTCATTCCACTACCTAGAATGGAACATGGGAAAAAAATCCACTCAGCAGTGAGGTTGTTCCACTATATTTAAGAATTTATTGTTCCTTACAAGCATAAGTACCTGATTTCCAGTTAATACAAACATCCTTGATGCTGACATTTATAAAGTGCGGAGCTTACAAGTTAAGGTATCAATCTTGGTTCATGTATGTATCAACACACACATATATACAAGCATGTAAGTATATTTATATCTGTACATATGCATATGCGTGTGAGTATGCTCAGACTATGTACAGGCAGTGTGATGCCACAGTGGTGTCCAAGCAGGGACCAACAACCCAGGAGGGTTCATTTGTGACAGAAGTATTACTTCATTGTGACAGGGCTATTACTTCACTGGACCTACTGGTGATTCCTCTCATTTGCTGTGTATTTCATCAAAATTAGCTTGAGCTTTCACGGTTTCAAGTTTGAACTGCAGATATTGCCTGGTAACAATAGGTCTCAGCTATCATACCATTATTTAGTATGTGCTGATAATCAATACAGGAGAAGGCCAATGCAAAATCTAAGATTGATTTATCAGATCAGATTAGCTGAATCAAGTCTCTCTCTGCTAGGGTAGTAAACATGAATCAGGGGAGACAACTGAGTAATCTCTTAGTATTGTCCTCCAACAACACCTGTTTCTAGCGTCCGTGTTTCCCATTACAATACAGCTTCTTTCCAGACTCCCCTGCTTCACAGGAGAAATGGCCTCGGCAGGGCTGTGCTGCTGTAGCTCTCCATTGTGCAGGATAATAGATGTTGCTGCAGTCTCATTGTGGAAAAACATGGAACACCAGAGGAGTCCAGCGCAGAGGAGGCCTGGTGTCACTGCAGAATTGGAACAGTTTTGGTCTAGGTGGGTGTTTAAGCTGTGGTTCTGTGCCAGCTTTGTTGGCCCAGACAACTGCTGCAAAGATGCTTTGGTGCCTCCCCCACATGCTGTCCTCCAGCAGCCTGGTGGCACTAGATGGAAAGTGCTTGGATCTAGCTGCATCCAGCTCAGACACCTTCCAAGACCCTAGAACACGGGGCACTCATACAGAATCTGCTGGAGCTCAGCCCAGAAGGGGCTAACTCCCAGCTGGATCCAAAACTAGCTTTGAAGCTGGATCAAAACCAGCACTGCCTGGGCTCTTCCATCTCTGGATGTCTGGTGCCAGGTTCCTGGAGCAGTCATGCTGACTCAGCTCTGTAGAGAGGCAGTGGGGTCCAACAGGACCTCTACAAGGGCTCGTCACATCAAAGCAGCCCTGGGCTTTGCAAACCTGAACTATTTCTGGAAGCAGTGCAGGTGTCCAATTGGCTAATAAAATCGGCCACATCTCAGACTCTGGATCCCCAGCTGGCATAGTGTCACTATGCATAAATGAAAGTACATAAGAAATAGTTAATGAAGGTTTTTCCTGGTTGTCTTGTTCCCTCCTGTTTCCTCAGGATTTTGCCTGGACTGCAGAAATGATGGGTACCTGCTTTGACAATGGGCAGAGACTGGAGGTGAAGGTAGTAGCAAGTTCCTTCCACCGCAAATTACAACATCATCATCTGACAAGTATCTGAGCCTGGGTCCTTCTTTCCTGCTCCCCTGGCGTGAAAGCCAAGCTCTGCCTGAAACAGTCACAGATGTTGAGTCCCGACTGAACATCTGTACCAGCGGTGCTGGGAGAATGATCGGGATGACAAGGAGTGGCTGTGGCAGAAGTGACACTAGAGGGCAGGGCTGGCACACGGTTGGAGCTTTCCCAGGCAGGGATGGGACAAGCCTGGGGCTGGACTGGGCTGTAGGTGGGCAGGACTGGGGCAGCGCTGGGATGGAGAGGGACCCTGGTCGTGCTGTCCTCCTTTGCTGCCCACTTGCAGCCGTGGGAGGCAGGAGTGGGTGCACACAATGCAGCAAGGGCTGGGAGCTCTGCGACTGCTTTCTGGGATGCGTGGGGATGATGAGGTATGGGGCACATCTCCAGCTGCCCATGCTGGCGTCTGTCACCTTCCAAGAACGGTATGGAATCAGGCCTTAAAGGTCTAGGTGACGAATTAAAAATCACAGCATGACACAAAACATCACGGATTAAATACGTTGCCCAGTTCCTGTACGTGTCCCGTGCACCCCCCCCTATGCACCTCCTCCCTGTGGGCTGCAGCAGCCTCTGCTTTCCACTCATGCCAGGCAGGAGCTGGCTGGGACCCGGTTGCCTGCACAGCAGAAATGACTCTACAAGGCAGGGTGAAAACTGTCAGCCCATAGCAAAAAGTGTGAAGAAGCTGCTGCTTTGTTCCTCTGGCTCTGAAGAAGAGGGATAACCTTGAGGAAAGGTGGCCTGCACCCCAGGGTGACCTCCAGTTTGAAAGGATGGCTGGGGATGGCTCTGCTTGCCATGGCTGGGGAGCAGCCTGGGTGCAGTGATGCTGAAGTCTCTGCCTGGAGCTGGAAATACCCCCTCTGCCATGGCCAGGTCAGGTGAGGGAGCAGTAGCCCAGCCCCTCAGGAGCAGGGCAGGCAGGTAGTGGGCTGTGATTTATGAGGCAATCCCTTAGAAACTCTTCGAACCCAGTGCTTAAGTGCTTCTGAATGGCAGCATTAATTACTATTAAAAACACACATTTATATCTCTCTCCCCTGCTTTAAATCCTGTGAAATTAGATTTCCTACCCAACCCTTCCAGCCTTCCTGGCAGCTCAGGGTGTTTTATAGGCCTATAAAGCCCCACAGTACCTGCTGTCTACATGGGCTCTTATTTACGAGGCCTTTAACAGTCTTCCTGGCTGCACCATCTGAGCCCCGTAATCATTTCGTTTCCATGTGGCTTGGAGGGAGTGGTCCCTTCGACCACCCCAAGAGCCATTCCTCCCCACAGGGACTGGCTGATGCAGAGACCCAGCTACCTGGGGTGGGAGTGAGGCTGATGAACCCATTTCCAGCATTTGGGCCAGCTTGCCTGGTTTTATATAGAAAAGTGATTCAGTGAGACAAGCGCCTCATGACAATGTTGTGAATGTCCTTGTTTGTGTATCTTTCACAGTAAAATCATGCCAAGCATCACCAAAAGCCACCCAGAACCTCACAGGGCTGGTCTAAAACCCCAGATTTACTGAGCACAGAGATAGTAGTTTATATACATAAAAAGGAAATATCATTTCCATAGATTGTCCTTTCTTTTGGATGCAAACTATGTAGAAGTATCTTAAAATAGCCAGCTTTTCCCTAATGGACTGCAGCCATTTTGCAACTCGTCCTATTTTGGATGCCTTGACAGTGTGTTTAAAAATGTACTGTGCCTTTGGACTGAGATGTGAACAATTTTACTCAGGGTCCTCTTGTCCCCACATCACAGAGGACAGGGTGGGTGGAGTCAGGAGCTCCATTCTTCTCCAGGTCTCTCCTGCATAGTTTCCTCACCTACCTCCCCAGCACTTCTGGGTCATCAGATCTGCTGGAGACCGGATGATGCTCTGGGGAATTGGCCAAATTTGTGTGCCTGTATCAGCCTGCTGGGGAGGAAGTGATAGATATCTCTGCCTCCTGACTCCCAGGCTGAGCATGCTAATTTATAGATTGTATCTGTCACTCCTGATAAACAATGTCTTACTTCCCTAATGCCACCTTCAAATTGAGTTTTTAAGGCTAGGTTACGTGGAGAAACCAAAGGAGGCTCTACTTTTGCTTTGCTCTGACTTCATTCTCTGCAGTTGGGCTGAAGTGGGCTTTTCAGGTAAGAGGTTGTGGCATCTGCTTTGCTGGCCTATTGGGCAGAGTGCCTGCCCCTAATGGGGCTCTGAAAACTCCTGCCTGGCTTCCTCAGGTGCTTGGTTTGTTCCGATGTGGTTTTGGGGAGGGCCAGCTGAGGCATCTCCCTCCTCATCCTACTCTATCCAGCTCTGTTTCCAGTCTCTGAGCTGGCTGAGATGGTGGATTGCTAAAGAGAATGCCAGAGCCTGAGCTTCTTCAGGAGCACAAGGCATTAACAGCATTGGCTTCTGCCAATGACTTGAAGCCAACAGTGTGCCTGTACCACTCTTCAGGGAAAAGTGGCATTTTCCTGTCTCTGCACATTTCAGGTGGGATCTGTTCAGCATTAATTTCTTCAGGGGTTGTGTTTGAATGAGCACAAGCAAAGCTTTGGTGAGCATCCTTCTCCAGCAGCAGAGAGGACCATTTTCTGGAGCACAGCCAATAGCTTAGAGCTGTACATACGTGAGCAGCTTTGTTCCTCCTCCAGGGAGCTGACTAACAGAGTTAAGAGTTGGCCAAGCAGGCCAGGATTAAGCATATCATTACTCTAACCCTCCTGGGGTTATGGTGGTTAAAGGCACGTGAGTTAGATGGGTTTATCTTGTCATTATTAAGCCCTGACTATTTTCGTGTTCCCTGAGAACGGGGTTTGTTGAAGTTACCTCTTTATTCCTGAATGTCATGGCAGTAACACAAAATGAATCAGCCCAGTGAATACCTTCCACAGGTGATGAAAGAACGAACCAGTAATGCCTCATAGAGGCAGTAGCCTTCTGCCCAAGGCTAACTCTGAAACCTAGTAAACCAAACTACATCTACAGGCCTTTCATCCAAACTACACTACAGGCCTTGCTCAATTTGTAGCAGCCACAGCAGTTAAAATTTCCCTGCACAACAATTACAGCCATTCGAGATCGCAAATCGTGCAGCACATTGGAAACTAAAAATGATGGAGGTGGGAACAATAAACTGTATTTGAACTTCCAATTAAAGAAACACAGAGGAGATGGCTGTGTTTTGATTCAGATTTAATTCAGTTCAAGCTTTTCCCTTTCAAGGTTTGTTTTTTTTCCTCCAGCCGCTGCAGACTCTCCCACCAGCTGCAGTTCAAGCTGCAGAATAAACCTTGCTGTTGAATTTAGGTCAAACTTGGCTGGGAATACACTGGGCTTTGGCTATTATTAAATGAATATGTATAGCATGAAGACCACACTGCAAATGCAGGAGTGGATGCTTTAAAGTCATCACCCAGTTCTGTCGCACCTGAAGGACCTGTGAGCAATTGAGGGGAGACAGGAGCTGGCATGGGTACAGGGGATCAAATGGGAGCTGTCTTCCAAAACTACTGAGTTGTAATCCTCAGCCTCCCTGGCTTGGGATCTTGGTACTGAGGAGGCACTACCCCAAGTCAACAAAGTCCTGGTCAGAGTTACCCAGGGCAGAGTGGAGGCTGACGGTAAAGTTCTCTCCAGCTGCTTCCTCCTCTGCCATTCCAGCTGGCCTCACAGGAGAATTTTCATGACATTTTATTTGTGCATTTTAAACTCTGGCTCCTGTTGACATGATGTTGAGCACTCCTACATCCAGAGTATTAATAAGAAGATTGAAGGACTCACGTGAGTCCAGCACTCCTGAATGAATGGGAGGAAAAGGGGCAAGGAGCCCTGACCTCCCAAACTTCTTGGAGCAGCAGGAAAGCAAGTGAGGGCTGCCCTCAGCCAGGAGCTGCTTCTGGACATCCAGTGTTTAGTGCATTCTTTGCCTCCATCTTCAAAACAGATGAGGGTTGAAGGTGGTCTCAGCGCCCTGAGCTGGAGGGCCATGACTGTGGGAATGATCGGCTCCCAGTTGATCCTGAAATTGTGCAGGATCTGCTGCCCCAGCTGGATCCCTACAAATCTATGGGGCCTGATGGGATTAATCCAAGAATCCTCAGTGAGCTGCTGATGTCATCACAAAACCTCTCCCCATGATTTTTGAGTAGTCTTGGGAATCCAGAGAGGTCTGAGCTGACTGAGAGCTGGCAAATGCTATCCTGATTTTCAAGAAGGGCAAGAAGAAGAACCCGAGAAACTACAGGCCTGTCAATCTCACGTCAGAGCCTGGTGAAGTTATGGAGCAAATTATTGTGGGAGGTATTGAAAGAGAGCTGAAAGACAATACAGTCACTGGTCACAGCCAGCAGGGCTTCCTGAGAGGAAAGTCCTGCTTACCAAACCTGATTTCCTTTTACGACAAGGTAACCCATTTGGTTGGTCAAGGCAAGACAGTTGAAGTAATCTTTTTGGATTTCAGTAAAGCTTTCCATACTGTCTCTCACAGGATCCTTCTGGACAAAATGTCTGGCACACAGCTGGATAAACACATCATGTGATGGGTGAGCACCTGGCTCACGGGTCAGGCACAAAGGGTTACAGTGAATGGGGATGACATCAGACTGATGACCTGTCACTAGTGGGGTTCCACAAGGCTCCATCCTTGGCCCTGTGCTCTTCAGCATCTACATAAATGACTTGGGCACTGCAGTGCAAGGGATACTAAATAAGTTCTCAGAAAATAAAAAACTGGGAAGAGCTGATGACTCCCTCAAAGGCAGGGAGGCCCTGCAGAGAGACCTTGACAAATCAGAGGGCTGGGCATCCACCAACGGTATAAATTTTAACATAATGAAAAGTGCCGTATTCTGCACCTGTGATGGGGCAACCCTGGATGTGTGGACAGACTGGGGAACAAGAGGCTGAAGAGCAATGCGGGAAAGGGACATAGGGGTCCTGGATGACAGAAAGTGGATGATGAGTCAGCAGTGCCCTGGCAGCCAGGAGGGCTAAGTGTGCCCTGGGGGGCCTCAGGCACAGCATCACCAGCCAGGCAAGGGAGGGGATTGTCCTGCTCTGCTCTGCACTGGGGCAGCCCCACCTGCAGTCCTGTGTGCAGCTTTGGGTGCTGCACAAGCATACATGAAAGACATGAAATTATTAGAGAGCATCCAAAGGAGGGCCACAAGGATGATGAGGGGAAGCCATATGAGGAGCAGCTGAGGTCATTTGGTCTGTTCAGCCTGGAGGAGTCTGAAGGCTCTAGTCTGCAACTTCTTTGTGAGGGGAAAAGGAAGGGCAGACACTGATCTCTTCTTTGTGGTGACTAGCGACAGGACCCAAGGGAATGAATGAAGCTGTGTCAGGGGAGCTTTAGGTTGCATATTACGAAAAGATTTTTCACTCAGAGGGTGGTTGGGCACTGGAACAGGCTCACCAGAGAACTGGTCCCAGCACCAAGCCAGAGTTCAAGAAGTGTTTGGACAATACACTCAGGCACATGGTATGAATTCTGGGGATGATCCTGTGCAGGGCCAGGAGTTGGACTTGGTCATCCTTGTGGGTCCCTTCCAACTCAGCATCTTCTGTGATTCTGTGTAAATAGAATGGTAAGTGCAGCTGAGGAGGAGAAGCAGCCTGTGTGATGCTGAGAAGCAGGCTCAGGCTGGGCATGGGGCCAGGAAGGTGGCTCAGTGCTCCTGCTGTGGCGAAACCAAAACAATCCCTTTTATCTTTCTGTGTGTATCAAGCACACAGGATATGAGCAGCAAGAGGGCTGCTGACAGTGCTCCAATGCACAGCAAGTTGCAGCCTGAAAATTATTCCATGGATTAAAGCATAGAAGGGCCAGTTTACACCTCACAGAGGAGCTGTTGGCTACTGTAACGTAACCAAGGAGCTGCAGGTCTCCTTGCAGCAGCTTGTATTCTAATGACAGAAATGCATCTTGTGGCATTGCCTCCCTGCTACCCTGTTCTGTGTGGGTCCGTATAGTAAGAACCAAAAGGCAGGCACCCCTTCCTCACTTCCACTTATTCATCAAAGGGTATAAAAAGGGTATAAAGATAATTCCCAAGAGCTCACTGAACACAAGCACTCATGTAACTTCTGCCCCCCTCCACCTCTGTCTGACCCCCAGGATCCCCTCTTAGCTGGGGCAGATGGGCCAGAAAAAAGCAAGTACCAAAGGCTGGAGGGGAGTCATCTCACAGGCACAGCCAGTCCCACAACATGTCCCACATTAACTGGTACTGATGCAGGTGCCAGGGGGCTGAGAGGGAGAGGAGTGAGGTCTGTTGGTGTGCATCTTGTCCCCAGCTCATCCGCTCCCATGCTTCCCAGCACACTTGGAATGGCACCACCCTGATCCCCCCAGCATCACTAGCCATGCCCTTTGTTACACACCCCATGTTGAACTCCACATTCCCCAGAACATGGGTTCTCATATCTCATTTTGTGCTAGTGGGGCTGCTGATGTGACTCTGATTGCCTGATAAATGTAACTGAAGTGTGTGGTTTTCCCTGATGTTATTATCTGGAGCTGCTGGTAGGAGTTAACAGTAGCTGGAGTGCAGCTGTGATGCCTCCTGCCCTTGCAGCAAGCAGCACAGGGGACTCCTGGGCAGTTAGTGCTGTGCTCTGGGTTGCTCCCCTCCTGTATCCTCCAAGCTAGGAAAATGCTCTGCCATGCAGCCCTGCTGTATCCAGACAGCTCAGACAGTCCTTTAAGCTGCACCTTTTTGGTTGTGTAGAATCTCCCTCACTTACACACTTGAAGGAAGCCCTTTAATGCACTTCTGTTTTTTTACTTGTCTTTTTCAATATGCCTCTAGCCTGTTGCACTGTGTGAGGCCAAACTCTCATGCACCACTTGCCAACAATATTGTGCTGTGGCAGACAACTAAGCAAAAAAGCCTCTCAAAGTACTCTTCAGGTAATGTTACATCTCAAAATCTATTGGTAAAAGAGCACGGGCAGGACTATTGCATCAGGCATAAAGGAGTAGATGTATGTGATTGTAGAGAATGGGTTTGGGAAAGTGCTTGTTCTCCAGCATCCCAAGGGGCTGGCAGTAGCATTAGAAGCATTATTCTGCATCAGGATCATTTGAGTGTAGGGGCTGTTAGTCAACAACCTAAGCAGCAGTGTTAAAATAAGGCATGAAGTCCAGATTTCTGCAGAGAAGGGGCTGGACAGTCTTTTCCTGATGTGGAGCCAGGCACTGTAGGGTGGTCGATCTCCTCTCAGGGAAGTCAATAACCTCTCAGGGAGTACTCTGATAGAAAACCAGTGACAGCTGCAGGGCCAGGACTCTGACAAGTATTGTCCCTCCTTTTAATTGTAAGCTCTTTTCTTTGAAGAATGACCACACATGACATTATATCAGCTAAAATTGAGTGCATCCCACACTGAAGAGATCCAGAAAGCACAGGCCCTCAGGGATGTGTCTTTTCATCTCTTTTATTGAGCAACTCTTAAGGATTTGGAGCCCCTATGCTCTCCCACAGTCTCAAAAAGCTTGTCCAGCCGAGACCTGTTTAGCATTGGGGCATTTCTCCTACCCACCACTCCTCTGCCCCCCATCCCAAGGTAAAGTCTGTGCTCACCATTACTGAGGAAGCAAAGAGAGGCTTTGTTTTTAGGGTGGGACAGGCATAGTGGTGCCCAGAGTCCCTGGTAATGGGTGTGTGAAGGCAGTGGTAAAAGCAGAGAAAGGGACTGCAGTTCAGCCCCAACTAATGAAGTTCATTACTCTAAAGCCAGCCCAGGGACACTCATTTCTGCTCGCAGCACTGTGTGCCAGGTGTCTCATCCCTGCCCGTCCTTGCCGCAGACCAGGCAGCAACCCCACAGAATGAGGAAAGTGAGCCCAAAACTTATGGTCACACAATGGAGAAAGCTGGGGCAAATTTGCCTTTGAAGAGAAGGGGGGAAAGAACACAAAGCAGGCTGAAGCCCCCTTCTGAAAGCATTTTCTCTGGTGCCCAGTTCAGGTAACCTACACCCCCAGCACACAGTGCAGCTAGGACCAGGGCTGACTACAATTTTATCAGGGGCTTGTGGCCTTCCAGGAATGCCTGATGTTTCTCTATTAGGGGTGTGTGCTAAGAAGAAAGAAAAGCCTTTTTGTCCATCCTTGCAGAGTTCCTGTAGCACCAGAGCACACATGGCACAAAATGAGTTCAGAAGTGTGCAGGATGGACCTGGTGGCTGACCATGCTGGCTCCATGCCATGCCATGCCATGCCATGCCATGCCTGTCACAGCTGCTCCCACACGGACAGCTGGCCCTTTGCTGTCACATCAGCCATGGCCACGCTGCCACGTTGCCGTCCTCAGCAGGCAGTCACTCTGCATGCTCCCAGCTGCAGCGTTGACCCAGAGCTTCCCATCTACCTAGAGCCTTCCATCCCTGGGAGGTGTGGAGCTCACAAGCCCATGCAGCAGGGATCTTGTGAGGTTGTCCTTCACTCAGTAGGGAAAGCAAGGCTGGAAGAACCAGAGCAAGAGCACAGGCGTTTCTTTGCCCCTCAGCTTCTTCCAGGCTATTTGTTTCCTGACATCTTTGTCAGACTTGGCCATCTTATTGGGCAAAGGCCCACCTAGCAAAAATCCAGTAAACATGGGGGGGAGGAAGGAGGCAGGACACAGCTCCAAGGATGCAAAACTCTGCCCTCACCCCCCCTTTGCCTTGTAGGGCTGGACCTGTCTCATCCCAGGAAGTCCCAGGCTCTTCATTTAATTCTCAAAGCACCTGAGGCAGCTCAGCTCACAGAAGCCCCCACCTCTATGGAAACCTTTTTTTTTTAATTTCTGTTTTTATAGAGGCCTTTGAAGATGCTTGTTGCCATGGAAACATGCTTTAAAGAGTGCCTTTTCCCTTCCCTATCTTGAGGACTTCTGTTGCCATAACAGCTGCATCCAGCTCCTCCCTTCTCCCTGCTGGCTGCCCCACTATGGGATGCAGTGAGGTTCTGCCTTTGGGGTCCCTGAGCCGCCAGCAGTCAGGGCCAGAGGAGATGTTTGTACTCCTGCAGGTGTTTAGTGTCCCTCCTCATGCCTCCATGTGCTGGGTGTGGAAGAGACAGCCTGCTGAAAGAGCATCTCTGGGCCATGCAGTCCCTGCAAGCCCCTTTCTTACACAGTGGAGGGGCTCTGCCCTCACCCTTGTCCCTCACATCCCACATCAGTGACACTGGCTGTTTTTTTGAACCATTTCTCCTAAAGCTCTTGACTGAACCATTCCCCTACAGCTCAATGAGCAGCATTGCGGCTGAGCTGAAAGGAAAACCTGTAATTAGGGTGGCTTTGATCTCTGCAGCACACAGCATTGGGCAGCTGCATATGTTTTCTGGTCCCCATCAGATGGTGAGGGTCCTTCATCTTGGTGAGAGCCTTCCCTGGGCAGTGGTGCATCCCTGGTGGATGGGACACGCTTGCTTCAAGAGCCTCCATCTCCAGAGCACCCAGCCCATGGCACACAGCAGGGAGGATGGTACAGGTGGTCACTGGCTGCTGTCCATCTTTTGGGTGCCCCGTGACAGCCCTGCACATCTCATTGTTGCTGCAGACAAATGGCAGCAACTAACCTGTTTCTTTCCAATGCATTTTGCAACCATTAGCTCCTGTGGCCACAGCTCCCAGTTCCTCCACTGTGGCAGAGCAACCTTGGACTGTGCTGTGAATCCTTTGGTCTGGCAAGTCCAGGCCAACCCAAAGCAGCCCCGCTCTAGCAGCTTGGCAGGGTGGCCCCAGGCAAGATCTGGGGCCACAGGCAGCAGGACCATATCTGGCTGTGCTGTGCCCCTCTATCCTGCTGCACCTTCAGCCAGCCAGGTCTGCAGCACTTCCCAGCTCTGAGAGGCCAAATTTCTGCCTTGACAGCCCTGGGCTCCCCCTCAGTTCTGCTTACACCCCTTGCTCCTGGCCTGCATCGCCTCCCTCTTCTCCCACTCTCACGTGTCGCCTGAGTAATATCTTCCCTTTGCGTCAATGAGTCGTTTGGGGACAGGGTGCTGCAACATCTCCCCAGGGCCTGCGGTACCTCCAAGCACGATTCTAGAACAGGTGGGAGGAGAGGGGGCGAAAAGGGGGGCTGCAGATCCCCCGCCCCTCCCTGCTGGGCATGCACATGCCTGTCACAGATGGCTGCTTGCCTCCCACCCTGTGGCTGCGTCAGCCACTCGCATCTCTTTGGCAGGACTGTCCGCCAGGCAGGGATCCCCCAGTGCACATCAGCAAAGCCAGCTCCAGTGCTGGATGTGGCACAGTCCACACCAGCAGGGTTTGGAGGCACAGTGAGTGGCAGAGGTGCAGCTAACCATGCTCAGAGTACCCAGAGGGAGACAGGTGTCCCATCTGCCCCCTTGCAGTACCTTGTCTGAAGCATCACTGTAGCAAAGCAGACTCTGTCCCCTGTTCCTCTGTCTTTTCTGCTTCCCCACAGGTTGCTGCAGAGCCAAGCCTAATGGAGAGCACATTGCTGGCTGCTGTCATCTCAATTAATGCAGCCCTGCTTGCTTTAGCAATTACCTGCCAGTGCCCGCTTCCAGCGAGATCTCCTGCCAGCATTTGCAGCTGATGAGTAGAAGTGGGGAGCAGAGATGGAGGACACCTTCATCCATGGATGCTCTGAGGGCAGGATGCCCTCTCTGCCAGAGCACCTGTGTGCCCAGAACAGGCTTCTGGGACTAGGACAGGGACCACAGGCCACCAGAGAGCTCTAGGTGAGTGCATTAGCCCCTGGCCACACTATAAATTAGATTTTGCATTGGCCAGAGAAGAGTGGCTGGGCTCTCAGCACAAGTACAGCTTCTGTGGCTGCATGCTTGTGGCAAACTCTGCATCAGGAAAGGATGTCAGTGAGAGCAGTGCTATGGTCCTCCACAGCCACTAAGTGCTGGCTGGCAGGTGATAGCATTAGCCAGCCACTGGGACAACTGAACATCCTCAGGAAGGGGCACAGAGGCCACACTGGCTTCTTCTGCACTGGCACCACAACTCCAAATCCCCCAGAGGCACTAGCCTTGAAAGGAAAGAGGAAAAAATTTTCTTCTTAATCAGGGCAGGAAGGGTTAGGAGATTGCTGGGCTTTTTTCTTAAACGTGACTTTTTAAGTTAGAAGAGAAAATGCTCTTTCTATTTACTTCCTGCTTTCTGAGCTTTTAGGGTGCATCAGGGTCAGGTTTTCAAAGTGTTCCTCCAAGCAGTGAGGGATAGAAGCTTATTTAAAAGTGAAGTGAGGTGGGAGAGAGAGAAAAACATGCTCCTGCCATTGGGAACTGGGTTTGCAGAAGAAACAGCAAGTTCTGAGAAAGGCACAGCAATGGGGTCACTCTTTACAGCACCCCAACTTGCTGTGAGTCTCAAAACCTTGTCCCCAAATCCTCATATTTTTCCAAGTATCTCCTACTACCTTCCTTCACCACTGCAGCTCGCCTGGCACAGCCCAGGGCATGGGCTGCAGCACTTCAAGCCCATCCCAAAGTCCCTTCCTCCTCTGGAGCTCAGCTCTCCAGTAGTCCTGTACCAGCTGAAGTGTTCATGCAAAAATAGTCACAAACATTCCAGAAGAGGGAGAAGTATCTCCAGCCTTCTCCAGAGGGCAGTAGCAGTGGAGATTCCAATAGCCACAATGTAATTTCCCTGAGATGTTGAAAACTCTCGCTCAGCTTCGGTTCTAAACCGAATAGAACTGTTTACACAGCATGAGCACTCTCTCTGCACCGTAGCAAGGTCTCACTGTGCTTCACTCGATCAGCGCGGTTCCCTGTGGCTGTGCAGGCGTGAGGCCTCTCTCTGTGTGCACAGAGCCTAACAAAACACCTCAGTTGCTGAAGAGCAGAGCTCCTTTTTGCCACCCAACTCTTTTGGTTTTGCTACTGACACCATGACCAGGAAAATTTAAAGAAAAGGTTTGGTGTACCTGCACGTCACAGAATAACTCTGTGCCATGATATTCTATGGTTCCCAAGCCAGCCTGCAAGCTGGGGGGCAGCTCAGAGCAGGCTGCTGATGTGCTGTCCTGCTTCCCCCATCAGACAGGGAATGGACTTTAAGAAATAGCTGTATTTTCACCAAAAGATGTTACAGGTGCATTAGGCAATAGTTCTTTGCATGGTGATGCCCATTGACTCTTCCTAGCTTTATGGGTGTGGTGCTCCCAGTGTTATACATCTCCTTTGGAGTGGAGAACAGTGGGTGATGGGGCTGTGTGCAGTCCTGGAAGCAGCCTTGGTCTCCTCAGCCCCATCGTGGCACACTAGAGAGTGAAGAAGGTCCACTCCTGGTTCTGGGGATGTAAGATTTCAGCTGGAGGCATGGGTGCTGCAGAAAGCAGCCTCAGAGTCAGTGTTGGCAGCCTCCATCCTTCTGGTCAGCTCCAGATTCATCAGCCCAGCTGCCCTGGTCACCCATGCCAGAGGCACCTGTGCCAGCCCAGGACCTGGCTGTGCCCAGGTGACAGACTGTCCTGTGAGGCCATCTTTAATCTTTGCTTGTTTGAAAGGTGTGGTTATCAAGCAGCTGGTTTGCTCTACCCCAGCAGAAGCTGGAGGCATACCAGCCAGGTTGCATCAAGAGAGGCAGCAGTAAGGTCCTTTGGGATGGCAGCTCCCCCCAAGAGGGGAGCTCCCAGCCACGAGCAGTGGCAGACAAAGGGATGCTGCTTGTGTCTGGCACGTGAGTACCAGGCCCCTCACACAGATCAGAGGTGCAGCAGCTGGGCTTCCCACAGCAGGGTTTGGCTGGAAGTCCCAGGAGACCAGTTTACACAAGGACCTGGGTGCTTTTCAACTAACAGGCATCCTTTGTGCCTCATCCCTACCTCTTAGCCTGCCCAGAAGCTGGACCTGATTGTAAGTATGAAAGAGAAATGCCAGCTTTGTCCATTTTGGAGGAGTCAGTGCTTACCACTGTCAGTGCTGTGCAAAGCAGTCCCATGTGCTGAGGGCACCAGGACTCCAGAGGGTTGGATAGCAGGGGACCATCTGGGAGGCACCTCAGCTCTGTCTGGGGCTCACAGGGCAGCCAGCTGGTCTGTCAGGTTGCATGAGGCCACAGGACCCACCCCTCCAGAGCCAGTTGGGACTCCAAAGAGGCTCATCTCCTGCTCTGTTTACCATGTCTTTCCTGCCAAGGATTTTCTTGGCCAAGCAGTGCCTGGGTCTCGCTGCTGCTGCCCGATGCTGCTTGGCTGAAGCAGAGCTATCCTGAGAGGGAGAGGGGGCCTGGCAGCAATGGATGCGCTTTGCCAGCCTTGCTGGGCTGGCTGCTGAGTGTGCGACTGCACCTGACAGGCCTGTGCTGGCACCAGATTGATGTCCTTTTTGTTCCTGATAAGGATCCGAAGTCTCCTCTGGGTTCCAGCAGCAATTCTTTTATCCTTCCTGATTGTGGCATCCTCGTTCCCCGAGTCCCTGGAGATGCATCAATCGCGGAGCTGCAGGCGCTGCGGCTGCTATCGGCAGAGATGATGGAAAAGCTACAGGAACAGCTGTCATTTCTCCCTGTTTGCGTTTTGTTCTCGGCCTATCAGTAGGATGTTTTCCACCAGACACCTATCAATCTGCCACAGTGGAGCCCAGCCTTGTCTGTGTGCCTGCCAGTGCCAGTGCCAGAGCCTGCCTGCAGCCTCCTGCCTGTAGCCAGCCCAGCACCTTGCCTTCTCTCCTGCCCGGGAGCTGCCCATCCTGCAGCACTGGGAGTGCAGGGCTCCATCCCGTGGCCAGGGCAGCAGGTGAAGCATTGGGATGCAGCCAGGGACTCCCTGTGCTTGCTCTGGCCCCTGGCCTGTCCCCACATGGCACTTGCTGCTCCCTTCCATAGGACTTTGTTTCAGCAGCCCCCTGCTGTGGGCTGGCTGAGGTGTGCCCTGCAGGTTCCAGGAGATGAGGGGGAGAAGGGCACTGGTGTCTGGCAGCAGGCAAACCTATCCCAGCTCCTGGACAAGAAGGAGCAGAGGGGCACTGTGGAAGGCAGCATGGCAGTCCATGTGCCAAGGGGGATAGCAGCCCCCGAGACAAGCTCTTCAGAGCCCAGCATTAGAGCTGGGCATTCAGTACTACACTGGGGATTGCCCACCCAGCCTCTCCAACTCTGGGCTCCTCAGGAAAGTGCTGCCCTGGAAGCAGGAGCTGCAACCCTGGACAGGATGAGCCAAGCCCATCCCTGTGGCATCAGGGCTGACAGCACCAAAGGAAGAGGGTCACAGGGACATAAGTGGCAGGGGCCACATCTTTTAGCTCCGTGTAAGGAGATAGCATACCTCATATGAAAAAAAGCTTTGATTTGACTTGTTCTTCCTCAAATTCTTTTGAATTGAGTATGTCCATAAGAAGAATTTTTAATAAGCCAAGGCTACAGGATCTCCAAATATATTTCCTTTCAGAAGGGAGCTTCCAGAGCACCGTGGAGCAAAAAAGGCTGTGGGTTCTGTAATGCCCCCAGCTCCTTCTGCACTCTGCTGCTGGCATTACCCGTCTCCAGGCCAGCAAAGGCAGCAGCTCCCATGGCCTCAGTGCTCACCATTTATATCACCCGCTCCGTGATGGTTAAAGACAAGATAAAGACAGGCACCGAGTCCCATTTAATGCCACTCTCTATCCATCACTGAGCTCACAGGCGTATCGTGCCTCATTATTTAAAATCCTCAGCCTGCTCCTGCCCTGTACAGGAGTCAGCACCGAAAGTGACACCTGCAGTAATCCAAGCTGTCCCTCACATCTGGTATGGGAAAGTCACTGTCCCCTTGCTGCTCCCTGAAAATGGCCAGAGTAGGACACAGTTCCTATTCCATAGCCAGCAGGCACCTGCCGGCTGAGACCTCTTGTCCCTTGCTATCCACCCTGTCCCACTGGTGGTTTCACATCCTTCTGCACCAGGCGTTCCCTTTCACATGGTTCTGTCTCCCTCTCTCTCCCCAGCCTTGGCTTTGCTCCTTGCCATCAGAGCCCCTGATCAGCTCCTTGCCATGGTGTGCCTCAGTAGCTGTGCCCAAGCCCAGGCTCCAGAATGCCACTGCTCTGCCAGCAGGTCTGAGCAGATGCCCAGTTTCTTTCTGTGAGGCTGAAACACCTGATATGGCAAATATTTACATGCAGACATCTGCAGTTTTTTAATGGTACCTTCATGTCTCTTTGCTGTTGGTACAGCGGACGTGCAACTGCATGGCTGGGCTGTCAGTGCCACCTCAGAGCAGCTGGGAGCATGTTGCAACCCCAGCTGCATGACCCCGCCCCTTCAGATGGAGCTGGGGCAGCTCCTGGTTTTGCTCTGGAGAGTGTCCTGGTGTTTGGGCTGGCAGGTGCCAGTTGGCACTCACCCCTTCCCTCCCACTCCAGGTCTGCTTGGGGTGTCTTCAGGCAGAGACTAAATGTTCCAGACACTAGCTGAGAAAGCAGACTATTCCAAAGACATGTTTCTTTCTCTTTGGGTTTGTTTGGTTTTTTTTTGTTTTTAAGCCTCACTTAACTCAACAGAGTGACACATGCTGCTTTTGGTGAAAAACCACTGTTTCCCACCACACTTGGGCTGGGATTGCAGATTGCTACAATGGCCCCTAGTTTTTCTTCCTCAGGCTGAAGCATCTTCTGTCAGAGCCCAAGAGCTGATTGCCTTGCTAGTGCCACATTAGAAAGCCTCTTCTGGCTCCTCATGCAGGAGTGATCAAGCTGTCCCAAAGTAACAGGGTTTTTGGATGCAGCCTGCTCTCCTGGGGTGCCCAGTGCCCAGCTCTGCATTAACGTGACTCCCTGGTGAAGCTTTTCCATCCAAGCCTGTGTTACAGTAGTGCTAATTAAACAAATACATCTCAATTCTGATTAAAATCTACATGTAAATTGTTGTGATGTTTCACAGCAGGCTGCATTTTAGCAGTCGGTTCTGCAATTTCTTATGCCTCCTCAGAGCGTGCACAGTCAATGAACCTTAGTGGGGGTTGAAACCTCCCAAGCCCTCCTGCTTGGGAGACAGGACTCTTGCTGTCTTCATATCCTGCCAAACCCAGCTCTTCATTCTTGCCTCTCTGCACAGGACTGTGTGCCAGGGCAGGGACTACTTTTTTCTGGGAACCTCATTGATTAAACCTTGCTTTCTTTTTGTGCAAGAGCAGATCGACTGCCTCTTCAGCTGGGACGAAAACTTCAGGTATGAGGTAAAGACTGAGCCGTGCCACTCACCCTCCACCTGCGGTGCCCAGGACAGCATAGGATTTTTCCACTACACAGCCTGACCAAACCACACAGTGCTGCATCTTGTATAATGCTTGTTTGCTTTCCTGTCTTCTCTGGCAAATGAGCAGAAAGGAAAGAGAGAGGGCTTTTTAACCTGTTTATAGACACAAAGTAATTATAAATAGAAAGATTGCCTGCCTTTTTTGGTGAAGACAAACTTCTTGAGAGACAGCCTTTGTGCATATTGAGCACTGCTCCTGAAGCTCTCTCCCACTGCATGGGAGGGAGAGAGGACGCAGGCAGCACGTATTGAAGGCACTAAATACGGCTGAGGTGCTACAGGGGGTACTATGAACTATACCAATGACATTTTCATCTTGGGGAAAAAAAAAAGAAAGATTGAAAAAAGTCTGCCTAAAACTTCTACCTAAGAAGATGAATTTGCAAAGGGGTCTGATCATGAAAGGGAGCTTTTTGGGGCACGGCCCCCTGAGGTTACCCCCTGCTCCTTCCTACCAGCACTTCAGCTGGGCACCAGCACTTCTGGGTCTCTTACTCCACCACCATCTCTGGTCTCATTAGCATTTAAATTCTCCCTGCAAATGCAGGGTTTGGGCAATGAAAGGCTAGTGGGATGCTTCTGCTGCCATTTTTCCCTGCAAAGCCACCCCAAGCATTCCTGCTCCTTTCACCGAGGTTATAGCGAGGTGGGAGTTGGTCTCTTCCTCCAAGTAACAAGTGATAGGACAAGAGGCAATGGCCACGAACTGTGCCAGGGGATGTTTAGGTTGGATATTAGGAAACTTTCTTCACTGAAGGGGTTGTCAAGCATTGGAAAAGGCTGCCCAAAGGAGTGTTGGAGTCAGCATCCCTGGAAGCGTTTAAAAGATGTGTAGATGCGGCACTTAGGAATATGGTTTAGTGGTGAACTTGGTGGTTCCGGGTTAATGGTTGAACTTGGTGATCTTAAAGGTCTTTTCTAACCTGAACAATTCTATCAGTTTGTGGTTCCCAGCCTACCCTCACCCCATGGTGGCTTGGGAAGCTGTCTGCTGCAAGCTATTTGGCAGTCACACGTGCTGGCTTGTGACCATGTGCTGACAGCAGCTTTGGAACAGCCAGCTGTGATGTGGCAGGGTGTTTGGGCAAAGGCCTTGCAGCTCAGTCAGGCTTGAAACCACATGGCCACCATTGCTGTGCCAGAGCAGGACCCCTCTGAAGACCAAGACCCCCAGCATTAGCACCAGTGAGGTTCACCTCTGCTTTGCCACGCTGCCATGTTGCCTGTTGTAGGGGCATGGATTTACCTCTGCCATGTTTGTCCTATCCACAGCCTATCCAAGAGCAAAAGCAACCAGAGCAGGGAAGAGGTAGGGTTCGTGCCAGAATGGCACTTCCCTGCTCAAGTGGCCTCTGGGCTTTTGCCATGTCTCCAGCTGTAGCTGGCTGGGAGTCCAAGCTGCTCTGCACCTTGCTCACAACAGTCACAGGCAGGGATGAGACTTGGCTGTGATGAGATTAATTACGTAGGAGCTGTCTCTCCACTTTCTTCCTCCTCCTCCCATCACCACTTACTTCTTCATCCTTGTGCTCTAAGTAAGGAGCTTCATCTCTTGCCAAATCCCCCGTCTGTGTTGGGGGATTGGGGTGAGCCAGGCGTAAAATGAAAATAAATCACTAATTCCTCCTAATAATGCCTGATTTCCTGATTTGATATCCCACATTAATTCTAATTACTCACCCAGAGTCAGGGCATTAATCAACATGTTAAAACTTCTCCTTGCTTAGCAACACTGACGTGCCAGGCATCTGGCATGGCCGGGGCGCTGGGGATTTGTCTGTCACACCAGAACCCATCTGCAGCAGCTCTCTGAGGAGGTGGTGAGGAGGAGGCCCTCTCCTGGCAGGGAACATGGGGGACACAAGGGTCTCACTGAAATTTTGGGGTGCTCGGAGATTCTGGCCAGGCACCTAGCATCCTGCTTTCCTCCTTGCAAAGGTGAGGACCTCGCAAGGGTATTGCCAACCATGCAGTTCCATGGCATGATCCAGCAGCTATGGCTTCCTAGGTTAAATGGAAATGCCTTGCTCAATAATCTTTTTCCAGTAGAAGTATTGATAGATGATCCATTCATCTCATAGCATTCTTTTGAAAAATATAAACTAGATACAACATCTCTCTGTGGAGAGAGGTGAAAAGGTGGTAAGGGGGAATCACACCCCCTGTTCCCTGATCTGCCACCATCATCGTTTTCCTCAGCAAACTGCTTCCAGGCAGGAAGGATGAATTGATTTCAATTCAAGTTGATCTAAATCTGTAAACAGGAAGCCTTTAAATAATCCACTCTAATCTTGTTTCACATTTGAGCTACTTCCCTGTTTTCCTGAAGCAAGCTGACTGTTGCTGGTCAGCAAAACCCAATACTTGCTTTTTGCCAGCTTCCACTGTAGTTAAATCAGCTTATTAGAGCTATTATGTAATTAACATTTATTCGGATTTTTTTTTCACTTTGTGTTGAAAGGCTTAATATTGCATTTAGTCACTAGCTGATTTTTTTAAAATTCATCAGTTGAATAAGCTTTAATTTGGATGGTAATTAACCGAAACACGTGCAAAGTCAGAATCTGCACTTGGTTTTATGATCCTGCCTTACCTGTCCTAGATACAAGACAAAAGAGGTCTCTCAAAATATGTTTGCATTTGAAAGCCTTACAATTTATCAAAGGCAGCATTAGAGGCAGCTAATGAACTCAGCTAGGTTTCTGGCTATGGGGTCCTTGTGGATTTTCAGCACTATAGATTTCAACCTTGCAGATGTCACTGCTAGGACAAGGGTGGAAAATGAACCTTTCTCCTTTTTGGTGTTTGCAGCGGACTCTCAAACGTGACCAAGTTCATCCTTGAGCCAAGGACAGTCCTTTTGCTGCGCTTAGCCCATTGCTGCTTCCATATCTGGTGCTGTGTTTCATTCCAGGTTTTGGGTGCCTCCTGAGTTCTTGGCATATCGTTAACTTTTAAGCAACAAATATGAATTTTGTAAGTACTTATATTTACATGAGGTTTATAAACCTACAGTTATTTTATGCCTTGACTTAAAGTTTCCAATCAAGAGAACTAATTTTTAGGAGAAATACAGACTAAAATACTCCCAATTAGCAGTAATATTTAAATACATCCTGCTCCTAGGGCTCAGGCAATAGCAGCCATCTGAGCTTGAAGAAGAAGCAAAGTCCTCCCACGCTCAAACCTAAAACTGGGTTGTTGCTTGATGGCATCGAACCACACTCGCTTCTGTAACCTGGCCCAGGCTGAGACCCAGTGGTTGTCCTTCCACTGGTGGCAGCCACTAGCCCTCTGAAATTTTCCTTTAAAGAGAAAACAAACATTTAGGGTCAGAATATGAACTGAAAACCATGCTGTAGACAATGTGCAGCATGTGCTGAGCCTTGTCTTGTGCCAGACCCTGGCAGGGACTGGACAGGTGCCTGTTCCCAGCATCTCAGGGACCATGCAGCCCTTGGCCTGATTGTGCCAGGTTTATAATGGCAGGCAGAGGTTTTTAAACTAATAGACTGCTATGGTACCTTTGGAGTGCATAGCTTTATCTAGGTGGAAATCACAGTGCTGCCCTCTCATTTCCCTCCCCTACAAGCTGCAGGTCGGTGGTTTACAGCCGGGGGTCAATGGATCCCGAGAGTGCTGTGGGCTATTTCTAAGAGTAAGAAAAGTGAGCCTCTTGTTGGCAGCCTTTCAGTTCCTCTACAGGAATTTGTGACTCTGTGGGAATATTTTTAGGAGATATACAACTGGGAAAGCTCACAAAGCTCAAATCAAGATGGATGCATTCCCCCAAGAGAGTTTTACAGCCTTCATATTCAAACTCCTCTCTATCCCCCGGGTAGTGCATGGAATTAATTACACTTCAGCAATGCTAGAACTGCCCTATAGCAGCTGAATTGCCATCATCCAGCCCAGCTGGACAAATTCATACCCCAGAGCCCCTCAGCACGTGCAGAAGGATGGACCATGCTTGGTCCCACCAGGCAAAAGGGAACTGAGGACTTCAGCTGTGGCCCTGCCCAGGTGACAGCACATGAGCACTAACAGGGGCTTCATTAATGTGCACAGCCTCTCCTTGCTATCTCCAGGTCTCTGCTTGCCACTAAATCATCTGGTTTGGAACAAATTCACTGGGAAGAACTACAGCAAGTCAAGCAGAGGTCTTGGGCACGGGGAACAACGGCCCATAAAGCAAACATGCAGCAGTGTGCTCAGCTGCTGGGGACGCTGCTGGCACATGTACTCAGGAAGATTAATATGCACTGAACAACCAGGAGTGGGGAGGGAAGCTTGCAAGGTTCCTCTCATTAGCTCATCGTTCCAGCTGAATTAATGACTCACAAGTTTTGCCCAGCCCTTGCTGGGTCTGTTAATAAATAGCACCACAGATTAGTGGAGAGTGCAGTGCATGCCTATGAGGAGGGCTTAAAAGCCTCTTAGACCTTCTGTGGGGAGAAGGGGGGAGAGATGCACTCTCAAGATGCTGGGATCAAGTGCAGAGAGTTGGAGGGGGGGAGTGCCATGCTCTGCCAGCATCCTTCATTGCTCCCTTCCCTCTCAAGCAGGGATGCAGCCAGAGAGTCTGTGTGCCCTGAGCAGTCAGAGGAAATCACAGATGAATTAAAAATGAACCTGCTTCGGGCAGAAGAAAGGAAGCTTGTCAGAGAATATGCATATGGAAGCAGGGAATGAGTATGGGCAGTATGGGAAATATGGGTATTAACAGCTGATGCATTCCCTGCATGTACAGAGAGACTTTTAAGGGCCTATTATCAGTGGCACCATACCTGCAGCCAGCTCCAAGGGAAGGCAAGGTCCCTGCTGAGATGACCTACCAAGACAGCAGAAGCTTGGCTGAAGGTGCTCTGTCCTGCTGGTGCCAAGGGACATGCTAGGAAGTGAACAGAGAGTACCTGCATGGACATGGAGTGTGCCTGGAGGGCTTCAGCAGGGCTCTGGTTTCAAGGTGGTTTTATTGCAGCAGAAATTACAGCATGGCAAGCAGAACTGGGACAAATTAGACTCCTTTAGAAGGCTCTGGGATGTTCAGTGGGGCAGAAGTTTGGAGCTAAGCCAAGAAGGAGAGGTACTGTATGCCAAGGCTATTTTTTATACTAATGGTCACAAGCTAAACCCAAGCAAGGAGCTTGATGGGGATTAGGAATAATATATTTGCCTTGCAACTTGAGGCAGAATGTTGCTAGATCCTGCTCCAAGCCCAGCAGCTTGGCAAGTGCTACCCAGGGACAATGTGGGTGTTTGTCCAGATAACCTGGAGCATCCCTGTATCTGAGCAGTTTGATCCCTATGACAGCCTCCATGGAGAGCACTCCAGGACAGGAGCAGGGACTGAGATCCAGGAAGCAGTGGCAGAGGTGGCTTCCAAGCTGGGGGAGCCAGAGGTCCTTGAAGGGTGGGCTTGGGCAGCAGGGCAGAGCACAGGACAGGTCAGGAGCCTGCAGCCTGACAGGAAGCCTGGGGCACCTTGCTGTACCTCTAATGCCATACAAAGCCACCAGTGGGTGGCTTTGTATGGCATTAGAGGTACAGCAAGGTGCCTCACAGAACTGGGAGGAGGCAAAACTAATACCTCCCCTGCATGGGTGAAAGGAGGAGGTCGGCTTGTGCCTCACTGACTTACTGGCCAAAGAGTCAAGGCATCTGGTTGGAAGCTCAGCAAAGCCAGTGGCTCCTTCAGCCCTGTCCTGCCAAGTCCTGCTGGGCTCCTCAGTGTGTCCTAGACCCCTGCAGCCCCTCAGCTCTCCACCTCCCCTTCATTACTGCTCATCTCCTGCCACTTGGGCTTTGCTTTCCAGCACTGGGCATTGCCCTTTGACTGGCTCCTCCTGTGGCTCAGAGAGGACCAGCCCTACAGAAAAGCCATGAGCAGATGTTCTCCCTTATCATCCTCTCAGATATTCCTTTCCTGCCTCCTCTCCCCCACCTTCTCCTCCTCTGTTCTTTGACTCAAGAGCTGAAATGAAAATACCTCCTTCTCCAACGGCCCCCAACAACAGCAGGAGAGAAACCAGCTCCATTCTCTTGGTTTGCAAAAAAGAGAAATACAGAGAAATGTCTTGATAGCATTGTATCAAAAAGCGGATGCTATGCTGTGCTCAGATGTCTCAGGAGACTGGATCTCAGCTCCTTTGACTGTTTGAAGACTTGCTGAGTCTCCAGGGATCTCGGCAGCTCCAAAGCTGCCACGGTGAAGTGAGAAAAATCAGACAGATCCACTGCTGGCAAAGGCTTCCTCTGCAGAAATCAAAGGAGGCAGCACAGAGACGGCATATATTCAGCATGGCCAAGGAGGAAGAAGACTGGGAGGGGAATCTCTGGGAGCTAAACTTACACACTCAGTAACAGGGCTGGAGAAGTTATGCCTTCTCTCTTGTTCCTGCAAGTACCATCTAAGGAACAATTCAGAGAGAGGAGGGAGGAGGTGAAGTCAGCCTTGGCTGATCAAAGGGCTTGGAAAACTGAGCTGGGAGCAAGAGGAAAAGCCAGGACATAAGAAATGTTGACCACTGGAGGAAGGAGAGGCCCTTGAGTCACATGCCTCAGAAGCACAAAAGTCAGGATGCTGAAACACATGGTAATGGGTAAATCAGATTACTTTCTTTCTCCTCTTTGCACCACTCATGAAGAGAAGTCCTACTGCGTGCACTATTTTCACCATGTATTTTCACATTGTGTTTCCTGGCCCATGAGAAGACAGTGATGCAGGGACATCATTCCTCTAATCTGCAGATTTTCTGCAGCCTCTGGAAACTTTACACAAGGGTGCAAAAATCATCTGCAAAAAACCCCATGGCAAGAGACCCTGTCCTATGTCCTGTTTCTGGTGCTCTCTGCACATTCTTTCTCTGTCCAAACCGTAAGCACTCATATCCAAAAGTCCTTGCTGAAATTTTCCTGCCAGAGAAGCAAGCCCTTTCCAACATTTCAGGCTCCCTTTGCTTCTAACCTCTCCTGGACTTTGACTACAGCACGAAGAGGCACTAGGTGTTTGAGCAGAGCCTTTGCCACACTCACCTTCAGCAGCCATGTGTCCTGGCAGCACACCAACAGTGCTGCCTGGTGCAAGGCTGTTGTCTTTGAGAGAAGGAGCACAGGCAACAGGAGCACAGGAAGAGGAGAGAATTGACCACCCTGATAAAGATTTTTCATCTTTTGCTCCCTGCTGTGAGTCCAAGTGTGCCAAGGTGAGCTTGGGACTGCTGCTGGAGAACTCCTGCCTCCTGTGCTGCCAGTGTGCCATCCTCCTGCTCACATTTTCTTCACACATATTCTCCAGCCCTCTCACTTTAATCCCACCCGAAAAGGATGAAGTCACCCCAAGATAGACCTACCAGGAAGTCAAAAAAACTACACTCCAAAGCTGCCAGTTTCTTTACTCTGTGTATTAATGCAGAGTAGAGAGTTGGTACAGATGTAAGTAAGCAGGACATCTGTGGTGTCTTCAGGAGGAAGCTGATTTCCCACAGGTGTCCCAGGGCTGTGTGTGGCATCAGAGACTTGCTCTTCTTGTGACCTCACTCGGATCAAGGATGAAAGAAATCTCTTAACAGGCTGGAGCTGCTCTCCTTGAGTGGACAAAGTGTCTCCTGTCCACTGATGCTCATCATGGGCTGGAGCGTGACCATGCTCACTGGGAGGGGGAGAAAGTCTCCCTCCCTCAGTTCTAGATAACACCAGCAGATAGCTTGGGATCAGGGCATGAACAGATGAAGGGAAGGAAGAAGACAAGGATGAAATGGAACTGAGGGTCAGTGTGAGACATGGGATCACTCCTGCCTTGCTTCTGATCCCAGGCAGGACACCAGTGGGGGACCAAAACACCCACAGACAATGTAGGATGCTCACTGTGATTCCCAGCAAGGAATCAACCAGTTGGGCTGGAGGGAATGTCATGCTGAAGCTCTCCAGATGTTTCCTAGCAGGTGGGCTGGGATGGGAACTAGGCTCATCAAGGCTCGCTGTTACATCTCTGAAAAACTTTTGCCTTTCTGGAATTGATGTAGCAGCTGCAGAGGGCTGCAGAGGCAGCAGAAGTCCTTCCCCACCCTCCTGCACTCTGCTGCCATGCTCCTTCACCCGGACCTCCCCTGCAGAGTGGACGGATGGACCATGTCACATCCCATCAGGCCCAGAAGCACAGAGATCTGATGTCTTGGTTCTGTTGTCTTTGGGAGGGATTAGTGCTAGAGGTTTCTCAAGCTATGCTATAGTGATCTACCATTGTACATGTGCTGTTACTGCCTTCACAGGCAAGAGCATCAGGTAATTAGCAATGTTCATTAGGAGATCATTAGCTTTCTAGAAGCTTCCACCTCACCAAGGGCTCAGTTTGCCTCCTTACAGACACATTACAGCATTTGCTCTGCAACCAGCTCCAGCAAAATCAATAAGAGCAGTCTCATGTAAAGATGCTTTGTGGGATGAAGAGAGGTGTTACTGTCTGGCCAGATGGAATCACAACACATAGCTCTCAGCTGGTAGAGAAGCACCCTCTTGTATTCAAAAACTCAATCACTAACTTCTTAAATTACTTGAATGACTAAGTCAGCTACTGCTTCAAGGGCAGTAACATTTCACAAACAACACATGGAGTTCTTTGCTCATCTTCATTGCAGCAGCTGCAAGGCTTGCACTGCTGTTTTCTAAGAGATACCATTTTATTTTCTTAAGATTCCCTCAAAAGCTGCTGTAAGACCACAGTTCTAAACAAAACTTAATTCTCTCTAGTGCTTTGATCCTTCCATTGCTCAGCTTTCTCCAAAGGGCTCAGAATGTTACTCCCTTTGAAGCCGTATGCTTTTAACTTTCACGGGTGCACATGTCATGGCAGCTTCTTGTGGACCAGCATCCTCCTGCTGTTACCCCTCCGGCTTCTCAAGCCTTAGAGGAGACCTCAAGAACAGAACTGAGCTGAAAAGGATGCTCCCTGTGACTCTGGGAGTCCTGGCTCTCTCTGAAAGCATCTGACAATCTCTCCTGCTCCTCCTGCAAAGGCTTTTTTTGCCCAGAAAAGATCTAATGTTGCACAAAAACGGAGCAGGAGTAACCTGAAATCTTTTGCTTCACTCTGTAAGCACCAAATTTCGTACCAAGAGAGCTCTACAGATGCTGAGAAAGGAGTATATGTTGGCTTATGCTGGGGTAAACCAGAGGGCACAACCACAGAGAAATCTGTATGACTCCTGGGGGAACCCTGCTGTAGGGACTTGCCCTGACTGGCAGGAGCACAGGGAGAGAGGGAGGGAGGGAGCTGCTGTATGCCCCAGTGAGCCGAAATCAAATCCTCTCCATTTTGACATTTTTGGGACAGGGTACAAGAGGCACATTTTGTGCACATTGAGAAATTCCCCACCTTTCTACTGGTGAGTGTCACAGATGCCCTGAGCTCCAACATCAATGGCTCTCTCTCACATTACTGCAGACCCCTTCCATCTGCACCCCACAAACCACAGCCCCTCCAGGCGGCTGAACTTCCCACCATAGGTGAGCCGGGGTGCAGAGCTGGGCTGGCGACACCGAGTGAGGACAGCCTCCGCTCAGCCATCACCACGCAAGTCCAGGCTTGAGCTGGCAGCCAAAGCATGGCTCAGGGTTTGTGTGCTGGTGCAGGTCACAGCAGCAGCGTGGCTCAAGCAGGAACAGGGGATTGAGCTAATTCCAGGGCAGCCCTCTGCCTCCCTCCTCTCCCCTGCACCAGCCCCACTGTGGGCATGGAGGGTGAGGTGCTGCCTTAAAGTGGGAGTACACGGGGGGCTAGAAAGGCCTGGCTGTACCTGGCATGGATGCAAAGGAGCCAGGTGCCCACAGAGCCACATGAGACACACCTTGACACATGCCTAGTCACATGTTTGACCAGGATTAGAGAATGTGCTGCCAGACCCAAAGCACCATAATTCTGCTAGCAGAAATACACTCAGTATTCTCTCTCAGGCAATTCACTCATTCACTTTGCTAGCATGATGAGCCAAGCCGGGGATGCCAGCTCTCCACTGTTTGATGCTCTGCTCCTGTGTCCGGGGATGACGCAGGCTGCTCTGGGCTGCTCCAGGCTGTCCCTCCTGCAGGGCAGTGCCACTGGGAAGACCTTCATGGGGCTGCATGCGGGAAAGTCTTCCCTGGTCCCTGTTGATCCCTCTGGCTTTTTGCACGCTGGATCAGGTCCCGTACCTCTGCCCATCAGCTCTCAGGCACGGGGCTGGGGCTGGCCTCAGGCAGTGGTCACGACCCTGGGCTGCTCGGGATGCTGCCTGCACTGGAGCCCCGCAGGCAAAGCCAGAGCCATCCCAGCGGCTGCCACTGCTGTTTCTCAGTGTCTGGATTTTTCCAGCACTGACATTGCTTTTTCTGGTGTTGCCATAACAACTGGCATTAAGAGCTTGTTGACATTGCCCTGTTGTACTAATTGCACAATTTCCTGTCACTGTTACATGCCAGTTATTTCTTTAGAAGGGCTGAAATTGCTTTCGGCCACCTCGTCTGCTCCCTTGCTGCCTCCTTGGGCCTAGTTAGGGAGCTTGAGCAAGGGAAAAAGCGTTCCTGAAATGCTGCAGGGAAGTGTCATTTAACCCGGTCCAGAGCAGCTAGTGATTCTGTAGCTGAAATGCAGGTAGTTTATGATATTTTGCCTACACTGATGCTTGATGCTTTCATTCTTGTGCTGGCTGCAGGTGTGACACCTGCAGCAGCAGGAAGGCTCAGGGATGTGTGGCTGCTATGTGGAAGGTCTGGAACAGAGCTTGGATAACGTGTCATAACCACTCCTTTCTCCTACCAGCACCACTGTCCCGTGCCAGAAAATCCATCTCGGGAGTGGGGGAAGCAGTGTGGGAGGGATGTGCTTTCCCCAATGCCAAGGTCAGACACCCCACACTGCCCCATGTCCCTTCCCCTGGGGGTGAAAGCTCTGGCACACCATGAAGGAACTGAAGGTGTCACAGAGGTCCACATCCACCAGGATGAGGATCCTTGGGCTCCTGGCTAGCCCCTGGGACACTGTGGCATGAGGCTGATGGGTTGTCTGTGAGCTCAGGAGTTTTGCTCCATGTTTGGTTGGAGAGGAAATGATTAGGAGGATCAATAGCACTAATACAGCCCAGTTTTCAAAGGATGCTCAGGTCACCTTGAAATGTTGTCTTAGTTCATGGAAACCCAGTCTCCCTCCAGCCAGAGCTCTTCATGGTTTCTCTCTGGCCTCACCTGAACCCCTATTTTCCTTGTCCCCAGCACGTGCTGCAGGCTGCCTGGAAACCCCTTCTGATCCCAGTCCAGAGTCCCTCACAGCACTTGATGGCTCATAGCAGCCTCACTCTTCAAACTGAGGGTGGAAGGGAGAAAGCAGCTCAGTCTGAGGCACCCTGGGAAAAGTGAGGAGCCTCCTTCCCAGTTCTGTATCCCTAACAGTCCCACAAACCAAGATATCAACCTAGGGATGCTGGATGAAGGGCATGGGCAGATTGGATGAAAAGGGAGCTTCCAGGCCCCATACAGCATTCCAAGACAAGCAGTAAGGCTGCCCTGTTGTGTTCCTTAGTAATTTATCACCAAGACACTCACTTCATAAATATTAAATGAAGGGCTCTATAAATTTTTAACGTAGAGATAAAACTGCATTTGGTGGAGAAAAGAAACACCCCACTCCTTACCCCTTCCTGCTGTCTTTCTTCCTTTGCGTGGCCTTGCCAATGGTGAACACAGCGCTGCACTCAGTCCCACACTGCTGATACTCCTGCAGGGTGCTCGCAGGAGGGTTAATCTGCACAAGAGCACAATGTTAGCACACCTGCCTGAGCTGCTGGGTGTCGAGGGGGTCACACTGCAGAGCATCGAGCTCTATTGTGTCATTAAACGTAGTCATAAAAATGCTGTGTCCTGAACTAGAATCATCCAAAGTGACCCAGTGTGTCCTCAGCTTGTACCATCCTAAGTCACCACTGCCCATGTAACACCCATGCCTGGCATCACCCTTCAGTACTTGCATCAAGCCACCTGTTGCATTTTGGGTCTGAATTTAATTTCATATAGGGCTGATAAACCCATACCATAAACATGGTATCACATAGTGTGATAAGACCTCAGTACGGTCTAGAAGTGGTCCCTCTGCATTCTAAGTCTCTCTCCAAGGATTTTGAGAAGCGTTGAGACCCCTGCTCCTCCCCTGGGTCTCACATCTTGGAGCAGGCAAGGCCAGCAGTGAGCATCCATCACTGTGGGTTTCACACTGCAGTTGTAGCCACCACCCTGGCACTCGGAGCACCAAGCAGTGTGCGGCAAAACCAGCAGCAGTGACTGTGTGAGCCACCTGCACACGGTAGTGCCAGCAGCAGGGAGCACACCACTGTCCCCCAGCACGCCTACCAGCATGTCACTGCCTGTGATCAGTTTTTGCTTGTCCTTTCAAGCCAGGGCTTGCTGCGGGTGTGCTCTTGTCCTTTCTACTGGGCCTCCCCATTCCTCTGCACATGGGTGAGAAGACGGTGGCCACCACTGACCACAGCTGTGGAGGCCAGTTAGCATCTATTTCAAGCTGGCCAGATAAGTGCTTTGAACCTATCCCTTTGCAGGGGCTGCTAATGAGGGTCACAGCACGCCGAGCACAGTCCTCACACCCCTGGGAGTTATGGAAATACATCACTCCTCACCCTCAGCCTGTTGCAATGAAGAGCACGGATGAATCATTAGGACAAGTGCTACTACAGCCCAAGTGCAAATCAGGGAAGACTAGACCTTTGGCAAATAATAGCTCTTTGCTCAAGCACGCTACTCTTCTGTATTCAACTGTGGCTCCTTATGCTAACCCAATCTCAGGGGATGTGTGGCAAAAAGGGTCACAGTGCCACCCTGCAGGGTCCCACACACATGCCTCTGCAGCCCAGCTGCAACTCAGTCACTCCTGATGGACAGCAAAGGAGTAGCCAGTGGTCAAACTGGCCCCGAAGATAGTTATTTTGCATCAGGCACTGCAGTGTACTGTTACGCTGCTTATAAGTAGAAAATGGAGCTTGGCTAGAAAAGCCTGCTGCCAGATTACACCATGCCTCTTGTTCTCTCTGAAACCTCTGTGGGACCCACTTTCTCTTCTCGCAGGTCTCTGTGAAGTGCAAATGCCAGCAAATCCCTCCTCCTGCAATCATTAACTGCAGGGAGGAAAATAATGTCAGCGGCTTTCTGATTAGAGTGGATAAGGTGGATTTTGCCTGGACTTCCCTCAGCTAGGCAGGAATGAATGGGAATCCCACTGAGCTTTCTTCTTGCTGCTGAGTGCCCTGATGGAGTCATCTTGGGCTCTATGCTGCAGAGGGACCCCCACTTTGCAGCCAGGTTCAAAAATACCTGTAAGAGTTCTTCACTGCTTTGATGAACGCCTACATTTTGGCAAAATTTTGTTGCTTCTCTGCAAGTGAGAAATATCAGAGTGAATGTTTACAATGCCATGTTGATGCAAAGGGATTAACTGGCCAAAGAGCTCCAGCTGAGAAAGGTAAGACTGAGATGTAACTTCCCCTCCGTGCACCAAGTGCTGCCTCCTGCAGCCAAGAAACCTCAAGAGTGTGAATGAGGCTGTATCCACCACCTCTGGCTGTCTTCAGGCTGAACCAGCCCTCTGCCAGTCTCCCTGGCCAAGCCCCCACCATGGGCTCCCTTCCCCGTGGCTCCTCTGTCACCTGGAGCATCACCCCCATGGCTGGGGTTAGTGGGGAGGACAGGGAAGCAGGCTGTGCTGGGTGCTGATGTCTCACAGCCTGAGTAGAGGAGGATTCCCCAGCCCCCAGCTGCCAATCTGCACAACAGAGCCAGGCATTAAACAAAACAAAAACTCATAAAAGTGATTTAAAAAATAATAATGACAACACAAGTTATTAAAATCTGCACTCAGCTGGGCATGGGGCTTATTGAGTATTTTCCTGGCATTTTGTCAGACTGTGGGATTGCCCCAGACACCGGGGCAGGGTGTATGACAAGAAGAGACAACGATCAATTTTTAATATTGCATATTTAAGCAAGCTTGGGCTCCAATCCATCATATCCCCTGGCTTTCCCTAAAATTAATCTTCAATAGCTTATCGAGAACTTCAGAAAATTAATATCCTACCACTTCACCTTAGGGGAACAGCACTTTTTCTGGCTGAATATGCATGCCAGAGCAAAGGAGCAAGAGATGAAGTGTCTCCCTGCAAAACTTCAGGTTCAAAAGATGGTTTTAGCAGAGCCATCCACCACCTCCACAGGGTTACAGCTCTGTGGGCACTGCTGGAGAACTAAGGAGAGACACTGCAGGAAAAGCTGATGGAAAAGAGCATCCTGGGAGCCACTCAGAGCCTGCAGTGAACCCACCACCTGTGATCCCATGTCTTCTGTGGCCTTACTCCCACCGAGAAGGGATGTGGGGTGATGAGCAAGGCAGAAAAGACATGAACTTTCTCAGGCAATTCAGGACACTTCACCTTTCTGTTTCCCATCCGGGCTCAAAAATAATTGAATCTGCCCTTAGTGTCAGTCCAGGGAAGCGTGAAGAGGAACAGGAACAGGTTGTTTCCCTGTTGTCTGGCTCCAAGGAGCTGAACATCTGTGCTCTCACTCCCAAATTCAGTGGAGGGTAAAGGCTCCTGCTGGGAACTTGCAGAGCATGGCAACATCCAAACCCCACCAGCCTTTCAGAGAAGGATGGTGGGAAGCCAACGAGGGAGCGGAGTCTGTCAGTCAGGCACGGCTCATGTCCCCAGACGACCACACTGCTTGACTGCCTGACTCCCAGGAACAACTGGTTCATGAATGAATGGCTTTACAGCCATAGAGGAGGGTCAGAGTCCTCTGTGGTCTGGCAGCAACCCAGCAAGCCTTGGCAAGGCACCAGCAATGACACCCCAGCTGAGCCAACGCGGATCCCTCACAAAGAGATGACCCATCCCCAAGGAATGCTTTGAGCCTCAGAGTGTTCACTGGGCACCCAGGGAAGCTGCTTGGGGAAGCCCTCAGCAGTGTGTATGTGGATCTGCACATCAGGGTCAGTGCTTCCGACCCCACTCTTCTGGAAATACAGATGAAAATGTGTGTAAGTACCAGTAGGAACAGCAAGGTGGATGCGTTTCCAGCTGACCAAAGTGAGGAGGACCCAGCCCTGGTGGCTGTGCTCTGCTCTGGCCCCCAGATGAGTGGCCTGCTTGCTAGCAAAGAAGAGAATGGGGGTGAGATTTGGTACTGTAAACCCACCTGCTTTTCCATCAGCTCTAGTTCTGTAATTTATAACCCAAATTTCCTCCCAGTGATGTCCCCACCACTGCTGGTGGTGCTTTGCCATGTACCAGCCTCCTGCCTGAAAGCTGGGACACGAGGGATGGCTACTCTGCTCTCCCCCTCCACACTGCGTCCATCACAACCACCCCTCCCCAACGCAGAGCAAAGCCTGCAGAACTGGTGCCTAGCTCATGTTGCCAGACAGATCACCTCACAGCTGCCTGGTAAATGTGCTTGGGAACTCGATCCCCCTTTCCTGCCTGCTCTTCACTTCTGGGCAGAGGATCTCTCTCAGCCAGCGGGGAGGAAAGATAGTTGAGAATAGAAGGGAGAGAAAGGGGGTATGTCAGTGCCAGATCCATGCCAGGCAGGAATGGAGGAAGCAAGTGGGGCAGACAAAGAGCTGGGGCCCAGAGGGATGCCCCAAGCCATTTCACAGGAGCTCTCACCAGCTTCCCCATTAAACAGGTTCTGTGGCAATAGGATTAAGGGGTCAGGGAGCATGGGACCACAGCCGAGACTGGATTATCTGAAAAGGAATTAAATGGAGATTAACTCCAACCTAGCACGCACTGTCACTGCCAGGTCGCTGTGCTTTTTAAATCTTGCTCTTGGGCAGCCCCCTGCCCCCTGCAGAACTGGCAGCCCATGTCCCCCATCATCACAAGGACTGGATTTAAATCTCCCCCGTGTCTTTTGCCTAGGTCTAGTATGAGGGACTCAAGGGGCTACAAGCTTGTCTGTGGCTCCCTACGTCAGAGCAGGGCTGGAGGAATTTGTTATTAATAATTAAGCAGCCACAGAGTATAAGCAGCCCATGGGACACAGAGCAGCCCCGGAGTGTGGGATTCAGCACCTCCTGGAGGAGACCAGTGCTGAGCACGTGAACAGTGAGCCACAGATGTGGATGTTCATAGGGAGAACCTTTGGGTCTGGGATGCCCTGGGGACATAAATGCAAGGCTGAGATATGGAGAGGATTTTCCAGGGCTGCTGGGGCATGGACAAGTCCAGGAATGACCAGGACTGGGGTCTGCCAGAGTGGCACCTGGCCCCACAGGGAATGCCCCTCAGGTGGCAAAGCTCTCAGCCAGATGCAGACACCTTCATCCTGCCGTGTTTCTTTGCTTTGTTCACCCATTTCCCGAGAGGAAATTGTGTCTCCCTGAGGAGACTCAGCCAACTGCCCCCTCCTCACAGAGGGTCTGTCTGTGCCAGCCCTGTGAGCTGCCTCTGCCTCACACCAGCAGCTCCCGGAGAGGAGTGATTACATATCTCTGTAAAGAGGGCACTTATGACATGTTCATCTTCCCCAGAACCTCCTGACTGCACTCTACAAGCACTAATTAATTAAGCTGTATACCTGGAGCTGCAGTGGGATCAGTGTCTGCCTGCTACGACAGGGAAACCCAGATGGGGTTATAGCAGAAAGGGTTTGGCTGCAGAGTGGATCGCTGCCACAGCCCAGAACGGGCTCCAGGTACCTGCAGCTCGGCTGCAGCACACGGGTACTCCCAAATGGGGAAATCAAAACCTTGCCTGGCAACAAGAAATCACAGCAGGTAACAAGAAAGAAAAAAATGAGGCAAAATGGGTTTCTGGAGAGCAGATGGCTGAAGGTGTAAAAACAAAAAAACAACAAGAAGAAAGCCTTCCCCCCCCAAAACCAAACAGCAGATAGTTGGTAGCAAATGTTACACTGACAATAAAAATGAAGCCTCCAGGGGTAATTTGGGGAATTACAGATCAGTAAATTGTACATCTGTGTGCACCAAATTGATTGGAATGATAATTAAAAACAGAACATCTCATAATACAGCCCAGTATGCGTGTCTCAGAGGAAAACCATGTCTCACTAATCTCCCAGATTTCCTTGAACGTATCAGCCCAGCGGCGGATGCAGAACAACGAAGTGGCTATTTATTTAGAGCTCCTCCGACAAAAGATTGTCCAGACTGCTGGTAAAAAAGCTAATTAGCTAGAGGGCAAAAGGCACCATCTTTTTCTTGCATGGGAACCTGGCAAGGAGTCCCAAAGCAAAGAGGATAAATAGTTTGGGTTTATAATGGCAAAAGATTAGCAGTGGTGAAGTCGGGACACGTGCTAGGCTTCCTGCTATGCAAGGGTGTTATTAATGGCCAGGGTGGAGGAGCAAAGATAGGGGGTAGGAACAAGTGCAGAATTTTTTAGGTGATTCACGAGCACAGGATACAGCAAGGAGAGTCAGAGAGTCCCAAAGGTACTGTATGGATGGGTACCACGCTGACAAATTGTATTGATGTAAAGAAATGCACTTTGCAGTATAAAACTTGCAGGCTTTTATAAACCTGGGGAGGTTTCTGTACCATCCTCCAGAAGAAGCTGGGAATGCCCCAGGATCACCTCGGGCCACAATCCCTGCTGACAGTGCAGAAGCGGCCGGCGAAGCCTGGATGCAGCTGGGACAGGCCAGGTGATGTGCAGAGAAGTAGCACAGGGACAGGCACCAGGCTGCAGGGCTGCAGTGGGGACAGCAAGAGGAGGGGGAGACCGAGGGATGGGGACCCCAGCTGTCAGGGAGGGGAGGCACTAGCCAGCCTTACAAATGAACAACGGGCAGAGAGAAGATGTGAAAGCGCAGTTTTCCCTGTTGCCTAGCAGAAGGGCTGGTCAGTGAAACAAACACAGGAATGAAGTGGGAAAACACCACTTCACCCAATGTGAGATTAAATAACGGTGGTTTTGACACAGGAACTAGCTGTTTGAGGCCAGAAACTCAGTGAGATTCAATGCTGTATTAGATAAACATGTAACCCAGAGCGTCACTATTACTGGTGACATTTTGTGCATTCATGCCTTGTGCTTGGGGCTCTGACTGACTTGGGGGACCAGGTCACCCCACGCGTCCTGTGCCAGCCTTGCTCCTTGCTCCTTACCCTGCCCCAGGCAGGCACTGCCAGCAGGTCTGCAACCACACAGAAGCTCCTACCTGAACAGCCCTTGTTATCAAGAGTTAATACTGTGCTGCTGAATGGGACAATGAATGCACAGCAGGAGGGTGGAACAAGGAAAACTCTTGGGAACAGAAATTCTCCTCCTTTGCACCCTGTGCCTGCAAACTTTTGACAGTCTTAAATCTCAGCAGAGAGCATCCCATAGCCATGACCCAAACATGGCCTTTATTTCCCCATCAGCAGTATCTCACCCCTGTCCTGGTCTGCGTGACAGCTGGGTACCTCTCACAGCCAGCCATGCTGAGCCCTGGGGAATGCCTCACCAGAAATATCTTCCATCTGCACCAGGAAGAAACCTCCCCTGTGAGAAGGCAGGCAGCTGGCTTCAGCTCTCCCGCCTGCTGAAAGGGACAAAACCTTTGAGCGGAGACAAAGTAGGAAGTGGAAAGACTTAAGGAAATGCCAAGCTGAAGGCTCACAGGGCTGCTCCAGCTCCAGCCAGCTCACACGCAGCTCTGGACCCCTGGCTGTGCTGGCTTCTCCCCAGCCAACCCTCACACTGGGATCAGCCCCAACCTGCCACTCTCCTCTCTCCCTCTCAGCCTCCAAAGAGGCAGATGTGCTTGTGGACAATTTTTTTCTTTTTTGATGCCAACAAACAGAGCCAGTGTTAAGCGAGTGAACCCTGCAGTCACCCTGCTGGGAGTAAAACCCAGGCTCAAAGAAGAGCTTGTAAGGGTGACAGGTGAGTGCATCAGCCAATGGTGTCTTCATCTCTCATACCCTCCTTTGGAAAGGTCGAAATGTTCCTAGCATTTTTCTTTGGCACCTATCAGCCACAAAACTATTTCTCATTGCAACAAGCAGGTTTGACTTTTTTCCAGCAACATCAGCCCTGTGGCTCACCTTGCCGCATGCCATATAGGACACAGGTTATTACACTGGGAATATGTTCCTCCAACCTTTCGCACTAATTTTTAATAAAGGGAGGAAAGAGTCCATTTCTGCCCCAGGAACCTGTCCCTTATACATCTGTGTCTGTACCTTTTAAAAGCAAAAAAACTCTTCCTCTCCATTTCCTTCCCAACTTCTCTCTCCTGTATCCATCATCATTAGCGACTATAAACATCAGAGCTGCAGCCATTAGGCTGCTATTCCTAGATAAATAATGCTTTTCATATTTAATTTACAAGTGGTTGCGGAGCTTCTTTGGGGTGCACGGGGTTAATTAAGAGCTGAATTAGATGGAAATGCTTCTCCCTGAGGAAACTCAATTAAACTGTCCTGGACAAAAAACAAGGATGGTTAGGATTTCTCCTCAAAAACCAATGCTGTGGCAGCCACCCCGACCGCTATGTCCCCTCTGCCTGGGGATAGAGCCTCTTCTCCTACCTAATGCCACATACATGTATGCCAACATTGCTGTTGAGAACAGCTGGCTGCCCTTGGCCCCTTGGGAAAGGGAAAGAGACACTGAAGCAGTAGAGCTAAATAACAGGCAGTGAAGTGGGACAGGACTAAGGAGCGCCCAGCACCTGCATGGGACACACAGGGTAACAGCTCCTCCTTTTTGAGTGTGAGTGCTGAGAACCCCCATGTTTCAGTCAGACACACAATGATGATGCTCTTGGTTAGTCCTTCCTCTGCTTCACAGACAAGTTGTCAAATGCTCCTCAGGAAAGCGATCTCCAAAACAGGAGGAATACAAGACCTTGCTATAGGAGTGAAGGAAGATCCTGGCCTGCTCATCCCAGACATCTGCTCACCAAGGCAAGGCATGCTGCAAATCACAAACCACCACAGGTCCCATGTGACCTATACATCCTTCTTGAGGTGGTTCAAGGAGCAGCAGCTCCTTTTATTCCCAAGAAAAAGAGCTCTGGACAGAGAGCATTGCTGGAAGAAATGAAACAAAACCAATAGTTCAGGAAAACCTCTAGAGAAGATGTGAGATCTTTTGGGATGACAAGCAAGTTTGTTTACATGGACTTTTTGCTCTGATCCCAGCAAATAAGGAAGGCAGAATGTCAGGGAGCACATACCTGGCTCACTAGGCAGGCTGAAAATTCTGAAATTCAAGTGCTCAGCATCCATATACACATTGTAAGGACCTGTCAATCCAAGGAAGTGTTTGATGGCCAGGATCAACAGCTCTTCGAATTCATATTCATTTAAACGTACTTTTATCCTTTTGTGTGTGTCTTTTCAACAGGCAAATCCAAGAGGCAAAAGGTCTAATGGCACCACCGTGCCACCCTACGCTGAGTGGCTTCAGCTTCAGTGAAGTGGAGGACTGGTATCAGGAGTTTCACTCAGCAGCAAGTGCTTGATCTTAGGGACCTGCATGTCCCTGCCTCCATCCCCTCATGACACTGTCTGAAGCCCCACCTGAAAGTGATTCAGCTGTTCCCTTGACTCTCAGAGCACATGGAAGATGAATACCGTGTCATCCTTTCTAATATCAGCCTCACCGTTTGATGTGATTACCTGCTGTGTTCACTTGGCACTTGAACATTCAGGCCTATCAATTTAATTTTAATTGTGCCCTTAATTTGATCATTGTGTTGTTCTACCTCTAACTGGCTTAGAGAAATCTGGTAGTAAATTTGCCTTGCAAAATGATCAACTTAAGTGTATCTTTGGTTGGCTTTTATACAAAGTTTTTGAGGCAGAGCATAGAAATCAGTTTATTTTGTTGACTGGCAGCATGGATAATGAACTTGGAGGGTAGAATTCCCTTTGATAATGTGCTCTGCTACCAAACCTTTATTTCACAAAGCCTTCCCTGTCCTTCCCCTGGCCATGGAGGGGCTCAGACAGAGATGGCTGCTGGGGAGCCAGGCAGGGTCAGGGGAGCCAGGAAGGGTTTCTTCAACTGAAGGAGTGCCTGTATTCCTGTTCAGACAGGGTTACTTCCTCTGAAAGCATTTCCAAGTGCACTTGGACTGGGAGGAAAAGAGCCAGGTATTTGTTACATCTCCACCAGGGCATTTTTCCCTCTCAGTGTCTCGTCTTGTGTGCTCTTAGCTACATGCAGCCCCTAACAGTGTCTGTCAGTGATACATGCCCTGTCTAACTGGAAGGACGATTAAGGGAGAAAATCAAGCTTTAGAAATTCTTTTGTCCCCTTCTCCCAGAAGCTGCAAATCCTTGTCTCCTTGACGCCATCTAGGTGAGGTTATCCACACAAATGCAGGCTCCACGGAAGCAAGGGGAGCTCAGCGAAAGTGGGAGCGGAGCAGAAGAAATCCTGGGCATCACATTCCTCATCCCAGAACTTTGCAAAGCCTACACAGACTTCCCTCAGCTTTTCAGAAGAGAAACCGAGTGCCTGCCAGACAAGTCCCACCTGGGGCTGCCTGCTCAGCCTGCCGGTAAGTGGATGGGCTAACCCGAGTGTTCAAAACAAGTCTCTTGCTGACAAAAGCCTCAAGAGCCTGGCAAGGACAGAATCCCAGTAAGCACACTGTGTCCAGACATGCAGAGAGAGCCAAGGATGCCCTGGCATGCCGTCTCCCCTATCCCCTGGGAAATTTTTATATTTAATTAGAAGAGAGTTAAGGAGAAAGACAAGTGCATGTGTAGGAGTAAACCATCACCCGGGTAGCTGATTTCCTCCATGCAGGAGACAGAAGCAAAAGAACATTTAATCCTGCTGTCTGAGCATGGCCAAATTGAGATCTACAGGGACTTCTCTGTGCAAATGCTGTACGGCAACAAACAGCCTGGGTAACAGGATAAGCTTTATCTGAACAATCAGCCACTTCAGTGCAGCCTTCCAGGGCCACTCGCGCTGGCCAGCAAGGGGTCGCCTGGGGACAGCTCCTCTGGGCTGGCACGAGAGTCAAGAAAAGGAACTGCTGCAGAGCAGCCTGGGATGTGGCTGTATTTGGGCAACTTCGCCAAAAATCCTCAGTGAGACTCCCCTTTGCTCAGCGCCCTATTACCTCCCCGCCTTCACAAAGCCCTTGTGCTGCCAGTCGGGGCTGAGGCTGAGGTTTCTGCTCCCCGCCCATGGCCCCAGCGCAGCCCCGCAGCCCTCAGCACTGCAGCCCCACACACCGAGCTGCGCTTTCGGCCTCAGCCGCCGCCAGCATCCCTGCCCGTGACCCGCCTGCCTTCTGGGAGCTCTTGTGAGCGCAGGGATATTAATGATGCTGCCTTTTGATATGCAAACGGAGTGCTCATTACGCCTCTCGCCCCACATCCTCTGAGCGGTTAATTAAAGAGTGTGCAGCAGGCAGAAAATTATCGTCGCCAGCAAAATAAACCAACAACACTCGGATGGCTTCACTCTCCCCCTCCAAAGCATTGTGCAGCCAGCCCGGGCAGCAGCAGGATGGATGGATAGGTGGATCCACGTTGCCCGGTGCTCGGGCAGATGAATCCCACAGCTCCCGTGCCTGCACAGCCGTAACCCACAGTGTGGGAAGCTGCGGCCAGGCCGCAATGGCTGCGCTGGAACCAGACAGGCTCCAGGCAGCTGCTGCACGTGGGACAAACACACAGCTCTGGGATCACAAAGGCACCGGTGCCACCTGCCAGCACCATGCTGCTCTTTGCCCAACTTCTCCCAGGCTCTAGGTGAGCAGGAGAGATCCCATTCCATCAGCCCAAGGAAAGATGGCTTTCCCCTTCCTCAGACCCTGGCTGGACGCTCACCACTGGAAGCAGAGATGGGAACAGGTTATTTTAGTGCTGACTTTCACGGGTGCCTCTGTTTCCCAGGGAGAGGAAGACCTGGGCTCACCACTGCACTTTGCAGGGAGGACAGTGATGTCCAGGTGCCCTTGATGGTGAGCCCTGGGAAGCTGCTGCTGCAGCCTGGCAGCAAGGCCAGGTTAGCAGGGCTGATGTGCAAAAAGGTGGTGCTTTTTGCACATCATGCCACTGCCAGCCTTGACCCATGCCACTGTTCTGCTGATGGAAGGGGCTCTCCCAGGCCCATCCCCCAAATCCATCTAACCCTGCTCCAGAGTCTTGTCTTGCAAACAATCATCAGCTTTTTAGGCCTCTGAATCCAGTCCTTGCCGAAAGAAGCAAGTGCCTGCAGCAATCATAACAGATCAAAGGGAAGGGTGGGAGTCAGAGCCCACAATTTCCTTCTGCTTCGACTAAAGGAGGAATCAAATTAACCTGTTAGTGAGATGAGGGAGCCTGCCTTGACCCACTTTCCCTCTTGGGTGGATTCATCTTTAACCCAAGAGCGCACTGGTCACAGTGGCCCCCAGGGGCTGCCTCTGTCCACTTTGCCAGACCCCAACCTCAGCCGTGACTGTCCCTCAGAGGATGATGCTTGAAAATCTGAGTGCTAGCACATGGCTTTCCTCCCTCCCAACTCCCAAGAGAGGGGACGATGGGATAGCAGTTTGCTCTTGTGTGGGTTTGGCACATTTTTGGGTGTCCCCCTGTCTTGTGGCAAATCTTCCACATCTGAGAGGGATCTGCTTGGAGATAAAGCACAGTCTTAGCTAGAAGGACACATTTCTTTTTTCCTTTGCCATTTTTTGGGATACAGCCTGCATTTGTTGATGCTGTTGGGAAACAGAGATTACTGCAGAAATGAGTAACTCCCACTCACTCTTCTCACAGAGCTTGTTAGAAATGACAGAAGCAGCAGGTGCCCTGTGGACAGTAATGGACTCTCTATCTCTTTCCACCCGAAAAACACTGCCTGGTTTGTTGGGAAATGGAGAACTTGCTGGAGGCAAGCTTAGGAGTTGCCCAATGCCCAGGACAAAGATCACTCCTTTGCTCTCTTTTGCCTATCAAAAGAAAAGCAACCCCCCACTCATGCTGTAAGCACTAGCACAACCCAAGTTGTGCTACATGGGCACAAACACCACTTCTCCATGGCCTCCCAGGACAGGCTGTGACTGCTGTTTGCCTGAGAGGGTGTTCAGGCCCCCACCTGTTTGCTCTTTCTCTTCCCTTATTCCAAGCCAGTGGTGTTTCTGTCACTCCTGGGAAGGAGGACCCCTCCACGGCAGGATGTTGCTCTCTGCAGCTGGAGGGGGAAGATGGAGCAACTCAGCACTGCAGGACAGACCCTGACCCCAGTGTCTTCCACACATCCAGCGAGAAGGTGCTGGGATCTAAGCAGCCCCTCAGGTACTGCTACTGCTCCTAATTGTTCCTGTAGCCAGGTGCCATAATCCCTGTGAGGACTTTGGAGGTGCAGACTCCACAAGGTGTGTGCAGAGGCATGATTTGTCATGGTCTCCTCTGGGATTTCCTCCTGCCTCCACCGGAGGTGGTGCTTCGTCCCCCAGGATTCAGCATGGAGAAGGCCAGGGGAGCCGCCACTGGAGCGCTGCCAGCTCAGCTGTCCCCAGAGGCGGACGGCAGCCGCTGCCTCCTGTGACTCCGACCTCAGCAATGACAAACGTGGCAATGGCTCACCCCAGGGCAGAGGTCACAGCAGCCTATTTCCCTGGGGCAGCAGTGGGCATAGGAGTGTGGTATTCCTTCCTCTCCCACCCCATCCCAATCATTCAGAATGCAAATGCGACTTAACCCAAATAACTCTACTTCTCTACCTCATCCCTACCCCGTATCTGTGCCTTTCTCCCATACCTCCAGCCTTCCAGAAGCTTTCTGCAATGCCAAGGGGACACAACTCCCACATCAGCAGCTCTGCACAGCTCTGGGGAATGCACTGCCCCTTCCCTTCAGCCTCCCTCCTGCTCCTCCCACAAGCAGTGCAATCCGTCTCCTCGTCTCAGGACTTGCCCTGCCATCCATCACTGACTGCCTGAGCACATTATCCTTCACTTCTCCAGACAGTGGTTGAAGAAGGCAGCTGGGACCAAGCAGTTCCTCTGCTGAATCCCAGACACGCTCACACCTTGGCTCTGCGGGGCTGTGCTGCAGGGCTGCAGCTTTGCTGGCTCCAACTCTCCAGAGACCAACAAAATTCGTGGAGCTGCCTGGCACCGTGGGCACCACCTGTGATCCTTGGAGATGGAAGTTGTGGCAGAGGGACATTCTGAATACCATCCCTGTGGACCACAGACAGCTAAATCTCTCCTGACCAGTACCCCCAGGGCTGCAGTATGGGTTACGCACTGCCAGGAGGGAGTTCAGTGCCCTCTCTTTGAGCGAGGGCAGCATGGAGGTTGGGAGTGCCCAGCAGCCCAGGGCACAGAGAGAGGATGGGGCCAGTTTTTGCCCAGTGCTTGAATGATTTTGCCCAAGACCATAAAGTTTCAGAGGCAGAAGCCTATTCCTTACTCTGGTATTTTTCCCTGATGCCACTTCCACTGAGTTTCTCTCCCACTCTTTGACTGTTTCCACTTCTTGAGGCAGGAGCTTTTGCCTGCAGCACCCCTGCATTCCAGTGCCTGCACTCCTTGTGCTGCTCCCCTGCAAACCCTCCCAACAGCCAGGTACAGCCTTCCCACATATGCCACAGCTGTCCTCCTGAGCCCCCCACTCACCAATCCCTCCTTCTCTGGCTCCAGACTCCCCAGAGCAGTTCCAGCCCCTCCGTGTGCTCTGGGGGGAGCAGTGAGTAAACACGCACTGTTCTGCCACATGAGCACAGCAGAGAAATACAACAGCATTTGCTCTGACTGATCCAGCAGAAAAATGACAGCAGGGAAATCCCAGTGTTTCCACCTCTGAGATTTTTGCAATAACACCTCCTGTGGCAGGGACGTCCCCATGGGGACACTGCTGTTCCAGAGCTCCTAGGGATTTGACCCAATCTGACCTGATATCACAGACATGGTAACTAGGAGAAAAAAGATTTTGGAAGGCTAAAAAGAATCACAACTTCTGGTGGTATATTACAGACATCAAAAAACCAATTCTGATAAATATGTGGTTTAATGTGAGCCAGTAGTAACAGGTGCTACAAATTTAAATACCTCACTGCACACTCAGTACACAGCTATGCAGAATTATGAAGCACTTTGGATTAATATGCATTTAGTACAACGCACCAGTATATGGTTTGTATTGAATTGCTGCACTTCTGTGTGCATGCTAATATTAAATGGGCAACTACTTTTGTAGATAACAGCAGATATTTAGATGCCAATGCTAATCTAGAGCTGTCAATGACCCTAATGCAATATTTTGGAGAAGTATCCAGTGACCAGAGGGCTAAGTGTTGGTCAGGCCCTGCTGGTTCCTGTTTGTGAGTCCTGCAAGTTTGGAACAGCAGGAAAGGATGAACAGTTGGTTCTCAGGTAATGCTTTTTGGAGTGACTTGACACGGACACATCCCAAGGGACAGGCTCACCCACGCTCCCTCTGAGCAGCTGCTCCTGGGGACAGATGTCTCAGCTCCTGCTGCTCAGCCACCGGGCCCTGGCTGCCACTTAGCTCCACGGTGCCAGTGTGTCACCAGCATCTCGGGAAGAGTGGCGTCCCCCAGGGGTGTCACATTCTCTTTGCTGCCCACTCTGCCTGCAGCAGCCTGGGGAGAGGCCACGCCATGGGCACCCCCCACAGCCTGCAGCAGTGCTTGATTCCCCGAGGACTTTTGTCCAGACTGACGTGAAAGCTTTACATTTCCTTCCCAGGGACCATTCTGCAGCCTTGGACCTGGGATTACCAGGCAGCTTCCCACCCACTTTCACTCCTTTGTCTCTAGCTTCATCCCTCTTCTCCCTCCTCCCTTGGGTATTTGTTACCCTGGTTCCATCTCTTAAGCAGACATGAGGCTCTTTTACTCTCTACGTACCAGCTTTCCAGCCTCTTCTGTTTTCCTACAAACTGTCCCAGGCTGTTTCAGCCTCTGGCAGCCACTCTAGGCTGGACATGGTGCCCCAGGATGCTTTTGGGGCTCTCTAGAGGCACAGATTGCCCATTGATTGCCTCAGCCATACCAAAGACATGCCCAACCTCAAATCCTACTCAGTTTCAACCTGCAGTCCTGTAGGGATCCATCATTCTTCCATCCCTGCTGCCAAGCAAGCAATGAAACAGCCATCAAGCTTTCCCTTGTCATGCCTCACCCCACCCTTCCCCTGGCAGGTGGATGCCCAGGTCTCTCACACAGTTTACAGTCCTGGAAACTGGGTTTGGTGCCACTGTTTCAGGAGAAAAAATCCCATAGATATCATGCCATTCTCCATCCTTGGAGTTTTGCAAGATCTGACTGGATAAAGCCCTGAGCAATGCACTCTGGACCCATCACTGACCCTGATTTCAGGAGGAGGTAGAACTTGAAACCTCCTGAGGTCCCTGTGAGTTTTCTGGTGGCCCTAACCCCCTGCCCACACAAACTTTAGAGGTGGTCCCAGACCTTTCCCAAGCTGCATCAGGTTAAACTGTGCTCAAGTTCAGGTTGGTGGCAGCATCTTTTTTGAAGCTCTCCCCTCACAGCCAGAAAATCCCTCCTTCAGGGTCTCCCTGCTTCACAGCCCTTCCCAAAAAAACCCTTTACTGACTCCCTGAGGGAGCCCCCCTCTCCCTGGCGGTGCAAGGCTCCCACCATGGTGCTGAGTGAGAGCTGGCTCAGCAGAGATGCGAGGCACACATTGCCTGCTGGGGGAGCTGAATAAAATGAGCAGAAAATGCACTGAAGCTTTTTCCACTTTTCTATGGCTGACAAATTAGCTTTACATTAAGTTTGTAACGTGCTTGGCTTGTCGGCTCTGCTTGGAGCGTGGTGGGAGCAGGCAGTGCGGGGGGAGAGGGGACAGCAGTGGGGGCAGCAGGGACAGGTGGCATCGTGCTGGAGCAGATGGTGCCTGTGCATGTTGGATGCAACCCCACTGTCAGATGGCTCAGGCTGCCCCACTCCAGGAGAAAGCAATGAGCCTTCTCTCCTGTTGCCCCAGGGCTTTGGGGACTCCTGCTGCAGGCAAGGAGGAAGAGGGGACAGGTTTCCAGGGGACACTGGGCAATACACAAACCCACTCAGGTCCAACCAGACGCCTGGTTTGGTCCCTTCCCTTGGGAGCCACAGTCATGACCCTGTGCAGAGCAGAGCATCGTCCCAGTTCCACCTCTGCATCTGGCAAAGATGGTGGGTACAGTCTATGCTCAGTGAGTGCCTGAAATCTCTGCTTAGCTCTCCTCTGCCTCTGCAAAGGCTACAGGAAATCATCAGAAACCTTGACTCTGCCAGCACCATGATGGTCTCTGATTCCATCCTTAGGAAGTTGCAGGAGGGTTCCCTTGGTCCTGGAACAGCATGTGGGCAGGTGAAAGCCTCAATGAAATGAGATGGCATCCAATAAATTCTTGGGAAAGGACAGTTTCCTCAAATCCAAGGTATCCCCCCTTGGTTCCCATCGAATGGCTGCCAGTTCTGCACCATTTCTAGAGGGGGTGGAGTGTAGATGAGGCACAGCCAGCTCAGAGCAGGCTGTTTAAATGACAGCAAACCCCGAACTGCTATAGTTTACACTGGGGAATAAATCCAAGCCTTTCATCTATCCATCCTCAGGGGTTTTAAGTGTCTCCTTGCTTGCAGGGGTTAGCAAAGCGAGTGTTTTCAAAGGGAAGTGAAGGGATGGCAAAAAACAGCATCCACAGCTGGGAGCAAAGAGCAGCTTTTGTGGAAGCCACGCAAAGAGAGAAATCAATACAGCTCTAAAACAGGCATGACAAAAGAACAAGTGGAAAAATCAAGTGGCCCACCAAATCAAACCAGAAGGTGCAAGCAAGGAGCTTCACAGCTGCCTGGGACAGCAGGAGAAGCCACTGAGGAAGAACAAAGATAGAGCTCAAAACTTGTGGGACAAAAAAATGAGTCGACATCACACTTCCAGTATCAAGTCTCCACAGTGTTGCCGTTGAGTCCAAGCCATTGCAGAGATCTCCTGCAGCCTGTCTGAGGAGCCAGTAAGGCCCCTATGCCTCAGCTGCCCTCTCGTGCTGGTGCCTCCTGCTCCACACGTGAACCTTTCTTCTTTCTGACTCCACTGCATGCTACCTAACTGTGCTCCTCAGGGAAGGATCAGGCCCTGTGACAGTCCAGAGATGTGTTGCTGGCTGCTGTGAGAACAGTGCACAAACAGAATGTACACTGCCATTCACTTTTGCAGCCATGAACCTTTTCCATGGGCATCTCCTGGAGGAGCCTGGCAGCGCCTGTTTAGAGTGGAGGTGTGTCAGAGACTGAAATATTATAGTTTTATGAGTTAAACATTTTTCCCTGCTTTTTGGAACTGTGTTACAAAAAGCTGTAGAGAAAAGCTGCACCACACCCTGCAATGGACAGAAGGGACAGAGGCACCCAACTGCCCGCTGATGGAGATAAGATAACAACAGAGCCAAGGGACTTTCAAAAGACACACAGCCTAACACCTCCCTAGGTGGACACTGCTATCAGCTGCTCGCATGAAGGGGAGGGGGGAGAAAAGGCCTTGGGTGTGTTGGGTGTGTATCCACNTCTGGGTGTAAACCGGATCGTAACAAGGTGTCCCAGCCCAGAGACCCTGCCTGCTCATTGCTTTGGCCTCAGAGGACCCAGGGCATCCACTTGCCCTCCTCTGGGGACACCAGGCAGTGTCCCCGCCCTAGACAGTGTCCTTGCCTGCTCCTGTTGCCATGCTGGGTCAGCAGCTTGGGAATCAGTTCCAGTGCTACGCCTGGAGGAGAAGCAGCACCAACATGCAGACTCAGCAGAAGAGATATCCTATGGGGAAAAAGGCTGCTTCCCTGTCCCCCCTCCAGCACAGCCAAGAGCATGGGCAAGCCCTGAGCAAGGGCAGGGGAAGCAGGAAGCCGCAGGAGGTCTTAGGGAGCTAAGTGAACTTGGAAGGCACCTCCTGAATCTGTATCATAGGCCTAAATCGAGGATTTCGATGCTCAGATACTGACAGCAGTAGCCACAGGTACACAAGCAGGAAGTCTGAAGCAAAAACTCTGGACCCCAGCCAGCTGTGCCCCCTGCCCTGTTGCCATGGCCTCTTCGACTGCCTGGTGCCCAGCCTAAGCTCTCACATGGCCCCCATGGTCCCATGGGACCATCTAGAACTCCCTATTGGCATCTTGAACAAAGCCCCGACTTTCCACTCTCTTCCCCAGCCTGGCTTCCAGGGAAAGCCCATTATATCAAGCGACCTGCATGCCCAGGAACGCAGCGAGCTGTACCACCAGAGCGGCACGGCCAGGGCGGGAGGTGGCCGCGGCTTGCAGGAGGAGCCCCTGGCTCCCGTGGCCCCGAGCCTGCTGCCTGCAGCCTGCTGGCCCCTGCTGCCGTGCCTGCAGGCAGGGCTGCCACGGCCGGGCTGCTGCGGCCCCCTGAAAGGGCTCATTGTGCCAGGGGCGGAGCGGGGACACAGGCGGCATTGAGGGGTGGGTGCCCCTGCTCCCGGCTGGCGGCAGGGCCAGCCTGCCCCGTGCCTGGCCGCCGGCAGCCCCGACCTCACAGATCTCCATGAAAAGGCTGGTTTGTAAGGCTGCCCGCAGCCGGGAGCTGCAGGAGGATGAGGCACCTGGCATGCGCTTATGCAGCTCCCAAAAGAGAGCAGCCTCTGCACTGATCCTCCTACCCCATCCCCTGCCGGCTCCACCACCCTGCACAGCATCACGTCTCTGAGCTCTCCAGACCTGACTTTGTCGCCCATCCCCAGCCTCTCGATGTGAAGCTGCAGCTCTGCCCAGCAAGGCCTCCACCACCACCCCAGTGCTCCTCAGAGCAGCTGATGGACTGCCCAGGCTCTCTGCTCCTCCTCTCCTTGGGACAGGGCTGAGTGGGATCCAGCCTGGCTGGAGGAGGGAACAGTGGCAGAATTCCAGATCTCCCTGGCCCTTGGCAGCTCCTGCAGCCACCAGTAAACACACGTGAGGCTCCTGCAGCCATCAATACACACACAAATCAGAGGAAGGAAGGACGCCTGCTTGGGGAAGCTGGCCCCAAGGCTTTTGGCACCTGCAGCCAAGGGAGGCCAGACTGGGATGTACCTCACAAGGGCTGGCAGGGTGCCAGAGGCAAAGCCCCCAGCCTCTCCCACCCTACTGCCCTGAGAGGTGTGTCAAAGGAAAAATTACTTCCAGAGTGACCTGGTTGAATGACCTGTCAGATGGCAAACAGCTTTTTCTCTCCCAGCCCTGGAGCCAGGTCCTGTGCCAGGACACATGGGCAGTGTTTCAGGGATTGGGTGTTTCAGGACAGGCTGAGGCACCAGCTCCCCACCTTTGCCAGCAGAGACCCGGTGGGGAGCAGGCTCATCCCCTTCCCTCCCAGGGCAGCCCTGCACACTGGCAAGGAGCAGTGCACGGCTGCCAGTGAGGAAGCCCTTTCCAGTCTCGTGGATGCCATGGTGCTTTGGGGATGGGCATGGGGCTCGTACCCGACACTGCTTAGGTATTCAGTGCACAGCCTTCCGCACCCTCTGAGCAGCAGCTGGAGGAGACAGGCTCTCCTTGGGGACCCATCTGTCCTTAGAGAGACAGCAGATGCTTGGAACACTTTCTGGGCTTGCAGTGGCAATGTCACCAGCTCATGTGCATCCCAGTTGTGTGTCCGCTCCCACAGAGGCTTTGTGAACGTCAGGCAGTTTAGGATGAAATGAGAGACTCCACTGATTCCAAGCTAATTCAAGGTTCTGCAGAAGTGTGACAACCACATCAAAAGGGCTGGGGAGGCAGAGCAGGTGTTGTGCGTGCTGGTGATGTGGGTCACACCTGGCTCTCCAGTAGAGATGCTGCTCTGGGATGCTGGGAGTACCACTGCCCTGGACCCTCTGCCAGAGACCCCTCGGGGTCAAGGCTGCAGGCACAGCGTGTCCCATCTCCTCCTGCTGCTGCTCGGCCAGGCCAGCAGCCTCTTCCTGGGCAAGCAGCCTGCTCCCTTACGGCAGACACGCCCTCACCAGTGCAATCCTTGAGCTGGGATAGAGGAAAAACTATCTCAGGACAGATCTATAGCCCTCCAGTCAGACTTCTCTTTAGTCTCTGCAAACAGGATGCAGCAGCCTCCACACTTTCCCTGGGGACTGGCCGTTTCCTCTCAAGATGCCTCTGCTCTGTGAGGATCCCTACCAAATGCAGTGGCCATGGTCATACCAAACTCAGAGCAACTTAAAACCCCCAAAACACTGTGAGTAGCAATAAGAACAAACAGTACCTCACACACTCTTAAGACCTTGCATCTTTTTTTTTCCAAAATAGGAAACTAATCTGACCCAAACCACCTGGATACTCAGACAGACCTATTCTAAGGTCCAGCAGAGCCTACTCCTTCCTCTCTGGCCAGTATCCCAGGCTTGGCAGTTAGCAAGGAAGAGGTCTCATTTCCCCCTGCACACAGGACATGTGGTATCCAGGCCTAGCAGGTGGCAGGCTGTTCCCTGTCTTAGCCTTTGCAGAGTCTTTTAATGGAAATATTAAGGCTGGTATGGATGCTAGACAAATGCAAGCTCATGTGTGTATGAACTGGATGAAAAACAGAGCAGGGGCTAAAAGAAGGGCTGTATTCATAAGCAAGGATGCGTTTCCAGTGAGTCAAGCTGAGCGCCACCAAGCTCAGCTCTGATAAGCCTCAGGACAGATGCTGTGTTAGCAGAAGACAGCAGCATGTTATTACTTCCTGTTAACCCAGCAGGAACATAGTTGCAAAAGACAAAGCTGAACAGACAGACAATATCAGTCCAATAAACTAGTTCATGATTTCCCAGCAAGAGGAATGCAGGAATCATAGGGAGGGCCCTATCAGCATCCCGTCCTGTGGGTTGCAGAGATTCTGAAGAACCCTTGGGGACACATATCTTGGTGTTTGTACGTAAGAGAACATGAATGGGGAAACACATTAGAGATTTTGTATAATAAAGTCACTTTCCCCTCTGTAAGATCTTGCTGTCTTGCACCATGATTGAATGACCTGTGCTCTTCAATCACTGACAGAAATTTTCAGGACACATAAGGGTATGAAGGTGCAGCACCTTACCCTGGCACAGCAGGAAGGCGGCACTCATGGCTGGCTTTGACGGCCTTGTTATGGGATCAAAGCAACCCACGAACCTGATGCCACCAAGAATTACTGAGAGGTAGTTTCTGAGGGTTTTTCTATCTGTGTGAGGCAGCTGGGGAGGCTCTGTGGGGCTAGCAGGGAGGCAGCAGCCCAGGCCTGGTTAGGAAGGAGTGTGAGTTGTCAAAAGGACAAACTGCTCTTTAACCAGGCTTTTAATCTCCAGTCTTCGCTGACACTTTCACAAATTCCCCTTTTTCAGTCCAGTGAAATATGGAGTGTCTTAATAAATACACATCCAACCCCTTTGCAAATTCATGATATGTGAACAAATTTTATTTAAAACACCAGAAGCAGTGTTAAAGTTACTATTGTGTTTCAAACTCCCAGGAAATAGGACTACAAAAGATACAAGCTGAGTACAAGCATTGACTTGGATACAGCATGATTTAGGGGGCATATTTAACATCCTGAAGCCTGATGTACACTTTCAGAGAAGAAAACAAAAATACAAAGATATGTGTAGTCCAATACGGCTTTGGATACTGGCTTGGGGTCTCCATCAGTAGATGATTTTCTTCTTGACCTCACCTCAAGGAAGGTGGGAACAGGCCTGGGAGGGATGACGTGGGGGCTGAGCAAAGCTGGGGAAGATCTGCACTTTGTCCCATTTATGTTATTTTCTGTGCTAGGAGTAAGGCAGACCTCAGGAGCTTGTAAGATTTGACCTTTTCCTGGGAGGTTTTTCGAGTAAGATGAGATGCTAGGGGATGACCAGCCTGTCAGGTTATGGACCGCAGTGTGCCAAGCAGGTGTGCTGAGCCCAGTCAGGATCCTTAGCTGAGATGAGTTAGCACAGCTGCTTTCACAGTCATTCCTGAGATGCTCTCTGTGCTTCTGGGGTCTGTGTTTTCAAACTGACATCAGGCAGGCTGGAGAGACTGGCAAGAATCATGAAAAGCCCTGAGAGAAAACTCTGCTTCAGAATGAGAGATAAAGAAGTTTAGTCTATTTAACTTCTCAGAGAGAAGGTTAAGAGGTGCCTTGATCATGATCTATTAATACCTACACAGGAGAAATAGTTCCGATAGTAGATAGCTCTTTAATCTAATAGGCAAAGGCATAATGCAATCCAGTGGCTGGAAGCCAAAACTCAATGTCTCCAGCCTAGAAATAAGGGGAATGTTTCACCATCACGCAAATCAAGCCCTGGAACAACTCGCCCACAACAGCAAAGGCATCTCTCCTGAGACAAAGGTGAGCCTGCCCTGACAGCTCTTCTCAGGCGCAAGAATTACCAGGTACAGGGCTGTAGCCGGTCACCCACAGGGGCAAGGCTGAGCAGTCACTACTGGGCCCTGAAAATCTGGGATTTTACAAATAGGTAGTTGATTGAGTTTATTTTTATATAGAGGAGGAGAATCTCCCCCACCACTCCTGCCCAGCAATTTAAAACTGATCTGTAGCCACTACTCTGTGAGTATGTCAAAGTGACTGCATAATATTGAGGCAGTTACTTTTGTCCTCATCCATTTCCTTCACCTTATGTGTTATATTGACTTCCTGTGGCTCTTGGGAGGGCAGACTGAAGAGGAAGGGGGAGTGAAAGGCAGGGGTAAATAAACATACTTGGGACATTACCATTCCTGCACACACAGAATTTATAAACTCCTCAAGAGAAGGGATTATAGCATGAGCTGTTTATCTCCCCTTCTGAACTACAGAAGAATGATAAGTCTCAGGTATTTTGTTAAAGCTGCTACATGAAGGCCAATGAGAAAGAACATTTTTTGAAAGTCAGGTGTCCCCAAAATCGTCTTTGTCCCTTAAGATCAAGTTATCAAAAAACCACTCTGCGATAAATCTCGGCTGGCGCTCCTGCGGGGCTTAAGAACGATTTCAGTAACCCCATCGGGCTCTGGCAGACTTCAGAAACTCCTCGAAGCGAGGCTTGCACCCTTCAGCCCTTCAAAGGGAGCCCCGGGGCAGGGAGGAGGCAGCGGCAGCCCTGCTTGGGCGCAGCCCTCCCGCGGCTCCCGCCTGCTGCAATGCCCCAGCCGTAGCCCCGCTGCTGCTGAGCGGCCGCCGGCGAGCCGACAGCAGCTCTTCCTCTGCGGCACACCTCCCCATCCTCCGGGAATGGCAGCAAAGTTTTTACTGTCTCGGCCCGGAGAGGCGCTTCCTTCCAGCGTGGAAAGCCTGAGCCCGGCGGGAGGGTTCCTGCATTGCTGCCGGAGCGGCTGCCGGCACTGCAGCCCGGGGAGAGCCTCCTCTTCTCCGGCAGAAAAAAACACGTACCACGCAGGTGGGCTTACAAACACTACACTGCCGTCTGACACAGACGTGCAAAATGCCGTGCTTAAGCACACAAATAATGTTTTCTATTAGTTTGCCTTTAAATATGCGTGTCGTAATGCATTGCTCTTTATGTTACCGGCATTCGCAGGATGTATGGGGCATGCAACGTGGCCAGGTTCCTGACAGAATCATAACTTTGCTCCCGACTGCTTTTGGAGTGATTAGAACAGTAACCTTCATATCACCTTAACAGCCATATTGACATTTTATTACATATATTCCCAAACATGTTGTTAAGGTAGGTTTTTTGAACCTTAAGAGAAGAAAACACAAAGCCTTTGCAGAAATCTATTGCTGAAGAGCATGGAAATTGAATATTTTCAAACTGCATTTTGGCTCAGATGAAAATTTACAAGGTGAGCTTCCTTGACTCACGAAGTCACCAACAGCCTCTCTGCTCTCCTACCTGGAACCACACAGGGGAAAAATGATGCCTTTTAAACAGAACCAAACTTTCTTGATGAGGGTGAGGTACAACCACAGCAGTCCTTCCCTCTGAAAGCAAACTGACCACAAACACACACCACAGAGCCTAATTAATATTTTAATACTCAACAGTCAGAGACAGAGAGTTGTAATATGTACTAGCGAACAGCATCTCTCTAGATTAACACTTAAAATACCAGGGCAGCATCAGAAAACATGATCATGCCCAGCTGAAATAATCAGGAGCATCTATTTGTCCTTCAACCCCAGTTTTATTCCTCTTTTTTTTGCACCATTCTCTAAAATTGCTTTCTTTTTTATAAGACAGCCTTTACAGCACCTGTAGGTATGAGTATAAGTATCTCTGGGACTGTTCCAATCCAGAGACACCCTGGATTTTTGCATATGTACTTTAGAGCAGTCTCAGTGATGTGTGTGAGAGAAGCAAAACCCCAAGTCCTTGGAAAGACTGGGAAGAACGCAGGTGCCTGCCTGGCCTCACATTCTTACTGCGAGCCCCTCGATTTCTTCCTGACACTGGTCCCTGGACTGGTTTATGCCCCCTTTGGCCAAATTTCTTGAAATCCTGCCATTCCTGCACTTCCAGTGCCTTGGCCCCAAGTGGGAGTGGAACACAGCCATGGCTGTGGGCCAGCTGGATGCGTGCTCACAGCTGCTCCCCACCGCTCGCTGGAGGTGCCGGGTAAGTGGGAGCACAGGTCAGGTGCATGCCATGGGCACCTGGAGCTGTTGAAGGCCTATAAGCCCCACGGGGGTGGCACTCAGGGCGGTTGCACAGTTACTGTGGGCTCCAGATACAAGGTGGGAGCTGCACCACAGCAGATGAATCAGCAGGAGGGGGATGGCCTGAGCCAGCACATCACCTGAGAAGCACCAGCAACACAAAGCCCAGGGCCACCGGCTTGTTTGCAGCAGCAGCTGGTGGCATGGCTCTTTCCCACCTCCAGGAAGAGCCAGACAAGCAGGAGCCTCAGTCCTTGTCCTTTGCAAGGAAAACAAGCAAGAAAACGAATGGCTTCAGGGCTTTCTCACTCAAAACAGGGATACACCAATGCAATAGCACCGTATAATGAATGCTACAATGGGGAGCTGTTGCTATGGTGAGGGAAATAATATTTAAGCACCAACTGTTTATAAATATAAAATCCCTACAAAGTTTTCTAAAATTAGATTAAGGGGGCTAGGGCTGTCAGGATATTGTAAAAAACTTGAGAAATACCAGTATTTTTGGACACGCGAGATCTGGGTACTCCTAAAACAGCAAACATAAGTCCAAAAAGCTAAACAACAAACGTGACAATCTGCCGTTTTGCTTCCCGAGTTTTAAAGGCAATCTCATAGCTCTGAACTCACTGTCGCAGCCTGGCAGGCCTTTGAGAGTGGAGGTGAGACCATCGTTCCCAGGCATTTATTCTTCTCTTGACGCAAGTGCAGTGCAGAGACCTGGGCCCCACTGCTACTAGTAGCCTGCTCTCTGCCAAGTGCAGTTTGGAGCTGCTGCTGAACGTGCTGGTGCTGAGATCCCACAGTTACATGGTTGCAAATCCTAGAGTCAGAGGTAAAGATTTGGTATCCCTGAGCTGGGGAGGCAGCTCCTTGCAGCGCTCAGGGGTTTTTCAGGAGATAGATGTTGCTCGCATGGTTGTAAGAAGAAAACTGCTGTGCCCAGTGCCCAGGCAGCTCCAAGCATGCCCCAAATGAAACAGGGATATAAAAAACGAATATCCATTGTAGCATCTCCCGAATCATAACCTGTCTTTTGCTGGCAGCTGCCATTTCAGCAGAGCTGCAGTTAAACTGCTAAAAATGCAGTTTAGTTGGCAAGCGCTGGACAAAAGGGAAACATTCAAAGTTGCCAAAAGTGAATGTCTGACCTGTTTCTAGGGGTCGAACAGAAGCAGAAGGAGGAATGTGACTGTCAGAGCACAGCCACTTCAGCTGCTCTGACACACTCCCATGCTTCTTTTTCTCTGTTCTATCCCACCTTTCAAGGTGGGATGGATGGTGGGAAGGTGCCGTCACCTGCCAGTATTTTGGCACTGCCACCACTGAGGATGGTTTTGGACCCTGCCCGTGGCTGTGAGCCCTGGCTTAGGCGGTACAGGGAGGATTCCTGGCGCTGGAGAACCAGTCCCCATGACAATATTGTTTTTGATGAGCAAAGGCCACCGGAAAACGAGGGAATGAACGTGCACCATCATCGCTACCAAGTCCGGCAGGGCCCGAGCGGCTGCCGGTGCCCCAGCAGCGGGGCCCGAGAAGGGTGTGAGGTACTCGCTGCCCCGCGTCCAGCCGGTCCGCAGGGATCCCCGTGTCCCTGTCAGCACCCAGCCTGGGGATCACGTCTCACGGGGAGAGCCTCAGAGGGCCCCCTCCCAGCCCCACGACAGGAGAGGCTCTGCCGGCTCCGGCCGGGCGCCTCGGGGAGGTAAATAAGGAAACGGGGAGTGTCCCGCTCGGCACAGCCGGGGAGCCCGGCGGCCGGGCTAGGGTGAGCGGGCGGCGCGGCAGCTCTGCCGGAGCCGATGCCGGTGCCTGGCGCTGCGCTGCGTGCGCGCTGCCGGGCGGAGGGAGGAAGGGAGGGCAGGAGGAAGGGAGGGAGGGGAGCGGCGCAGCCCCCTCGCCACCGCCCGCCCCTCGCCCGGCGCGGCGCGGAGGGCGTGGAGAGGCGGCCCCGCTCGGCGGGTGCCCGCGCGGGCGGGCAGGGCAGGGCAGGGCGGCAGCGCGGGTA
>VZRF01010836.1:2253674-2474233 GCA_013396875.1 Vireo altiloquus
GGTTCGGGCTGCGAGCGCCCTGGAGGAGCCGCCGCCCGGGGCTGCCTTAGCGGCGGGGCTCAGCAGCCCTGGCCCCAGACCCCCGGGGGAACGAGCTGCCGCGAAACTTGGGCTGCTGTTGGGCGAGGAGCTGCCGCCTGGTGCAAGTGAGTAAGTCCCCGGTGGCACAGGGAGGCCAGATGCCCTGTCCGGCCGTGTAGCCGCTCCAGCCGGCGGAGCGAATGCCCCGGTTTGCTGTCAGACCTCCAGGCGGTCTGAGAAACCTGCCGTGAGGGCGCAGGCTGACGAGGAGACCTCGCAGAGTGGGGTGCAAGTACGCCATAGCATGGAGCAGTCCTACGGGAAAGCTGTGCGGTTCGAGATTTGGGCTCTTGACGCGGCCGTAGGTTGGGGACGTTGCAAAAAGAGTGTTTTGAGGTGGTGAATGAGCGCATTCTTCCCAAAAGAGCCTTCCAGCTCCTGCCAGGGAGTGCTCTGGGAGTGAACAGGCACCAGCAGGCTGGTGGATGGCTTAGGGGAAGGTGGAAAGCATAAAACGCGCTGTATTTGGTTTACCGAGGCGTTCGCATCGTCGGGAAGAGGCAGATGCAATTCAGCAGATGAGGGATAAACAGGCACAGGTGGATGTTGTGATAAGAAAACTCTGGGACCGGCTGGGGTTGATAACTCTGGGACTGGCATTACTTGACATTGATTAATTAACTGAAAATGTGTATGCTATGTGCCAGTAGGAAGAGACAGATTCCCCGTTGAAAGTCCTGTGATTATTTAAGTGCTGGTCAAAGTGGGCAGTAATCTTCTGGTATTAAAGGATCTTTCAGTCCCTCTGAAATGCAGAGGGAATGGACAGAGATAGGAGAACAGGGGACATGCCAGAGTGGCTTTGAGCACAGGTGCCCTGTGCCTTCTCATAAGAAAAGTGCTCCAGGAGGTGATGAATGCAGGACCCGAATGAGTCTGGGGGCACGAAGCACCTCCACTCGGCACACGGTGAGGCACCCGCAGAAGGTAGCGGACACAAGTCCCCAGCTGGCATTTGAAGCTGTGACCGTGGGGAAGCTCTAGTGCTGTACGGCTGAAGAGGAGGCAAGGCTGAATTCATTCCCACCGTGTCAGGATCTCATGTTGGTGGGGCTTGCTGAGGGGGAGGCTTGGGGCCAGAGACCAGCCCTGCTCACGTCTGTGGTGGTGCCCAAAATCAAGTAGTGCCAGTGGTGAGGGGACGGGGGACAGGCGCAGCTTTTTCTCCTTGGTCTCTCTTTCCCCTGGCGAGTGGTGGCCACCCAGGCTGGGTGGCCCACAGGCATGTTTGGTGTCTGCCAGCCTTTGCAGAGCCAACAGCATGACTAAGCCACTGCGACCAAGTGGGATGCTTGCACCCCACCAGAAGCCTGTCTTCCCTGCCTCAGTAGCCACAGCATTGTTTTACGGGATAAACTCTTTGCTCAGTGGGAGAACAGTGGGAAGTGGCAGGGCCTTTGCCAGTAGGTTACTGGCTGAGAATTGGTTTTCAAACCTGCAACTTAACTTTTGTGCCTGGGTGGGGAGGTGGGGAGGAGCGGGGCTACAGGAGGGAGCTGCTTGCTGGGCAGGGAAGGCACCACAGGGTGCTGGCTGCCACTGGTCCCCTCCAGCAGCCCTCAACAAGCCATACTGCCCTGGGCAAGGCATGCAGGGGTGTTACTTACTGGGCAGGGGACAGAGGCGCAGGTGCAGGGCTGAGCAAGCGCTGAAGTTGGTGCTATGAATTCTCTGGGTGAGTATGCATGCATGAGTCTCTAGGCAGGAGAAGCGAAACGGGGAAGAGGGGTTGTCTGCCATGAGTCACATTTCGGGATGTGTCCCCTGGTGAGCCTGCTGCAGTCTCACTTGTGTCAGGAGAGGGGTTTTGCCTTACAGCTCCCGGCCTTGTGCAGGGTGTGCCGTGTGCTCCTCTGTGCCGGTGTGCAGGTGCCCGGCGTGCGGGCAGGCAGCCCTGCCCACTCCCGCAGTCATCCGCCCGTCTTCCTGGCACTGAGACCCCGGCGCTTCTCAGGCAATCACTGCTCACAGTTGTGTTTTCCAGCTGGTCCCAAAGTCCTGAGTCACTCTGCCGTTTCCATGGAAACAGCCTTGCTGGCGGGAATCGGTTTTGGGGGTAGAGGGTGCGGGTTGCTGGACTGGCACCAGGCAGGCCTGCGGGAAGGACTGGCGAGGCACAGGCACTCCTCCAGTGCATCATCCTTGTGCCAGCACTTTTACCAAGGCTGGAGCAGGCACCTGTGTTACACAGACCCTCACACCTTCTTCCACTCCCTTTTCCCTTCCTCCCTGCCATGGGGAAGCAGACAGGTTTCCCTGGCAAGGGAAAAGGGAGCAAGGGAGCTCAGGATGAGCCCAGCCAGATTGAGGGTACAACTTCTGGGGAGCTGTTGGGAGAGGGAAACAGCCTGGAAGGCAAGCAAAAAGAGCAGGGTTTTCTTCAACTGCCCTTGGGGACAGCAATGACAGTATCAGTAACTGCAAGGGTTCCTGCCTAAAGCTGCCATCGCCCCGAGTTGCCTGAACACGGCCACCTCTGGGGAGCAAGGGAACCTGCAAGGAAGGCTTGGGGCAGGAGTCGGGGCAGCTGTGCATGTGGAGATGCTGTGAGAGCCCCCCACGAGGATGAGAGTGCCACAGTGCCCTGCATGACACCTGGCTGCTTTTGGAGGGGAAGAGACCTGTGAGCCCTACTGACCGCTGCAACTTCCCCGCAGACTCTAGCCGGCCTGGCAGTGCCTGAACTCAGCTGCCAGTGCAGCCTTCAGTGCCACAGCCTGGCTGCATGGCTCCAAAAGCAGGTCATTCCCATCAAACCTAGGAAGACCATCCCCAAAGCAGGAGCCCCCCATCTCTGCTGCACAATGGCTGGCCGGCTGCATTCGCTGCTCCCCGCACCAGTGACTCACAGATGCCATTCAGCTTAATTCATCACCTCCAATCTCCCCAGCGCTCCTGGGCTGTCTTGCTGGCTTCTTGCCTGCTCATCTCCCTCGGAGCAGTGCTGGGAGTCAGTGGAGGAGGAGGAGGAAGAGGAAGGCAGGTGATTACGCATCCGCTGTTGTTGGCAGGTGCACAGGGTGGGGGAGGTTGCGCTGCCTGCGCCCATCCTCTCCCTTCCTCCAGGCTCAAGGCTGTGGGAAGTGGAGCAGGGGAGAGGAAAGGCTCAGCACCTTCCTCTTCCCACAGACAATGCTCCTGTCTCTGCGCCAGGCCCTGGCTGGCCTCCTGCTGCACTTAGAGCTGGTTGCCGGATGCTGTGTATCCCTTGTGGACAGCTTGGCCCCAATGTGACTACAGGCAGCTGGACAGAAATGCAGGCAAGGCAGCAGAGTGCAGTCTGGCATGCTGTGACCACAAGGAGGTTAGGGTTGGGAAAGGGGCAGTGGTGGCCCCAGCACAGTGCAAAAAGAGCCCACGTGCCTTCTGGCAGGCCCCTTGCAGCACGTGCAGTGCCGGGGGCTGAAGGGTGTGAGTGATGTTCCCCCACCCCTGCTCCATCTCATAGTCCCAGCTGCCTGGAGGGACACACTGAATTCAGCTCCCACCCTTGGGCTGCATTTGCTCATCTTCTTTGGTGGAGGTAAGCTGGAGACAGAGCAGAGGGTGATTTTGACTGAGAACACTTCTAGCACAGAAACATCTATGAGGCCAGCGTTTTGAGTGACTCCCGTGGTCTGGGGCTGAGGACCCAAAACAACCCATGCCTCACTCAGGACTCTCAGATGCAACCCTACATGGGCATGGCCCTTTCTCCAGCTGCTGTCTGGACTGCAGGCTCTGGGTATCAGCACCTGAAGAGGAGCAGGCCAATTTCAGAACAAGGCTCCTGGGGCAGGAATGGGAATGTGAGCAGCTGTCCTGCTGTGCCTGTGTGCAGGACACATCCTCCTGGGGCATGTTGGCGGCAGCCGCTGCTCAGCCTGCCCACTCCGAGCTGTGTGGAGCCCGGCACAGCTCCTTCTTGGCAGGTGTTCACACCAGCCTGGCTCTCTCTGACAGATGAACAAGGGGCAGCAGGAGCAAAAGTGATCCTCAGTTATCCTGGCAGCCCTCAGGTGCCATGTGCTTCTGCTGCCCTGGGAGCTCCTTCAGAGCACCCAGCTGCCAGTCACCATTGTCCCTGGAGCCCAGGGCCGGATTGAGCAGGAACTGCAGCCCCTCAGGGACAGGCAGTGATGGGAGGAGGCAGGAGAGGCAGCCGGGGGGCGAGAGCAGGCTCTGGCTGGCTTTAAAGGCCGCAGATGAGACATCAGGGAAGGAGGCCTTCTCCCAAAACCTTCCCCTCCCTGGCTGCAGCTCAGCAGATGGGCAGGGCACACACCAAGGGTGTCAAGGGGCAGCCAATGCTGAAGCTGGGCTGTGGTTTAGCACTTGCTCAGTCAAGGGGGTGAATCAACGCCCCATTTTTCCCCCAGCACCACTTGGGACATTGCAGGGAATGGGCTGGTGTGGGTGGAGAACCTGAAATGCTCACAGCCAGTGAGTGATCTGGTGGGAATTGGGACCAAGAAGGCGTCTGGTCTCTGGTTTGCCTTTTTTTGGGGAGCTGGCAGGAGGTTTCTGCTACAACCAGGATAATCTGAGTCACATCTGCTCCAGCCTCCATCAGCAATGAAACAAAGAGTAGGAGTTGAGGTTGTGTGTGAGGGATGCAGTGTGGTTGGCCATCACTAGAGAGCAGGAAAGCATTCCCACTGCAGCTTCCACCTAGGCAGCATACAGAAGACACCTGGGCCAGGAGATGCCAGCAGGGACTCTACTGTCCTGTTTTGCCTTAGCAGACCTGTAAAAACACTTTATCTAAGGGATAGAATATCCAATGTGGACACTGGGGCTGGGCTTCCCCTTTGCAGGATGGGTAACCCCAATCCAGCAGCAAGCAATAGCCAAGCATCTGGGACTTCGGTCCTCCAGCCATGTGCCACAATCCTTGGCAGGCAGCAGTCCCAGTGAAAGCAACCTGTACTCAAAGTATCCTTTTGGGTCTTAGTGCACAGACACAAGGAGCGCTGGTGGGGGGGTTGCCTGCAGCAGCTGTGCCAGACCTCCTGTCCTGGGGTCCTGCTCTCAACCCCTGCTGCCAGTGAGAGGTCTCTGGAGTTGATAGTTCCTGAAGCTTCCTGCCTCCACAAATCAGCTGGAGCAATTAGTAAACAATAAAAATATTAATTAAAAAAAAAGCAAGCTGTTTTTTTATGCATATGCAGGTCTGAGCTGCCCTGCTGGTGTCACTTGCTGGGTGACAGGGTCTCCCCGGGGAGTGGAACACATTGAGGGTATGGGAACTGTAACACACTGTGCCAGCTGCTATGGGCTCTGCAGGGACCATACACCAGGAGCATTGCACTGTCCCAAGCCCTTCAGGGACTTTGGTGTGCTCTGGGTTAGAATGGCCCTCACATGCTGAAATCCATCACTGGCCCACTGGTCTCCCTTGGAGACCTCGTCCAAGCAGCAACAGCAGTGGCTCTGACAGTCCCACCCACAGTGACATGTGCTGGGGCTGAGCAGGAGACCAGGCACTCACCCTGAGCTTGGGGCCAGCACGTTGTTCTCCCTGGGACCCACAGAGAGCAGGGGAGAAGAAGCAGTGACAGCAATGATGCAGTGGGTGAGGAGCAGAGATTCTTGGGTCTGTCCCCTTGGTTTGCGTGAGGCGGATGGGCAGGTGAATGTACCACACTGCGGGAGGGGGGACATGAAAGGAAGATCAGCAAGGGAAAGTGGGTGCAGGGGAGCTTCAAAACCATTGCTAGTACATGTGTGTCTCCCACACACAGGTGTTGTAGCTTGTTTGGAGTTTCTGGGATGCATCTTCTATCTCCTGCCTCCCAGCCCCACCGACCCCCTAGGAGCAAATGGATGTGAAATGTCTCTGCTTTGGAGAGCAGCAGGCAGTCTATGAACGTTATTTGGTCATGGGCCGGAGGGAATATTGAAGCACCACCACAGTTATTGAAGCATCACCACAGTTACATCCCCTCCCATGCAATGTGGCATGATGGGTCCCTGAGCATCCCATCCATGAGTCCTGCTCAGTTTCTCCTCCCCTTGCCCATGTGTGGGCAGCAGCAAGACAGGGCTAGCACCACTGAAATTATCCTGTGCAACTACAGCCCCACTCTTCCCTGCACCCATCCTTGGTGCCAAGGGCCTCTGCTGCTGCCTTGTTGGCAATAGAGTATGGAAGAGATGCAGTTTCTCATGCTTCCTCCTTTGTAGTGTTTTTCCCCTCTGGTGCTCAGAATAGAAGAGCCCTGAATCCCAGAGTGGAGCAGGATCTTACCAGTCCCACAAGCTCATTGCTGAGGGCACAGCTCTGGCTGCTCTCGTCCCCAGAGGCTGACAGACTGAGCTGGCTGTTGGACCTCTGTGCAAAGAGGTTTGCAGCCCCACGAGAGACATTGCTGCTCTCCCAAGCAGGAGGTTGTTTGGCCTGGATGGGCCATGCCTTATCCTGACAGCTGGACAGAAGGGATGGAGAAAAGACAGCACTATCCCCTGACCTTTCCCTGCCACAGCTCCTGCACTGAGGTCAAACATACTGGCTGGAGGGGTGACAAGTGACTCACAAGGCAGCCAGGGAAGAGGGTTTGCAGAACCTGGATGGAGACACACGGACAGTGTTACCTCCAGGTTCTAACATCCCCCTGCCTGGGTTGCAGGGCATGGGGTGAGCCATGGGGCATAGGATTTATGTACACCCCCAGCCTGGAAGGAACAGGGCTCAAGTCCTGGCTGGACATGTTTCTACAGGCTTGCCAGCCTCTGCCTGTTATTTTTTGTGTCTGAAACGGGGCTCTGCAGTGTGTGACTGGGATTCACATGGTTATGACTGATGGACATACATTGGGAGGGCATTTGTTGGTACCTGCATCAGCTGCATACTTGGCAGTCCATGCTCAACCTGTGACTTCTCTGTTGGCTTGCAGACACCAAGACAACCTGCGAAGAAGCTCCATGAAGGTGACCAGCCATGCAATGTTCCTGGAAGGCTGTACTCCTCCTAGCCTTGGCATCCATCGCAATCCAATACACAGCAATCCGGACCTTCACTGCCAAGTCCTTCCACAGCTGCCCCATCCCTAATCCTGTGAACTGCAGCCTGAGCCAGGACGCTGATGTGCCTGACAGGCTGTGTGATGAGAATCCCACTTTTCCATATAACCTCTCCAGGAAGACGCACGTTCTCATCCTTGCCACCACCCGCAGTGGTTCCTCATTTGTTGGGCAGCTGTTCAACCAGCACTTCGATGTGTTCTATTTATTTGAGCCCCTCTACCACGTCCAGTACACCCTGATCCCAAAGCTGACCCAGAGCAAGAGTACGACAGACAGGCGGGTCATGCTGGGGGCCAGCCGAGACCTGCTGAGGAGCCTGTATGACTGCGACCTCTACTTCCTGGAGAACTACATCAAGCCCCAGCCTGTCAACCACACCACCGACCGCCTCTTCCGCAGGGGAGCCAGCAAGGCCCTGTGCTCACCACCTGTATGTGAGTCCCTGGGAGCTGTGGATCTCCACTTGGAGGAAGGAGACTGCGTGAAGAAATGTGGGACCTTGAACCTGACGCTGGCCACTGAGTCCTGCAGAGAGCACGGCCACGTGGCCATCAAAACCGTACGGGTGCCCGAGGTCAGTGACCTCCGGGCCCTGGTGGAGGACCCGCGGCTGAACTTGAAGGTCATCCAGCTGGTGAGAGACCCCCGGGGGATCCTGGCATCCCGGAGTGAGACTTTCCGAGACACCTACAGGCTGTGGAGAATCTGGGATGGCACTGGCAGGAAGCCCTACAACCTGGACGTGACCCAGCTCACCACAGTGTGCGAGGACTTCTGGAACTCTGTGTCCACCGGTCTCAACCGGCCGCCGTGGCTCAAGGGCAAGTACATGCTGGTGCGGTACGAAGACCTGGCCAGGAACCCCATGAAAAAGACTGAGGAGATCTACGATTTCCTGGGCATCCCCATGGACAGCAACGTCGAGCGCTGGATACAGAACAACACCCGAGGAGACAGGTCCTCCTCCAAACACAAGTACGGGACGGTGCGCAACTCGGCGGCGACGGCGGAGAAGTGGCGCTTCCGTCTGTCCTACGAGATCGTGGCGTTCACCCAGCACGCCTGCCAGCAGGTGCTGGCACAGCTCGGCTACAAAACTGCTGGCTCCGAGGAGGAGCTGAAGAACCTCTCCATCAGTCTGGTGGAGGAGAGAGACTTCCTACCCTTCTCCTAAGGCAGCTCCAACAGGCCTGGTTTTGATGCGGACTCTTTCTAACTGATGCCTTATTTTATTTTCTTTCATTTTGTTTCCCCTCTTTCTCTCTCTTGTCTTTTTCTCTCCAAAATTTGCACTAAACCTTGAGCAGGAATCTCAACGGCCGAGTCCAGGGGAAGTGACTGCTGCCCCTCAATACATTTTGGATGCCAGGAGGAGTTGGGTCTCCCAAGAAAGAGCTAGAACTCTGGATGGGTAATGATGTTTACAAACCACACAAAATGTATAAAGCAACCTTCAAGCTTTCCAAACCGAAGGGTATCTGGGGTACTGTACTTTTGCACTGTTTACTTTTACAATGTAAGAGGTAAATATAAATATAATTTATGAATGGTGTCATCCCCTCCAGAATAACTCCCTCTGCCCCCAATAAGCAGGTTAGACTGGAAGCTAAAAGTGGAACAACTTCCTTGTTTTTGATCTCAGTGCGACATGTCTGTCTGTTTAAGTCCTGTTATTGGGCTGGGCAGTTGGTCAGCTGCTCCTATATGGTTGTTTGGTAACACCTGTGATATTTCTTTGTGCCAAAAACCCACAAAAGAAAAAAAAAAAGGGAAAAAAGTGATTGGGTGGTTTGGTAAAAGCCCAACACATTTAATGCTTTATTTCTGTGTTTTCTGTAAATAAAAGTGCAATAAAACTGACCTGGGGGTGAACTTCAAGTGAAAGACCTCAGCGAGTATACTGGGGTGGATGCACCACCAGGCAAACAGCAGCATCTCCTGGTCTGCCCGACTCCTGCAAGGTGGGCAGTGGGTGGGGCAAGGCTGGGGGAGCAGACACCACAGCCCCCAGGGCGGCAGGGAGCTGCAGCCACCTCCTCGGGCATGTGCATGTTTGCATCTGAAGTGTGTCAAAATGCAGGCAGTTAAGCCAAAAGTAAGAACACGTGGTTATTTACTGACCTGAAAGCTTGTTGGTCTGCATGGCGGCATTGCTGAAGTGCCTGACTCCAGAGTGCTCATGGTACCAGCACAGTGAACCCAGACCCATCAGGCTGCTCCCCACCATGTCTGACAGTGCTGGTGCCAGTGTTGGCATGCCCTGCCCTGGAGGACAGGGAAAGTGCTCTGGTGCAGGTGATGAAACTGCCAGAATGAAATGAAGGAACGAGATGATTCTGGCAATACACAAGTATTCCTTCATGAGCTGCCTGCTGCCTGCAAGACACTGGGCCTATGGGCTGGGCAGGTCAGAAAGCTGCTGAATGGGGGAGCCTGGCATGAAGGGCAGGAACACTTAACACTAGGCGTTGCTGGCCTGCTTGATCTCTGGCTGACAGAACAACTGGCCAGCTCCTCCAACCCAGCCGGGAGAGTCCCAGCAGTCCAGCCCTTGAGACATGTCCTGCAGACCACAAGTGGCTGCAGATGGGAAGCCACTGAGTCCAGTCCCCAGGGTACAGAGGACAACAATGCCCCAGCAGTTTCCCAGTTCCTCCTGGAGCCAGGCAGGGCAGGGACCCACAGAGAGATGAGACCACAACTTGTGACATCTACTCACAGCTGCACACTCCCAGCTTTGGGCCTGCTCCTGGCCTTGAGGGGGTCTGAGCCACCCACGGCCCACCCATGGGCAGGTCTTCTCTCCAAAGGTCTCTTCTGAGCTCTGCTGCCCACCAGCCTTCACCCCACTCTTACCTGGGAGAGGACTGTGTGCTGCCATTGCACACAGGGGGCTGGGACATGCTGCTTGAGTGAGACAGGGCAAAGCTGTAACTACAGGTGACTTTGCACCATCCTTTCACCCCTTGAAAGACCTGTGGAGGGGCAGCTTATTAGTGGTGTTTTGCAACTTAATGTGGCAAACCAGCTGTGCTGCAGGAAAGGTGAGGAGCTGTGATGTACCTGATAGCTTCTCCTCGGGGCTTGTGGCTCCAGCACCTGTAATTCATCTGTGCTGTCGGCAAGGCTGTGTGCATGGCTCCATCTCTGTGAGGGGGAACTGGGGGGACAATGTGCACTTGCTGGGGGATGGGCACTTCCTCATCTGCCTCCCCACAGTGGGCATTAGGGGCAGGCCCTGGAAGAGACCATGTCCCCAGGTGTCTTCACGTCCCTGTCACTGCCAAACCTGCTCCTGCCACCGGCTTGTGGCCTCCAAAGCCACACCGCCAGGCTGGGTCTGCAAGTGAGGACAGCGGAATGGGGCAGATGGCAGAGGTGGCTGCAGACAGCCTTATTGGAGCGCTGTGTGCTGCTCTTCCCAAGCAGCTGGCAGCAAAATGCCAACCAAATAAATGGCTTGATTGCCCTGTTATTAGTTACTAAATTAATCCTTTTGTCAGCACTTAACAAATGCTGAGCTATTGGCTCCTGGCCTCGACCCAGTAAAAGGGACACCCTGTCTTGTGCCTGATCCAGCACTGCCCGGCCGCTGGGCTGCAATCCTCCCTGAGGGCTGTGCATTCCCGGGAGTGCTGCGTGGCTCTGCCCTGGTTAAGTGCCCGTGGAGCAGATGAGGTGGCCAGGATTGCTGGCTGTGCCTCCCAGCAGCAACACTGCCATCCAGCCAGCAGAGGGTCAGGCTGCCCCATGGGGGCTCGCTGCAGCTCTGGGGAGGGATGTCAAACCGCCATCTCCTGTGGAAAGTGCAGGCTGCTGTGAGGAGAATTTGCTTCCTCAGCTGGGAAAAGTGGCTAAGCAAAACCTGCCTGAAGGAACAGCGGCTGTAGAGGCAAAATATCCCATCTTCAGCTGCTGAGATCCCACTTTCAGGGCTAGGCCAGCTGTCCCCAGTCTGAAAGCCCTCTTACGCACTGGTCTTTAAACCAACACAAAAAATTGAGTTTAGAAGTCTTATCCAAACTGTTCTTACCATTCCAATCAGAAAAGGCGCCTGCAGCAAAATGGCTTTTGAACCGCGGTTGAAAGCTATGTCCTAGTTTAAGCAGGGATAGAGATTCAGCCTTGCTTGGTGCCTCATCTAGAGCCCTTAGGGGAGAGATCTAATTTCCCAAGGAATCTCTAACATCTTCCTTCAACTGTGCTTCTTCTCCTCATTTCCCCCCACCGGAAACAAGAGCCAGCATAATCAAGGTTTTTATCCTCAAATTTTACTGTAATTAAAATACAGAGATGCAGAATATTCCCAGAAACACACTGCAAAACAAACCAAGCAAACGAATTCAGTAGGAAACCAATTACAGACAATGAAATGATAAAGAACAAAAGTGTTCTCTGGAGCCCAGCACTGAGCACGGGATTGTGTGGCCGCAGTTTTGGGTTGCCAAAGGCCTCCTCAGCTCCTAGAGAAGCAGAGTTGGGCCCTGGCTCTGCGGCTCTCTCTAACCATCTCCATATTCTCACTCATGTTGTTGTTTTTACAAGGATGACTTTGCAATGGAGACACGGAAATGACCCACCCACAGGGACAAGAGCCAACAAGGGAACCCAGAGAAAAAGAAGTGGGTTAAAATTTTCCACACACAAAACACAAGGGGACAGAGAGGAGTGGAAGACATGCACTTCTCTCCTAGCCAGGGGAGCTGCGGGGGCAGTCACCCTCTGCCCTCCCAGACACTGTGAATGTGGATGTTTAATGAAGGTCTCAGCAAAAAGTGAAGGATAATGAGACTAAGGACAGGGAAAAGGGAGGAGAGGATGCGCCTTTTAGCCAGGACACGTTCTTTGGGCACAGGAAACAGCCAGGCAAGGTGGGACACAGTGAATAGGGCCACATCCCACCTCCACCATGGGGGAGACCCAGCCCCATCATGGGGACATCATGACAAAAGCCTGGGGGAGATTTGGGAAGTGGGGGTGATAAGAAGGGACCTGATCTGATGCTTTGACCATCCATTGATTTCTCTAAACAGAAATCGCTAGCAATCATCATTATTATGGAAGCAGGGCAGAAGCCAGGCATGGACCACCATCACACATTGACCACAAAACCCACATTGAGGTTCTCCCCTTTCTGTGCTCTTCCCTAGGACAAATTCCATTGTGTTCATCTTCTGATTTGAAGCCTGTCCTAAGAAACAAATTCCCTCCATGCTCCCTGTTTTCTTGTTCCCCCACTCCCCAACTCCTCCTGTCACACCACTCTCTCTTCATCCTCTGTGTACCAACTTCCTTTAATCCTACCCTGATGCCATCCCCTCCTATTTTGTACCAAGCTACCCCATCTGGTAGCCATGGGATTTATGCACAACAGAGATTTTTGCCCTTCGTACCATGAATGGGCAGTGAGAGAAGGGCTGCACCAGTGGCCCAGGTGGATGGAGTCTCTGTAGTGGGGGAGGAGGAAAGACAGGGCATCTGACAAGAGCCAACAGCTTCCCCATCCAATCCAGATCCCACTGTCCTGCAAGCCAAGCTGTCAGAAGGCATCTTTACTTTTAGACTGGGAAGACTGACCCTGTTTTCCTCTGCTCTGGCACTGTGAATGCCCAGAAAAGCAGGCTGGGACTAGGTCACCATGGTGAACTGAGCAGGCCTAGCACAGACTTTCTTAAAGCCTTTGAGTCCTGGTGAGTTACTTATTCCTGAATGCCTGTTTAGCAGTGCGAGGCCTTGTTTTTGTGGTAGATTTAATCTTCTGCCCCCGCCTGCTAATTTGATCTCTTTTGCTACTCATGGTCCCTGAGCTCTCCTTTAGCTGGGCTGTAAGAACAGCGATTTAGGCTGTGAGTTCTCCTCTCCAGCTCATCTCTTCTTCTCCAGGCCATCCTGCAAGGAAATGGCAGTTCCAGACAAATGGTAAGCTTTACTCCATTTACTGCAGAGATGCACAGAAGAGAAGAAATAAAAAGATAGGAAACCCTCAGGGGCCTTCCTTACATCACCTTTATCCCCATTTGCTATGCCTGCTCCGTACACACAGAGCAGACATCAGCTTGGGTGGGATGTACTGCCTCTCCCAGCAAGAGCCTATGTGAGACACTATTTAGCCAAAAGCATGATCAACCTTCCATCACCCACCCAGGCTGGATGCTGAAGGCTCTTAGATTCTATCTTCTGTCCAAGACCTGGGAGAGACATTTAGGAAGAAGACTCTTCTGTCCCAATTGGCCAGAAGCTATCTTTCTCAGAGTGCTGGTGACAACACAGCTAGTTACACACAAGCAGCTTTTAGCTTTGGGGCTAGAGCTTGCTTCAGGAGCAGCCTGTGATCTGGACTAAGAGATGAGATGTGCTCAGGGAGAGCAGTGAGCAGAGATCCATGCAGTGCAAACAGTCCTCCTGCTTTGCTGGGCGTTTGAAGGGAGAATAGACAAGACTTCTTCTGGCCTTGCCAACTGCCACGAGCATCCCAGCAAAGTACTGGCAAACATCAAGGCCTGATCTTTCTATGAAGCTGCTGCCTTCAGAGACAAAACCGACATGTCTGGGTCAACCTGGCCTTCACCAGAACAAAGGAGACAAAGTGAGGAAATGCACACACCTACCAAATGCTGCTTCCTCTTCAGAAACAAAGGTGTAAGTTAAATCTCTCTCATGCTATCAAGAGTAACAAACTGTGGAGATCAGCAGCTTCTTACCACTGCAAACAGTAAGGGCTACCTAGCAAAGGGTATGGAGAGTGACTTACACCAGCATGATTATCACAGGGACACAGCAACATACATCCCAAAATGTGGATTTAATAAAGGTCAGAATGAAAACTGCATCACAAGCCCAAGAACATTCAGCAAAAATGGTGGTGGGGGTGTGTGTGTGTCGTACTTAAATATTCCCTGATGTCTAAGTCCTAAGCACAAGAGAGCAGCCAGGAAGTGCAATGACCTCCAAGGGGAAATGAAGATCAAGAAAGTTGGCTTCAATGTCCAAAAGATAGGGCTGAGAGAAAACAAACAGCACAGACGGGAGAAAGGGGATTTTTCACATTCCTTTGGTTTCAATAAACTATGCTCTTGGGCAACAGAGGGCAAAACATCCTCTAAAACATGATTTTTCTTTTGATCAGGACCCTATATAAAAACTGTATGCTGAAAGTGCTGAAGATGACTTTGTAAACTCCTCTGTGGCAGTGGCACAGGTTTGTTTCCCTGGCTGAAGACATGCCTGTGGACTAACATGTACACACGCATGCTAACACAGATGCATATTTATAAAATACAGCACAAGCACTGCTTCACTTGCCTATGCATCCAACACCTACAGACCTAGGCAAATCACCTGCCAAAGCCAGGAGCAGCAGAGTTAATGGGGGAGCCTGTGGCTTTTCTCGTACCAGGAATTACAGGGGACCTTGGAGTGTGTGAGGGAGTGAGTGAGTGCATGTTTGTGTTTGTGTGTGTGTGTGCAATGCCACATGGCCCTTTGGGCATCACGGGCCAGGCTGAGGATGGCTGTGACTCCCAGATGGATACAGGTGTCTGGGTTTCTGCGGCACTACAACTGTGAGTGGGCTATTTAGTGCAACATGGTCATTTTGAGGAGCCAGGCTGGGGCCCCAGGAGCTGTGTGCAGAGGAGGAGTTGCTGGTGCCCTGTGCAGGCTGGCTGCTGTTGGAGCACGCTCAGCCCCTTGGGAAGTGTTCTCCAACAGGGTTCAGCCCACTCACACCCAGGCCACCACTCCTGGCGTGCAGAGTCGTGGGGAGAGCAACACTGTCAGCCTCCCCTCCATCCCTGCAGCAGAATTTGGGTGGGATTTGGGAACACACTTGCCCCTGGTTACTACTGACATCTGTGGAGTGGAGTGTGGCCAAGAGACAAAATGCCGTTGCTGCAGACAGGGATACTGGAAGGACTTCAAGGGTCAAACAAAAGGCCTGGTCTCTCTGTGGAACATAACTGCCTGTACTGCAATATCACAGAGGCCTGGCAAGTGCCACTGTCAGCTCCTTCCCCAAATGGGAACATACAGCAGCTTTCGTATTCCTCCCTCTCACCAAGAAAACATGTGCAGAAGTTGATGGTCTGGGACGTATCATACTCTGCTGTGGCATCGTCCCCAGAGCTGCTCTGCTGAGCTTGAGGGTTCCCTCTCTGAAGGGTGCAATTCAGCCAGAGAGTAAGTGATTGGGAGCAGCTTGTGGTGATGGCCCTGCAAAGAAAAGGTAAGAGGTGCAGGGCAGGAGGGAGGCTTCCCCCTCTTCACAGTATCTCTCCTTTGTGTCAATGGGACTTCTACAGTTCTCTGCCAGGCACACCTCCCAAACACATCTCCCAGAGCAAAGGGAAGGGGTGTTTCAGAGGCTGTCTTCCCAGCTGAAGTTGAACTTGACTACGCAACCCACACTTCAAGCCAGGCATAGTTCCCCCCCATTCCCTGTTACTCCCCTCACCTCCAGGCAGATGGAGCCTGATGCCTTCTCCCATCCCTCCATGCTTACAAGAGCAAGACGGGAGGAAGGAAACTACAAGACAGAGACAACTGCGCCTTTAAAGTCCTCGGAGTAAAGATGGTTCCCAGTAGGTGATGGGAGTGAAAGGCATTGACAGTGGCTCTGTGAGCTCTGAGCCAGGCAGGCGGTGCTGAGCACGCTGCAGCCAGAGTCTGCTCGGGTGCTTGACCCTCCCTGAAGCGGCTGGTTCCAACTTGAAGAGGTGCAGGGTAGGGGGAGAGTATGGGCAGGTTGATAGTTTGGAAGGGAGCTGTGATAGGGATTAGTCGGCCTTGTCCTTCTTCTTTGCAGTGAAAGGGACTTTGCTGGCGACTGCACTGCCCACAGCTCCGACGCCACCGGTCACTGCCGAGACGCTGCCCTTCACCAGTCCAACGCCAGCAGCGGGGACACTGGTCACAGCTGTTTTGGTGAGCTCCAGACTCTTGCTGCCCACCCAGGCAACTCCTCCCAGTGTGGCCCCCACGGCTCCCCGGGTGATACTGAACAGGCCGCCTGTCACTCTCCAGATGACTCCTGCCTGCTGCTGTGGGTGGTCCTTGCTGGCATCTGCGGGAAGAGAGAAAAAGGGAATGTCAGAAATGGTCAGGCTGGAGCCCTTCTCCCTGGGCATCTCTTACAGGCCAGGACTGTCAACCATGGCGCATACTCTCTTATGCATAATGCCTAGCCTTGCAGCCCAAGACCTCTGGGTGCCTGAAGCAGGAACCAAGGGGATCCCAGGCCTACAGCACAGCAGGAAAGGACTTTGGGAGGGTAGGAGTGGGAGCAGAATTGCTTGTGTGCCAGAGAGGGGAAGAAGGCAGGTCAGTTACAGCCCCAAACTTGCAAGCCTTCGTGCTGCGGTGCAAAGCAAATCCCACTTTACAAGGGATGTAATTCCCCTCCCTGTGCTAATGCCAGTAAATCACAAAGACTAATGCCAGCACAGGAGGCACGAACTGCAGACAGCAACAGCTGACGTTTGTGTGGCCTGCAGGTCCTCAGATGCATCTGTTCGGAAGCAGGTCTGGGCTCATGTCAGATGCGGAACTGAGGTACAGCATGGACTTATCTGCGAGAGCTGTAATTGAGTGAGCAAAGATAGCAAACTGCAGTAAAGATACAGTGACAGAAACGTCACCTCGGGTTGTACAAGCCCTCCAGAGATCTTGGCTACGTATTTAATAGTGTTAAGACAGTGCTTAAGCTACTACACTGTGTCACTGCTGGTTTACCTGTGCCAGCTGGATCAAGGCCAGCGTGATATACCCACCCAAGCTGCCATCACACCTGCCCACAACACTGCAGACATAACGTTCACAGCTCACCACTTCTTGGGAAAGGATTGAATCTGAACTGCTACTCACAAGATTCAAACCTGACAACTCTGCTGCTGGCCTGCACACAACCTTCTGCTTTTGCATCAGCTAACAATGCAGTGTGCAGGCAGCAATGCAAGAGCTGCTCTTTTCATGGGGCAAGGTATTTTGGATACTGTGACTGCTGATTCATTGCCAGTTCTGTACATGAGATGAGTTACTAATAATTGCAAAAGCATAATAAAGCAATCCCGGCAGGAGAAAAAAAGGAGTGTGTTCACTCTGAAGTCCATGGGGAGCTAGTGTGAAAGGTTTGCAGGTCTAACTATGAGAATAAATTTTCTGCTTTTATTATGCCACTATAGCTTGTGCTGTGTTCAAACACAAGTGACAACACCCACAAAAGTAGAGGTGGTGAGCAGGTGATGTCAAATCCATTGAAGTTTCCATTCTAGGAGGGTGGTTCAGTTCAGAAAGTGGCCAGTCCACCCTACCTGTTAATGTTCCTAATTCTTCAGCATGAAATAACGCCTCTGACCTCATAGTGTAAGAAAATAGCTTCAACTGGGATAATAAATATTGTATTTCCAGCTCTGTTACAAAGACAGCAAAGTGGTGAATCTGTGCTTCTGCAAATGCAAATGGTGCTAAGTGGGAATCATTTTTAGATGGACAGGTTGTGTCAGAGGAGCAGAAAACCTAAATGTTTATAGGTTGAGCACTTTTTCTCTCCAATGTGTCACAAAGTGAGCAGCAGTAAAAAAATGCAGACAAAACCAAAAGTTTAAAAAAGGCAGAACATGAACAGGTCTGTAAAATGCTAAATAGCACAGTTACTTGAGAATGATGCTGGCATGTGTTTGGTTATCCTACAGCTTTGTTAGATTTTTTTCCCGAAAGATGGAAGGTCCCATGGCTTCATCCATTAGAGCATCTTGTTGTTAGGTGGAGGGGACTACAGAAGGATATTGCTGGCTGTTCCATCACTGCAGTTTTGTTGTATTTGCATAAAGTAAAGCTATATCAGACTCCATTTTTTTTGTGAAAGCACCCTGATCCTGCTTATCAGCAGAAAGTGCTGAAGTATTCCCCATTAGCCTAAAATGAACCCTAATTCATCACCATGGGCTTCCATATCAGAAAGATGTGGGAGCAGCAATGTTGGGGCCCTGCCAGGATTGCCTCAGGATGTCTTTCTCACCCCCAGTGTTCCTGGAGCTGTAGGTTCTTTGACTCTCTCAACCCTAATCCTAAGCCTAAACCATGATCAGGTGGTGTGATGATCCTTCCCTAGCTATTTTTGTCCTGGATTCTTCTAAAATTCTGCTGAGTTGGGAGCTCCCTTAGATTCATACATTTTCCCCTGAGCTGCTCCCGGTCTGAACAGAGGTCTCCCTTGGGCAGGGAGTCTGATGTTCACCAGCTCTGATGACTTGGAATAAGCCTTAAATTACACATCTATCTGATAACCCAGACAGCAATATGGAGTTGGAGAAGGGCCAGTACAGTTTCCAGTGAACAGTTCCTAGTATACAACCTACTCCTTACCTATTCCTCAACAGTTTCTCAAGAGGTTTTTTTTTTCTCCTCTCCCTCAATGCTACTGAGACCCACTGGATCTATGTCCAGTTTATCTGCTAGTCCTCAACTGCTCCACAGAGCTTATGCAGCACAGCCATTTCTGTGTTTTGTCTGCAGTCCGACGGTAGGAAGAACGGAGGGGTCCAGAAATCCATGCAACTGTAAAGCAGGACTAGGTGAAAACCAGAGTGGTCCTCCAAACGAACACCATCCTTTTGAGGATGGCATGTCTTGTGTTCCTGCTCCCCTGTCTGAGGAAGCAGGATCCTTTGTGTCCCAGAGGACTGCAATGCAGAAGCTCTGGGCAATAAACACCTACTGGCATGCTCAGTTGCAGAACCAAGACCTACATCAAAGTATCAATAATCTTCCTGGCTCTCCTCCAGTAAAACTGCATCTTAGGCTACCTGGAACCTATCTGTAGGAAGATTTATGCCTCTGGAGCTGTCCAGCTATCTGAACTACACTAGTGTGACAATCTCTTACATGGTATGTGAATGCCCATAGGTGGACAGCCCATGGACCAGAGAGAAGGTGGCAACAGCAGATGAGATTGAGGGGGGATGTTACTCTGCCAGTAGAGAGCTAGAACATCTTGGACAAAGTGTCAGGAAATACTAATGAAGACAAGACAAGGACAAAGTTTCTTTCTGATTAAGCTAGGCAGAGACAACAAAGCTGCAGTGCACTGGAGCACCAGTGCTTGCACTCTGCCTGCACCTGGTCTGCAGCCACTCTCACAGTCCTTAAAACTCCTCAGGGAGAAGGGATGGAGGATCTGCCCCTAGGAGAGTGGGAGGCTGTTGCAGAAGCACTCCAACAGCTCCAATAGCTCCAACAAAAAGCGGAAGATGTACCACACCAAAAAATCCTCAAACTGATCAACCAAATGTACAAAAATCCAAACCAAAACCCAAACATGCTCAGGTTTGAATATATTTGAACAGAAAAAGATAAATCCCTGGTGACCCCAACCACAAGGTCCACATCCTAACCTGGCAGCAAGCTGAAATGGGTCATATTTGTTCTATATTCCAGATGATGTGTTGAAAGCTTTCAAGCCATCCCTGGTTAGTTTGTCTTCAGGATTGCAATAAACCCCACAGTAAGCTGTCATGTAAGATAAGCATCAGATTTACAGTGCAAATTAGTCTCTCAGACAATGGAGCGAGCTAAGCATTTTGTTGGCACAGAGGAGCCTAGATTAAGAGCAAGACAGACAGCAGAGATGAAATACACAAAATAATCAGAGAGACAGACACACAGCCTAAGCAGGGGAACAATTCTGTTCCCTCGAGCTGGCTGCAGCCCGTGCTGCTCATGAAAGCTCTTCACAATCTGTGGAGGCCTTTTTCCTCTCCATCAATGACCTGGCCTTTTCAAGGGTCCCTTCAGCTTCACTTTGCTCCATGTCAGCTTAGAATAGAAGAATAAGTAGCAGAAAAGAGTTGAATAAAAGGCTCTCCTGTATGAATGCTTGCATTCTGGGCTGGGGTCGGCATACCACACAACAGAGGGATCTCCCCACTCTCTCCTCCTTGGCCAGCGCCATCTGCACTCCCCACTGGCTTCTCTTCCAGAGCAGGGGTCCTGCCCACTGGTGCTCCAGACAAACTTAGGTCTTCTCACTTGATCCTAACAGCATCTATGACTAGGGCAGAAGTGAGATTGGTAATAACAGATACAACTTTCTACACTGCTGTGACAGTCCTCAGGGCTTTGCACTGCATTCATTTGGAGCAACAAAATGTGAGCCTGTGCTGGTGCCCAGCACAAGTGGCACAGGCACTGCTCTTGCCCCAGCCCCTGCCAGCAGGCGATATGACAGGCAGGGTGAACTCTTTACTTTAAAAAGGACTTGTGCAAGTTGCTCTTTCCTACTGACTTACAAAAACAGCCCCAAGCCAGGAAAGCAGTGTCAGAGAGCAGCATTGGTTTTGCATCTTTCCATTCCTGCCAGGCCCCAGACAAAGCAGCTGGGCTGCCCAGAGACCTAAAGTAAACAGTCAATGTCATTGGTCTGTCCCTCAGCAGATGTGAGAGGAAGGGGTGAGGTCACTAGTTCAAACCTGAATTACTCCTCTGACAGCTACTTAGTGGCCACTGGTTGATTTAGGCAGGATCCCTCACCTAGAAAAATGTTTGGTCTGGAGAAACAACCAAGGGGTGGAGGGTCAGCTACTCACAGAGTTTAGTCCAGCTTTTCCCAGCTCATTTTTAAGCAACACTGAGCAAGTCATTCTGACCTTTATTGCCTCTGCCCCACTGTGATTGAGATTTTCTGAAAGCCTTGGTTGTTGAGTCACAAACAAGCATATATGGGAGAGAAGTTTCTAGTCTTGATGTTTCTTGGAAAAAAACCTGAAAGTTTGATTCAAGGGCATTCTTAATGCTCTGAGAACCCCAAGTGGATTATTATTATTTTTAACCTTGTGACTTTTTCAAGCCTACCTCCATTTGAAATGGATGGGTCTGACACGGATGTTTCTCTTCCCCTTCTGTAAAGCAAAGCTGAAGTTAATGATCCCTATTTCCTTGTATTGCTGTGCTGTCATGAAGGTTAATTAGGTACAGTTGGTGCACTGCTTTAAACAAGGAAATTGTAGTTGTATCGTCATGACTGTCACTGATATGATTCCTATTCGATTCTCAGTGGAGACATCGATGACAACTTCCAGTTTATCTCTGGAGAGGTTTCCAATTTCCAGACAAGTCACAAAGGTGAGAAGAAAACTTGCCCCATCCCCATGCATGGCAGCCTGCTGTTGTGGGGCTACACACGTTTATCCTGCAGCTGAGACCCTCCTTTTGTGTAATATGCTCCTTATCCAGCACAAGCAGCTGAAGCAGGCAGAGACCACTCTAAACTGCTGGGCACAAATGAAATCTCACTGCACACCTAGCAGGAACCTTCTCCAGAGAATGATCAACACTGCTTTCTTCTAAGCTTGTCTGCTGCTGGAGAAGGCTTAGCTGAACCTTGCAGGGCACATCTGTAACAGGCATTTACATCTGAGAGGAAGGGACTGCTGTTCCTATCCTTTTTGTCATTTTTGGATCAAAGGTCTAGATCCTGTAGTGTCACAGGCAAAATGTTAAAGGGAGAACTACAAAGTGTTTGTTCTTCAAACACTTGTGCTTCACTCCTGCCATCAGTCCCATGCTGCAGCTGTTGGAAAAGGCTTTGCAGGCTCAGCAGCTGGGCTCTATCCAGCCCTGCTCTGCCCAGGCACCGAATGCTACAAACCACGACGGCTGCCACCAGCAAAAAGCCTAGAAATGCCACATTGAGTTTAGCCCTGGAGTTCTAAACTTTAACTCTGCAATCAGCAAGACATACTTGTCTCTCTCTCTGCAACAGGATTGTTCAGGAAGCTGCTGCACGCAGCAAAACGGGGGCAGCTGTCTCCACAGCCCAGCTCACCCCAGGGCTCTTCACTGGCACAATGAGATTTAATTGTTCCTTGCACATGTTCCAGGAGCAGTATTAACTGCTGAAGCATCTACCTTGAAGCACTGAGAGACAGGGTTCAGGAGGGTAAATGAACAGTGATATGGAATGGCTTGTTTTCCTCAGCTGAGCCTTGAGGGAGAAGCAGCCAATGCTCTGACTCTGGAAGTGTGAGGCTTACTTGGTTGGGAGCTTCCTGACTCTCTTTGCTGGGAAGTTTTGTGTCACCAAAACAGAAACTATTTGTAAGAACACAATGGTATTCTTCAAACTTTCACTGAAAAAAGAATTCAGGGAGACTGGCCTCAGAGCAGGTAATAATCTAGTGGTCAAAGCATTTGACCAGGCTTGAATCAGCCCAAGGCCACTGCCAGCCACACACACACAAACACTAAATGGCCAAGCAGCAGCTATTTACACTGTTTTTGTTGAACTGTTTCACTTTGCAAGAAGAGATACTAATTGGAGGAGAAACATAAACTTGTCCTCTCACTTCCTAAGTGCTTTCAAATACCAGAGCCAAGATCTGCCCTGATGGGTTTCTGTTTCTTGTAAAATAGTTGTCCTTTGCTTTGCCATCCTGCAGGAGGTGGGTGGGTTTTTTAATGCAGAAATATCTCTTTTATATAGCTATAACAGTTTGTCAGGAACAGCCAGAGTCTCCTTCAACCAGGATATCCTGTGACCCTTTGATTCTTCCAAGACTTCAGCTACTTCTGCTTCATTAGTAGGTCTCTAATGAAGCTGAAGACAGGATGGCCCACAACCCAGAGGTAATGCTCCATGTGCTCCAGAAAAACACAAGTGAGTTGCTGGACAGGCAGTATCATCTACTAGAAAGGATGTGGATGAGGCAGGAGCCTGGAGACCCAGCTCCGTTCTCAGCATTATTGCTGACAGCTATGTCTCCTCTGTTTCCTTTCCACGTTCCTGGCCTGTTTCAGCCACAGATGGTGTGACTGCCCAGACAGCATGCTGGGGATCCTGCATGACCTGCAGTGGAGTGGGCTGGCAGGCAGGAGTTAATCCCAGCTCTGCAAAGCCCAGGAAGCTGGGAAGGGGAGAAGTCCACCCTTTGCAGAGGGGAAACTAATGAACTGGTTGGCCACGTGGTACTTCATAGAAACAATCTCCCAGCTCCCACTGACATACTTAACCTCTCATCTCAGACAGAAATAAGTGCACACCAGGACAAAGTTCTCTTAAGTTTGCCATCCTTCTGATGCAGCTCACAAGGGCTCAAGGATGAGGATTTACCCTTTCTATAGGCCTGTATGGCAGCTGGTTTAAGAAGACTCTTGTCTCATTTGATGCACGTATCTCTTACCATGGTGTATAGGTTGTAAGAAAGATGAGCTCTCTCTAGGAAAGAACTAGAGCAAAACTAGGAGTTGACCCTTCAGGAATAAAGAAATCTGGACATTCTCCTTTCTATCTCCATCACAACATAACACTCCATGTGGAATGTATACAGAAATGGGCTTTTGCTACTGGACAGACAGGTCACTAAAAAACCTATAGGATGTCTCAAGGCTGCTGACAGAGTGGAAAGATGATCTCGAAAGGCAAGAGATTCCAGCTTGCCACAAAGAACTGTGCATGGTGACTATTTCCTCCCTACCCTCCCCATCCTCTGGGCTCTATGCTAGAAAATGTACTGGTGCATTATGGCAAGTATGAACAACAAGGGACAGTACTCAGCTGGGTTCTACCTTTCCTTTACTTGTGTTAAAAGCATCAAAAGTGACCATCAGACTTGACTTCTTTAAACTTTATGTTCCTGCCTGCCTTCAATTTCCACTTTTTGCTCCACCTGCACTTGCATCAGCTAAGAGGCTTGCTTAAAAGCTTGGCAAGAAAGAGCACAACTGCACCAATGGCTCCTTTTCCTTTTGGAGTCTCATCACTGCTACACTGAGATTTTGGATCACAAGGACAGGAATCACCTCTTGCCATGAGTATGGACTCTTGATCCCACTTGGGGATCTGTGGGGAGAACAAGAATAATCCAGCAGACTCAACGGTTTTCAGTGGCCTCACGATTTAAAAGTATGAGGAGGAGAGCTTTCCAACAGAAAAATTTATTCCTTACAAATAACCCTTCCTAGCATTTGTGCCCAGGCTGAAGAGACCATCTTTTTAAGCCTGCTCTTTGACCCATGCTAGCTCAGCTCTTGTCAGGGCACATCACCTCCTCTGTCAATTCTGTAGCAGTGGTTGCACATTCTTCACTGAGCTGCTTTCAGCTGCTTGTGATAGAACCTGGCACAAAAAGACCCTAAATGAATCAGAGGATCTTGTTAAACAGTCTTGTTAATTCAGCTCTGATAAAGACACAGGAGAAAAAAAAATCAATATTTGTAAAGTGAAAAAGGACAAAATCCATAGAGAAATAAAGGTCATTTTCACGGTTCTATGAGGCCCTTACAAACAATGGAGAGTAAATAACATAATCCAAGCTTATGTAAGATATAACTTTTCTTCCATGCTCTAGTGCTACCCAGTGGATTTTAAACAAAGGCAGACTCAGTTAAACCTCCTCTGTCCAGTGAGGCTAAAGGTCCTTCCCACGACAGTATTGCTAACTCACAATTTATCAAAAAAGCACATGAAGTTAGGTCCCAGACGCATTTTGGGAAGGAGCATGGGAGTGAGACTAACTAACAGAAAGGTGCTCTAGGCTGCCAAGATCAGACATCAAAAGTCCCCTCTATTTATTCACCAACTGCCATGAATATTTTGTGTACTCTGCCATTATATTGCCAAAGGCTTAATCTCTTAATCTCTGGAAATACATGATTGTAACTTAAGCATTTGACAGCTGAGATATCCAAGAATTTGTCCAAAAACACTCCTAGTAAAGTTGGGAACATATCCTGCCTTGGTAGTAGGGGAGGATCCAGGTCCAGACATTTCCTCTTTCCACTCCTGGGGCAACTGAGCAATGGATGCTGATGCTTTTCAGTGGGATGGCTGGCACCAGTGAAATATTCAGAAATTCCCCATATATTCTGATTACGTGTTCCCTACTCCTCTCCACAGCACATGGAGGAACTGAAGAAAAAAAATGAATGGCAGCTCAAAAAGCAAAGGCACAAATTTTAACTGACCTTTGACTCCAAGAAATGACCCATTCATCCCAGAGGCTATGCAGGGGTCTTTCTCTCTATCCAAAGGATAACAAGGCAGTTAAGATAAAAGCTGTGTGCTACAGTAGCAACTGAGCTGGGGATTTACTGGGGAGGAAAAGATATGCTTGCCTGCTCATGCTGCAGTATGCCAGGAACAGGCAGGACAGGCCTTTATTATTCTGCTAGTGGAAGGTATTTGATGGCCTAGTCTCAAAAACTCGTTCCCCAGCTCAGCTGACAGGGAGAGAGCACTGCAGTTATGAGTGGGCAGGTTTGCTGCCTCTGGGAGCAAACAGGCAGAGCATCCCTCCCCCACAGCCAGGTTGAACAGTGAAGGATGGGACCCATCCATGTCTCAGACTATTAGATATATTCTAGTGCAAAAATCATCCCCCAGCTCTGCACCCAAACCTCTTGTATGCCCCCTCACCCTGTCAGTTCAGAGCGAGCCAGCTGATCCTACTTGTTGTTTCCTCAGTGAGCCCATCACCTGGAAATCTCAGCCCTGAATCCATAAATTAGAAATAGCACTAACACTGCCCAAAGAGACATCAAACCTCCGCCTCTGCACTGCACAGACAAAGAGCTGCTGCTTAGGAACATGAACCCCCAAGTGTGACAGTTCCCTTCGCTTCCTTCCATATTCATGTCCTTTCTTTTTCCAGGGCAAATTTCCATACAGCACAGCAGGGATCCTATGCACACCTGGCTTCTGGGCGGTTGCTGAAGCGCTCTCCCTGGTGCTGCAGGTAAATTGGGCCCCTTTGATATTGTGGCAGAAGGCCATGGAGCCAGCTGGGGTCTAGTCTGGCTCTCAGAAATGCTAGGATATCTAGGCTTCCCTTTGAGATTAGTGCTTCATATAGTCGGAGGAATATCTGGAATAAGAGATACTCCCGTGCATCTCCTGCTTGCAGCCACAAATCAGCCCTACACTCTCAGCCTCTCATGGTGGGGATCTGATAAACAGGCTGTGTTTTATCTGAAAGGGAGGAGCCTCTATTCCCTCTTGGCTTTCTCCTGAGCCAGTCTTGACTCTAGCTTGGGATATCCCCTGTCACTGCCTGGAGAAGACCAGCTGACCACAAAGTACTAGAACCACAGTGTGTGAAGTGGGAGAGCCTGATTCCCTCTCTATTCTGGTCTTAGTTCTCCTGAAGAGTTTCTATCCTGCAGTGCATCCCTGTTGCACTGGGAGGAGAAATGTCAAGCAACTGCCTACTTATTCAGCAAGACCTTCCCTACTTCAAAGATGTTCCTTCAGCCTGGTCAACCCAGTTCCCAGCAGGGATTTAATGTAAGACCAATTTCAAAAATATTGCTGATACTTCTGGTCTCTTTTGCTTTAACAATTGCTGAAAATCTTCTCATATGCCTGACTGGGATAGCAATGTGCTGCAGAAGGCTGAAAGCCTGGAGAATCCAAGACCCTCTGGATCACTGCCCTTCTCTGGTATCTACATGTTGTGAAGCAAAGCCAGACTTGACAGTCAGAACAAGGGTTCTGTGAAAAAAAAAATCAGCTGCACACTTACAGCAGCCTTTCAGGCCTTCAAGTTAAGACATTTACTGTCTTGATTCTGTGATGCAGCCCAGCCTGGCAATGCTGTCATGCTTCTGCTATTGGGAAATGAAGAGCAACATTACCCTCCTCTACTGATTCCCCTTAAATTTTCTTCTGCAGTTCTGTACACACAGGGGAGCAACAGGGCAGAACAATTGATTCCTTTAAAAATGAGGGAGCATCCATGGATGCTTTCAAGTACTATACTGCAGAGCTGCAGGATCTGTGTGTCAGGTACCTTCCCAGCTTTCGTATCAGGGTTCCCAGCTTAGCTTGTGGTCCACATGCATGCACATGCTACCCTCATTCTCTACAGGAGAAAACTTCTGAAACTCCAGATCCCAAGATGCCACACTCTAGCTTGGCTAGTGCAATCCTTACAGAAACTCATTTGCACCTTTATTTTCCTCCCTTTGTTTCCAATCAGATGCATACGGGGAACGACTGGAGTGACACGAATCTAATCAGAGGCTGATGCCACATCAGAAATTACATCAAGCTATCTTCCAGCCCCAACAAGCTTTCCCCTGAAACAAAACACCTTGTCATGGCTTGGAGAACCCCTGTGTATATTGTGTTCTCAGCAGGGTTTCTTAATGGGCTCAGTAGTCAGAAACTGAGTTTTATTTTACAAACCACAGACAAAAAACTTTTCTATTTACATACCCTCCTGGCTCTTAATGGTGTTTTTCTGGACTTTTTGCCTACCAAAGCCAACTCTATTTTGAGGGATTCCAGGCACAGAAACCTTAATTCTCCCAACAACACAGAGTGTAAATGGCCTAGGAGCCACCACACTTAGCATTTCATGCCTGCTGTGCACAAGCAGGCCCCAGCAGGTGTTGGCTGGGGGGAGTCAGGCAACCTCTGCAAATCCCCATCTCTCCTTTCAGGCATACAAGTGGAAATCACCTCCTGACCTGCACCTTAATGATGCCATAGGTAAGAAGAAGGAGGTGCTGAGGGGCTGGAAGCCCCTGACCCCAGAAAGCAGCTGGCAGGGGCAGCAGGGTGGGCAGGCCTGCCTCTGCCAGAGAACCAGCCAGCCTTGCCTGGTGCTCTGGGGGAAGAGATGCACTGCACACCCCTGGCACCTGTGGCACAAGTGGAGGCAAATTTGGCCTCTCTCTCTGTGTCGAGCAGGCAACCCAAACAGAGACCCCATCACAAGAGGAAAATTCAGCCACTCCTCAGTTCATTGAGCAGGAGTCACAGACCGAGGCCCTGGCACCAGGTGGTACAGTGAAGACGTTCTGCTTGAGGTCTCTGAGGAGAGGGCTGGGAAGGGCACTGTACTGGGAAGGCCCAGAGAGTGGCCACCAGGTAACACCTACATCTCACAGGAGCTCTGGCACATCTGGAGGAGGCAGAGAGCTCCCTGGACCCAAATCAAACATTCCACCACGTTCTGGATGGTGTCAGCACTGACAAGGTGCCTTGTTGCAGCAGGGGTCTCCACAATCTCCCCATGAGGTAAAAGGCATCCAAGAGTGGGCTAACAGGGACCTTCAACTTGGAAAATCCAGTTGTCATCACCAAACCTAGCTCAGGCTGCAAAACTTATTACTCCTAAATGCTGAGTCCTGTTTCTGAAATGGACTAAAAGATACATGGCCTCCAATCCCCACCTTCCAGATTGATGTTTAAGAAGTTTTATCAAGCCTCCTGAGGCCAACTCAACTCCTGCCATTCAAGCATCTTTCCAGCTTGGGGCCATCCTGTGGACGCATAGCTGTGTTCTGCCAAGCACTAAAGGCCTCTCTTCCCCTACAGCAACAACTTGGCTGTCCGTTCTCTAGTTGGCTGATGGCAGCACCTGGATGCCGTCCAAAGGTAGTAAGTTTCTTGCAGCTGAGTATGTTTAGTCCCTCTCCTAGGGCATGCTCTCCATTACACAGCTATTGTTTATGACCCCAATTATCTCCCAGAAACTGGTCCTTGCCTGCAGTTAATAACCAAGGCTAAATGATCAAGTGTTAGGGCTCAGGCAAACTGGTTGTTAACTTCTCTGTCAACCAAGTTCAGAGTCTTTTACTGCTATTAGAAACTCAGATTAATGATGCATAACAGAAATGAACTCTCCTGTGACACAGCTAGGTGAGGTTAGGAGAGGGGGAAAAAGAATCACTCCTTTTACCTGGTAACATCAGCTGAGCAGGGAGGAGATGAGCCCTTCTTTAACTCTCTTCTCAGCCTCCCTGATGTCTGGGAGACAAATATCAAAGAATATCTTATTTTCTACAGTTCTTTAAACTTTCTTAGGATCTGGATCATGTGGGCAGATCTGTAAGTGATATGGGCTCATTGACCATAAAGTGCTTTCAGAAATGTATTAGGTTTGCATGGCAAGGTTTTGGTAGCAGGAGCACTACAGGGGTTTGTAAGAAGATGCCAGAAGTATCCCCCACGTCTGACACAGCTAATGCCAGCCTGCTACAAGATGGATCCACCACTGGTCAAGGCCAAGCCCATCAGCAGCGGTGGTAATGCCTCCATGATAACATATTAAAGAAGGGAAAAAAAAAAAATTGCACAGAAGTACTTGTGGCCAGAGAAGAGAAAAGTGAGACTATGTGAGAGAAACAAGGTCAGTGCAGAAGGAGGGGCAGGAGGTGCTTCAGGAACTGAAGCTGAGATTCTCCTGCAGCCCGTGGTGCAGACCATGGTGAAGCAGCTGTGTCCCTGCAGCCCATGGAGGTCAATGGGCATGCAGAGATCCTTCTGCAGCCCTGGAGGACCCCATGCTGGAGCAGATGGATGCCCAAAGGAGGCTGTGACCTGGTGGGATGCCCAGGCTGAAGCAGCCTCCTGGCAGGACTTATGGACCCATGGAGAGAGGAACCCATGCTGGAGCATGTTTGCAGGTTTGTCACCCTGTGGCAGATCCAGGTTGGACCCTATTCTTGAAGGACTGCAACTCATGGAAAGGGACCCGCACTAGAGCAGTTTGGGAAGAGCTGTGGTCCATGGGAAGGACTTAGGTTGAAGAAGTTTGTGGAGGACTGTCTTCTGTGGGTGAGACCTCACACTGGAGTAGGGGAAGGAGTCTTTCCCCTGAGGAGGAAACAGCAGCAGAAACTGACCATAACCCCCATTCCTGTCTCTCTGCATCTCTGGTGGGGAGGAGGTAGAGAATTGGGAATAAAGTTAAGCATGGGAAGGAGGGAGGGCTGGGGAGAAGGTGTTTTTAAGATTTGTTTTACTTCTCATTATCCTGCTCTGATTTTGCTTTGTAATAAATTAAATAATCTCATCAAGTTGAGTCTGTTTTGCTTGTGATGGTAATAAGTGAATGATCTCTCCCCATTCTTAAGTCATGAGTTTTCATTACATTTTCTCTGCCTGTCCAGTTGAGGGAGGGAGTGAAAGAGTGGCTTTGCTGGGCAGCTGGCACCCAGCAGGGTCAAACCACTACAAGGAACCTCCTCCAAACTGTGATTCCTACCCTAATATTTCAGATTTCCAACAGTTAACAAGAGCTGGTGAATTCTGAAAACCCTTGTAGGGCAGGAAAGCAAGACCTCACTTCAGAAAGAAAGGCTATACAGAACCAACATGCATAGAAATGAATCTCAGGTTTCAAAGGGAGATCTACACCCAATAAGAGATATATTGTTAGCCTTTCCCAGCCTACTCCTCACTGGTTCATCTGTAAAGCAGCCTTCCAACAACTCCTCAGAAAATAGTAGTTTCAATCCAGAAAATGCTGAGGCTGAATCCTTTTCACTGATCTTTGTCTTCTGAACACTAATGGGAGACCATCACCCTTGTGCTTACAGGGGCCACTAGGTATCTTACAGGACATAATTTTTTAAGAGGTTCACCAGCTTCTACCCATAAAGTACAGAAGCCTGACTTTGGGGAATTACCACTACGGCCTTGGCAGTCAGTTTGACCCAAACCATACAAAGAAGTCCGAGAGTACAGAAAAATAAATCCAGGCAGTGCAGCTGAGCAACTCTGGGATCTCAGACAAATGGACAATGACATGGGAAGAGGAAGAGTAGCTAGAACAAGCAAAAGGATTTATGTAGGAGTTGATGTCCACAAATGACTTTGGGTGTGATGAGCTCACTGCCTGAATCTTGGAGTACGATTATCTCCTCCTGCCACCACAGATATGCAGGGAATGAGAAAAGGAAAGGTGTTGAAATGTCTTTTGCAGCCAACCTCTCTTGCTCACATACCTGCCTTCCAGCTCTCTTCTGGGACAGATGATACTCTAGACTCCTTCTTTTCAAAATCTGCCATATACTGTCCAAAAGACATTTATTCTCCTACCACTCCATGCATCAGCTGGGAAAAGGCAGACAAGGAAGGAAAATCAGGAACAGAAGAGGGCACTTTTCCCTGTCTGATGAACTGCTGCATGATAGAAGGCCACAGATGTGTGTTGCCATGTGTGCCAGCCAGGTAAAGATGGATGCCTCTTCTGTCAGTAGATGGTGAAGGAAACACAGTGATACAGGAAGAAACAGATTTTCTGGTGGTGTGAAGAGGATGCAAGGATCATCCTGCACTTACAGAGCAGCACTCAAAGCATGCAACATTTCTTGCAAAAGTTTGCTAGTACTTTTTCTGTGCTGCCCAATCCATTCCCAGCCACAACCCTCATACTCATGTGAACACAGTGACACTTACTGATGAAAATGGAGTGCTACTTATTGTGTTCAGGCTGCCATCAAGGGAGAGGCTCTGTCAGTAGACACACCAGCACCCAGCTGCCCCACAGAGACATCTGAAATGCAACTGGAAGAAGCACAAACAAATGTTTGTGGTGTGAAGCCATGCCTGTGAGATAACAGCCATCAGAGCCAGGGAGCCTGTGGGGCAGCATGGTCCCAAGGGAAGCTGAGTGGCTGCCGAGTCCTCAGCTGCTGTCCTGCACCAGGGCCAGGCAAGAGCAACCTGGCCACCACTCCTCGAGGCTGCTCAGGCAGCTTTAAAAACACACTCTTTCATCCTTATGCACAGATTTACTTATTCATGTATTCTCAACAGAAGCACCAACGACCATAATTGGATCCATTACTGGGTTATTAGAGCTCTCAGTCACTGCCTCTACAGCTTTGCACGGTGCTGCAGGAATGCACAGGAAGAACAAACAGGGCAGAGGCAGGGACAGTGGCAGGAGCTTTAAAAATCCTTCCAGTTGTTGCTGTGGCAACTAAAACAAAATTTCTGGCAGGAGCTACTATATGTGGAGAACTGTAAACTTCTCCATTTGTGGAAAACATTGGTCATGTCTCTGAAAGGGAGGTGGAGGAAAGACAGAAAGAATGGCTCTTTTCAGAGACTGTTACAGCAAGAGCCAAAAACGGTCTGCTTACAAATTTATTCTTATGGCAAGCCCTGATGATGGTTGGATTCTACATACCAGAGCTTCCCAGGAGCCAGTGCACCGAGACAGAGCTGGCATATTTTGAGTCCAGCTGGTCTTGAACGCCAGGAAAGCCACCAAACTGCAGCACAGACACAGCACTACAATCCATTCACTTCTACCTTCACCTGCCTCCTCTGCCCCACACCCTGTCCAGGGTCTCCATGGAAAATTGAAGCTTGTCTGGGAATTACCTTTCATTAACATGATAGATTCTGGAACACCAAAGTTTCCATCTGTAAACAGTGGGAAATGAAAAAGCAGTTGTTAGGTCTGGAAAAACTAAAATCTGTACAGAAAGGCTGTTCCTGGTCTCAGAAAATACCACAAGTTTTCAAGAGTGGTCAAGCATGACAGTAACTACCTGGACGAAATGTCACATATCCCAGCTTTGGAAGGTGTCCACCACTTCAACATCACAACGGTTGCAAACTTTCAGGCATCTAAAGCTCACATTTAATTATAACGTAGGGCTTGAAAAAGCAGAATCAGTGTTGATTTAATGTTGACTGATTTATACTAAACAAGCTGTGCTGTGCCACCTGTTTCATTTTCAGGGAGATTCTCCCAGATCATGTCTGAGTCTGCTTAGCTAACACAGACCAATAACCCCACACCCAACCCTTTCTGTTCAAGGATCATGGTTCATCAGTTTGTTACTTGCTAAGTAACTCACTCAGTGTGGAAATTCAGAGCAGCACAGATTCCTGATGTGTAGCTCTGAATTCTCTTAAGTTTAGTATATAGGTTGGAGCAACCAAATGGGCACTTTGCAAAAAGATTCAAGAGCGACAGTGGATGCTGCCAGCAGAAAATTTGCCTACTGAGAGATATTGTATAGGCAAAATGACTGATGACAACATCCAGCTTTTCTCTGGAGTCAGCAACTTAACTACAAAGACTTTATTGCAAGTTAGACTCACTTGTGGGACTGATTTCCACTGTAAAAGGAGGAGCAGAGGGAACAGGAGGACAAAGATACGGGGACTGGTGTTGGGTCAGCACGGGGGGAGCGGCATCCAAGCAGCCCCATTGTAATGCTACCAGTCTCCTCTCCTCTGTCCCCCGGTGACACAGAGGCTCACAGCTTCCTGACCCTGGCTCTCATGGCTCACATGACTTCATTGCATTAATGACCTCAGTGAGAATTTTTTAAGCTGATTGACAGAAACCTGGAAAAAAACCACCTAGGAGCTCTGAAATTGCACCATTGCCAAAGGGGAGCTTAACACAGGGCAGGGAAGAGGCACTGGCTAAAGGCACAGGAGGTCTTTAAATAGACACCCTAGGTCTGGTCTGTACAGCATTAAGGATTGTGGTGAGTCTCTGAGGTCAAGGTAAGAAATTAATACTTACAAAGCTCAGTGAGGCTTATGCTTACAATACAGCACTAATTATCCTGTTAATCAAAGTAAAAATCCTTCAGTTTTGCAAATCCAGCCAGCAAAAGTCTGCAGATCCACAGCTCAGACATTTAACCCCCAACTACCTGGTATCCTAGAAAGCGAATGAATAGGAAGGTTTGAAAGGCTTTGAAATTTTACTCCATTTTTCCTCCTTAAAACATTCTGCCTTCATTTCTACCTTACACCACTCGGATAAGGAATTGTTAACAAGGAGGTTTTAAGGAAAAATATAAGATGTCGCCTGTCTGTAGCTTTCAAAACCTTAAATCTGTAGTATGTGAATGTTGTTTGTCTAGACAAAAATCTTTTGTTGGCATAAACATCCCCCTCAATCCATACTTCTGTCATGCACTGAAGTATATGTCATATATCAAAACCTTACATATTTTGCTTTGGTCAATGGAGTTCACGGTGTGGTTACTTCTAGTGAACAACAGAATTTTCTTCACTGCAAACTACTTCTTTTAAAGTAGCTTGCTGCTTTGAGATACACAGTCTTGGGTTTAAATGCTACAGTAAAAGAGGGAAAAAATCAGTCTATCAACCAAGAGAAAGGTAGACCACACACAGATCACTTCTCAATTTCCAGAGTCACTGATGCGGTGAGGATATATGTTGCTTGAGAACAGGCTTGTCACTGGCTTTGGGTGGTGAAAGATCAGCAGCAGTTAAGGTTGGCTGGGAAATTTTCACTGTGCACAAATGACAGTTTGAGTTTTGACATTAGACCTGGTTACACCTGAAATCTAAGCATTTCCCAACTCAGAAGCAGTCCTAGGCCTCAAAAAAAAGAGCCTGCTCTCATAAATTAGGACCCTATCATAGCTAATTAGGTAAGTACAAGCTTTACTTTAAATTCATAATTTTGAGGCCAGACCCTCATTTGTTTAGAACTACTTTTTAATTATGAAGAATTAAGTAGTAGAAATTATAGTGAAGCACACAAACTATACATATGATGTCTCTAACTCTGGAAATATCAAGTATGGAGAGTGTTTTTTTCAGGCTGATCTTCCCATATGCAAATATAACATCACAGAATAATAATTTTCAGTCTGCCAGTGTCAGGTATGGTATAGTGCCTCAGGTAGGAGGTGCTACAGCTAAGCCACAGCTAATTTTTATTCTTATAAAAGTAACCATTTTTAAAAAATCCCATTTTAGAAACAGTTAGGTTACTTGCCCCAGTATTCTTACTTGGATATCAAAATATCATACTGTTTTTTTGCTTAGAAATTTAATTTCCAGCCTAAATTTATTCATGGGCCATTTATACCCACTTTCTCTTGCGGCAATGTTGTCTTTTAGTTTAAATTGCTGCTCTCCCTCCCTGGTGTTTACTCCTCTGATATATTTATATCTCCTCTCAGCCTCTGTTTTCCTGGTTTAAACAAGCCAAACACTTCTAGTTCTCATGTATACGATGGATTCTCCACTGTCCCCCTCATCCCAGAAGCCTTTCCCTTTATCTATATGGCAGTGTAATGTCGATTTCCTTGCACATGGGTGTTTGGTAATGTGCAGAGAACTGACAAAGCCATGATACTGCCTTCTCCCTAAAGGGACAGCTTGCCTTATACAATCTAGGATTGCATTTGGTTTTCAGTATACCGATAGGGTATAGGAATTTCTTTCATTAACTAACATACTTTAACCTCTAACCCTTCTCTTCCCTCAACCCCATAATGAGTTCTCAGTTTATACCACACTTCTTGTTACCAGTGCTTAGGTTATAGCATTTTTTTTTTTTTTTGGTAATGTTAACAAATGTTACATTTCTATTATATTTGCCATTAGTCATCAGCTTTTGCTCTATGGCATCCAAGCATGACTCTCAGTAATAGCAATATTCGAATTGTTTTGTATCATGCTTTTCCATATATTCACATCCAACGGAAAATCTGTGCTGGAATCTAGAAATAGTGCAAGTCATCCCAGGCAAGTACCTGCTACTAGGAAGAGGATTGGTTTTTCTCCAGCTCCAGCCTCTACCAACTGAGAAAACTACCATTTCATCAGCATGTGACCTCCTCCTGATACGGGCACAAACTGTGTTTTGCTACTCCCCGAGACTCCAAATCCTCTTACAAACATACTGAATCCTGGCTGTGTGACTGGAGACCTCAGGAAGAAGCCCAGGTGATGTTTTTGCATCAGTCTGGTTGCAAAGGCAGAAGAGGGAACTGTCCTGTCCAACAGTGTTTTCTGAGTACCAGCCTACCTTCCTGCTCCAGCTCCGTGTGCAGAGAGAACCACTCAAAGAAGATCAAGCATGGCTTTCTTGGTCCTCAAAGCTCTTGCAGCTTTTCATTTTGTGAACCTCTTGAGGACTAGGCTTTTCAAAATTTCCACCTTACAATAACTGTTGTTTGTTTGTGGATGGTGGGAAGAGAAGCTGCTTTCTTCTCCAGCTACCATATCTGAGGCATTTGCAGCCCTTGTGTTACAAAATTACTTTCCTCCCCTAATTACCTCTAATTTCTCCACTTCTACTTGTTTTGTTGAGCTGAAATTCTTGAGGGAAGCATACCATTGTGACTACAGCACTCATCAGAGACTGCAGGATGCAACTCTAAAATAGAGCAATGGTAGTAATACTTCTCTCAGATCACTCACAGCCTTGCTACCACAACAAAAGGCATGTGGAAATGCTTATCAATAACATTGATTACAACCCAGCTGCTTAGGCTGGCTAAGTATTCTCTAGTGCTCAAGAAAGCTGCATGAGAGTGATAGTCTGGCTCTAGCAGGACTCAAGTTGTTTTAGATGACTTTGGCCCAAAAGCAAATTGGTTTAATTAATACCCTATCCATATGGGCCTGTAAACTGAAGAGCAGATGAAGCTCTTGTGAGAAAGGAAGAGAACAGAAAAGCCTGGTCCTGAGATGGCTGTTTCCAAACCTGTTTACTTAACTATTAGCGAGGGTGGCTTCTCTTTAATTTATTTACATAGAATGTTTCTGTAACCATCTGCTCTTAAGCTAAACGAAAAATTATCATCTTTCTCCTGCTGCTGCAGAGACTCCCTTGGATGTTCTTAATAATACAAAAAAATCTATCATTTTAATGCAGACAGCTTGGCTAATAAAAATGATCTGTACCATTAGTAATTATGCCACAAATACAATGCAAACAAGCAGCCTTTCCCTGAAGAGGCCAAGCATAAAACACCTCTCTCACCACCAGGGGCCAGAGACGATGGCGCAGCTGCGGGACTTGGCTTCTCAATTCTCTACCACCAAAGAGCAGAGGGCAGTTTATTGAAGTTATCATTACTTGCTTCTTTAACAAGCTTTAGGTGTTTCGGTCAAACTTGCCCAGGCACCATTTTTCTGCAAACTAGGCAGTTTTTCTGCAAACTATCAATATAGAGCCATATTCCTGGAGAGGGCTATCTTGGTGTCCCAGCTTCTACAGCTCTCACGGTGTCAGAATCCTTTATGGCTCTGATGTATCCACCTTTGCAGTGAAGCGAGCTGATGCAGCTGGCCCCAGTTAACAGAGGGGAAACTGAGGCAGAAAGCAACTTAAAGGAATAGCAAAGACAATGAAAGAAAGCAGTTAAGCAAGAAAGTTAATTCAAGGCATTACTTAGCAATGGAAACCATTACTTAGCAATTGAAAACATCACTCTAGGTAGGGCCTACTTTAAAAAACCCCATCATGGGCAGTTTACTAATAAATGGAAGGACAGCACTATTGGCCCGTGTGTTGCCTGATGCTACTTCAGTGTGGCCAGTGCCAGAGTAGCAGGCATGATACCTAGATGCTGTTTCTTATTGCCTGCTGCTTGCTTCTACAAATGGCAGCAAACCACTTAACCTCCACGAGTCAGTTTCCTCCCCTAAAAGAAGCAATAAAATGTTTAGAGATTCAGGGATGAATGAAAGAAAAACAAACCAAAGCAAGAGAAAATGAAATGCTGTTTTCTTTAAACAAGTGCTAAGGGAAAAGGAGTGAGATTATACCTCAAATTATATCAATAAAATATGAACATACCTCTTTACTAAATAATTCAATTGATAAAGAAATGTGTGTAAAGAAATATAATCAATGTCTTGGGGATTTCAGACACTTCTGTAGAGAGATGAACATTCAAAAAAAAAAAAAAAAAGCAAATTGGAAGGCCAGTACATGCCCCGAATTCTTGAAGCCCAGAGGTTTGGCAACTCCCCATCTGCTGCATTGAGAAATGGCTATGGCACTAGCAGCTGGGCAGCAGGAGGCTGCTGAAGGGTCACTCACAGCAGCACACTCAAAGAAGCAAAAGATTTAACCATAACTGTCTGTTGATCCTAATTTCCTTTGCTTCTGTGTCTCAGTCCATAAAATGTGGCTAAAGGAAGGTCTGCTGTGGGATGCTGCAATGGGTCATATCTGCACTACATTTCAAAAGCTAGAGATGCACAAAGGAGGGCACTTCTTTGCTAGGCAGGCAAGAAAAGTGAGCTAAAATGGATGATAACAGGCAGGCATTAATTGACTCCTCTGTGAAAGTACTGCAGAAAAGCATCAAAGCTGGTGCATCACAGGACAGATCATGCAAAAACACAACCAGCAATTTCCTGAGCTACAGCTGAGGAAACAATCCATGCACAGGGAGATGGAGCTGTGGCTGTGAGCCAGTCCAAGAAATGCAGGGAAATATAGGAGCTACACCCACTGATGTTTTATACTGAGGTTAGAGATGCAGAGAGATCCCTGACATGGATGGTATCTCATCCATGAAGGGGATTATAAAGAATAAGCCAAGCTACTTTTAAAAACAATGCTTTGGGTAGCTGAAGAGCAGATCTTGGCTTGGTTAGGGCTGCTAGGGAAGATTGACAACTGGTGCATAGGGATCAGCTACTTTAGTTGTACTCATACCTACACAGAGGCTGCAAGCTGCAGAGCTGAAATGGGTTCAGGGAAGCTATCAAATTCCTGAGCCCCATCCCCAAATCTGTCAGGGTTTGTGAGTGACAAGCTGCAGGCAGAAGCAAGGTAAAAGGGAGCCTGTTGTGCTACACCACATAGCAGTTGCTCAACCCCCACCTCATCACCATTTTCGCCTCGTATTGTTTCAAGGCCTATTAATATTCATAAGAACCGTTTTATTGTGTTTGCACTTTTCTATCATGCTCGCAGGCCTGATCCCTTCTTGCCTTAATAGGATGCAAACCTCATGAAATCAGATCTTATTAGCCAAACTCCATCAGACGCCCTCAGCAACACAGTTCCTCAGTCCTCACTCCTGCTAAAGTGAAAGGGAAGCCTTTCATGGTGTTGACATGTGTAGAACTCTTAATCTAATACGACATTTCAATCTTAAGAGCAGAAATGAATGGAAGTAAAACACAGTGCAAGGAATGCCACTGAATGCTGCTGAGTCAAGCCCCACAGCATCGCAGCCAAGAGATGCAGAAGTCCTTAGAAAAAAACTTTCTAATCCTGGCTTGCAATACACTTGATTGAACAAAGGTGCTGGTTCATTAACACCTTTATCTCACTGACAGAAGACTGCTGACTTACCCCCAAATGAATTCCTCCAAACTGTCATAAGAGCACAAATCTGTTGGCTTTCTCCCATATGATAGTGATTCTATCCTGGTGTACGCCCTCACTTCTGGGGGCTTTGCACAGATAAAACTGAAGGGGATGAGCAAGAAAAGGCAGTGCTGAGAAGGGCTCATCTTGTCCACCATCTCTGCTCCCTGCCCCTCCTAAGCTTTAAAACTACTGACTTGAGCAACATGTATAAATTTTCAACTCCTGGTCTTGCAGAACCGGGAGAGGAGGAGGAGATTTGAGCCTGCAGTGCAGCACCAATGAGGATGCTCTGCACTTTTAGGACATGTGCCTCGAGTCCTGCCTTATGTCTGCTCCACACGGGTGACAACAATGCCATAGATTGATTTTTCCAGATCCCAGGTGAAGTCTGTACCTCTGGCAGGAAGAAAAATCATTGCTGGAGATGGAAAGTGAACAGATTGTTTAAGCCAGTGAGTGAAAACAAATACAAAATTTAGAGTGTCACACTGCCACTCAGTCATTTTCCTAAGTAGAACAGTACATTAACACAATAATTTCAAAAGAATTTCCAGCTGCAATATCTAACAAGGATAGGAGGCTCTTACTCACTGCATAAGAGCTGCTCAGATCTTGACCCTGAACTGCCCAAATAGTTTCTGCTTATTTAATGACCTTCACACTGGATCAACAATAAGTGACAGCAATTTGATGGAAAATTGCTGACCTAATACTCCGGACACTTTGCCAGTCAGGTTTGATACAGAATGGTTCTGTGGCATGTATCTCCCACTCTCAATACATGGGAGCACAAGCTCTTGCCAAAGATCACATCTTATTCTTGGCAGATGGTTAAGAAAATGAGACTAGGCCCATATGGATCCAAATTGCTGACAGCAGAGCTGGGATTCAATCACTGAATTTTCCCATTGTGGAGGGGTAAAAAGCTCTCTCAAATAATCTACGTTACCAAAAGGTCCCAAGTGCAAGAGCTCAGGAGTATCTTATCTTTAGTAATTTCTAGTTACAGGCTTTAAAACATAATTTTTAAAAATCTGTTATGTGAACATCAAAGGAAGGGAGAAATCTGTTGCTATTATTATCTATTCAAACTTACAGCAAGGAAATTCAGTCATACTGTAAGACCATTATCTCTAACTACAAGGATTCTTCCAAGTGAGAGGATTAAGGGGAACTGTGACCAAAGCATAGCTGTGAAGTTTCAAAAAAATACTCAGATATTTAGATTTTCAAATTACTGTAAAAGGTATGTGCTGTAATTTATAGCCAGTTAAAACTGCAAAAATTAGCCAAACAAGAGTAGATTATTGTATTGACTAAGACTTTGTACAAGGGTACCACCCCAATTCAGCATCTCAATGTATAGGGCTGTGAGGGAAAGGGAATTCTGATACGTAAGACAGTTCTAGGAACACTATTCATCTCAGCTTAATTGCCACTTTCTCTGAATCAAGATATCCCTGATTAATTCACAGACCTCACAAAAGGTTTCCCTAAAACATGGGAAGAGGTTCTCCATAGAATAGGTTCTTGGAGTAGAATTACAGGATACTGCAGCAGCTGCTACCTCAAGGTTATATGTGCAGCACACTGAAATCATCCCAGCAGAGTATGATAAAGAATGCCCTCTGGATGCCAGATATCTTAAACAAAAGCAAGCTTTACCAAGCCTTTCAATCAGTGTCACAGATACACAAAACCACCCCTCAATACCACGTGGCTGTCGTTACTTGTGTAGTGCCTGGAGAAAAAGATGTGTTTTGTTTTCCCTGTTGCATTCAACTAAAACTTCAAGAAACCTGTTCCTCAAGCTGTGCCAACATCATTTAGGTTGTTGGTGTGCAAACAAGAAGGTAAACAACAACAACAACCACAAAAAAATCATGTTAATTTCAAGCTCCATTAGAAATGCAGGGTTTGGCAGCAAGAAAAATCAATGTTTGTCCAGTGGAAAAAAAATATACTGCCAGCACTGATAGGGACAAAGGGCTGTTTTTAAGAGGATGTAAAAATCTTGGTACTCAATATCCTCTGGGAAAAAATTATTTTCTTATCGCAGAGACTATTTGATTTGATTCTGACACAGAGAGTATTTTCATGCAAATTATCCAGTCCCAGATACCGTCTGGCAATGTTTTCCTTCTTTATACATCTGATCATCCTCCCTGGCCTCATTTAAGGAAGCAGCATTTTAATTTCTGAGAAACAGCAGCTCTCTATTAGACCCACGGTTTGTTCATCTTTAGGAAAAATCACAGTCATTTGCTGCCATGACTATGTTAATTTGCTTAAAAGCAGCAAAACTCTAAAGCTCTGGGCCCTCCCAAAGCACCAGTGTGCATTAGGGTAAACTGCAGCCTACCTCATGTATGAATTCACCAAATATCAGGGCTGCTGCCTGATGGGAAAATCCCAAGATTTGCACTCCCCCGCAGCCTACTTGCGTGCTTGAGGCCAGACCCTCCCCTTGGCTATGCAAACCTAGGAGGCTCCACTCCCTTTTAATGGGCTCTGCCTGACCAGGAGCCCGTGGCTCTGGCAGAACTCAGCTATACTGAGTTGCTTGGAGCATGGTGACCAATCCACCCGCTGCAGCTGCCATCTTGAGCACTTATTTTTCCTTATTGAAGCACTAAAATAACCTCCTGGGGAGAAAGACAGAAAAAGATTTAAAAAAAAAAAAAAAAGGCAAGACAGAAAGCCTAAACTACTCTGTTTAAAATAAAACAGGTATCATTTTTCTACCTTTGCTGGACATTATTAGTTCCCTGCTGGCACAGTCCAGCATGGACAAAGTGACAACTATATACATGAGGAGGCTGCAGCTGGAGAAAGCATATGATATCAGCTGTGTTCTCCTGTCACTGTCTGGAAGTTAAACACTCCTTGCCTGCAGGTATTCCTACGGGAGTGTGAAGACTGAAGTTCATCCAGAGATGAAATCTAGCTGTTCTGCTCAGCAGTCCTAAACCAAAGAGAGACCTGACTGCCAAAATCCAAGAAATAATTCCCCTTTGTTCTCAAAAGATTGTCTGTCTTCACTGTCAAGAATGAAAAATATCCCAGAGAAGATCCATTTAGCAGAGACTACACATTCAACGACCCATAACAGGGAGGGCTAATATCATCCTCTGGCAAGTGCACCTTAATTTTCTATGAGAAGTATCACATTGTGTGCCAGCTTTCAACAACCCAAAGATCTCAAAGTAAAGTGGAACTTGTGGAAATCAGAGAGCCAAGATTGAAATGAAATGCACCAAACACTTTGAGTTAAAGCCTGTCTCTAAGTGTTAGAGGGTTTCTCACCTTGTGTCTCAATTATGAGGAGGAATACTGCTACTACGGAAAAGACCAGCACCTGACAGTGAAATGTGTAAGCCAAATCAGAATGGCCCATTTCCAGATTGAATGCACAGCACTGACATGTGTAAGCTTCCCCCTCCACTTGCAAACTTAACTAGTTGCTTTGCAGCTTGACTTCCTGCATGTTTTTAAATGAGCTACAGCAAAAGTGAAGATGCTCAGTCTCCAATGTAGAGAAATCCTTCTGGGATATCAAGGAGAAAGCACAGGCTAATACATGCGAGGGATCATGTATTTTTTTAGTCATGAGACTAAAGTCTCAGATTGTATCAATAAGTAAACAGATAGCTTTGCAACTCTTATCAGCAGATAAAAATGATGTACACTTCCACAGCAATACAGCATCTGTTATGCACTATCAACTAAAGAAAAGACTAGGCAGTTCTCATGAGGGAGGGTAAGGTCAGCAGCTGAAGAGATGCAACAGCTCTTGCTTCAGAGAACAGGCACAGCCATGTGTCAATTCATTCACAAATTCAGACACCAATTTAGCCTAAGTCTGTCTTTAATTTATAACTTTCTGCATTTTGACAGCCCTCTGGGACTGTTAATTCATTTGGTGTCTGTAGACTATGTATCAAAGGATGGAAAAAACCAGCCCAAATACATTACCCAGGCAGCAAAGTGGAGAGAAGACACCTTTGGTAGGAAGGCTTTTTTTTTTCCCCAATGAAAGGACTTACTTTTCTTAAACCTAAGATAGTTAGATGTAAGGTTCAAAGGTGATTTTTCATTATAAAGCTCTATTTCCAACCCAACAATTCCTCAAAAGATTAATCTCTCATATTCAAATTTCACAGGCCTGCACTTTCTTCAAAGACACTCGTTTCTTGGGACACTTGATCAAATTGCTTCTGACCTTTTCTAGTATGCTGAGAAGCAGTGAGGAAAGCAAGAGGGAGAAGAATGGTAGGGGAGGGATATGGAGAACAGGAGAAATTCTCATAGAAGAAGAATTCTTGTTAGCCTATTCTTGAACAGCTCCACAATCAAAAGGTTTTGAAGTAGAAATTGGCATGGAAATATTTCTGCCTGAAGGATTTCAAAGAATAATCCTGGAAGGGTTCCTTGGGCATGGCTGGACTCCAGTGGGAATTAGTTTTCATTTGACCCAATTATAAATGTTTAAAAAGCACATGCTGAGTATGCCTGTGGGGTTTTCCATTAAGCTCATTAAAGAGTTGATTTTGTCCTGCACCGAGTGCTCTACCTCAGTCCTGAAAAATGCTTCCTAAAACCATGAGACTCCTAAAAGTCCATAGGACACTTCATGTTCCTTAAAATTAAGCAGGTGCCTTTGTGTTTTGCTGGATTAGAATTGATCTGTGCTTTTCAATGAATTCAGCCTTTGGTCCCAGAGAGGCTTTCTAACAGAGATCCTGATATCTCTGAAATTTTGCAAATGTGGCATTTTGCAAATGTTTGCAAATATTAAATTATCTTAACAAACTTTGCAGACCCATTCAAAATAATCCAGAGCTGGTCCCAAGCTATATACTACTACTACTGATGATGATGATGATAATAACAATAACACCACCCCAAGTCTGTTGAAACAGACTATTATGAAAAAAAAAATTAACTGAAAGAACTGCTTTAACTCAAGTTCAGTATAAAATCCTTCAGCACAGAAAAGACAGAACCAGAAACCACTGCCTTGCTCAACAGGAAACATTCTAGTTTATCCCGAAAACAACATGCTCTTTATAGTGCTTTTTAGAAGGAAAAAAAAAATCATGAAAATGAATGGTTGGATTCACAAAGCTGGCGGTGCATTTAGTTTTATGTAACAGCTCAGAGGTGAGAGCATTCACCAAGGATAGAAGAAAACTAGGCTTAATGATCCTAATGATTCAAATTTTTATCTCCAAACTGGTTGTAAAGTACTATATACTTAGTCTACCCTGTTTTTTGGAACGGACTTCCTTTAGCATTTTCTTCTATGCAAAAAATAATTAATCATGCATTGGAGCAAGAAGCGGAATTAAAGCACACTCCCTGCCAATTCAGCATTCTCATCATCAGTACCTTCATAAGACTGCAAGAAGCATGACTAAGGGCGTTGGCCTCAAAACACTCTCTAGCTTGTTAGAAAAGGAACTTTCTTAAGGAATGGAAAGCCCTCTGACCCAAAAGGATGGACTTGCATCTGCCTCTCCTATTTTCTCCATGAGCACTTAAGCTAGAAGTCTTCCACAGATAGGATAGGATAGGATAGGATAGGATCCAGACAGTGATTTCTTGTAAAATCTCCTCTTCTCCCCCTTGCTGTTTCCTCATTGAACATTACTAGAAAATAGAGGTTTACATGAGAAAATGGTTAAGTAATTACCTTGCATCCCTTTCCCCAAACATACCTACATTATAAAAAATGTTGCCAAGCTCAGCTATATATGAAAAATAATTGCAGTTAAGAAAACATAATTTAAATTTTAGTATAAGCAGACTGACCTTAACAGACCAGAGATGAACTCTATTTCCCTGGGGGAAGAAGGAAGTTGAATCACATGTAGAGTTAATGCAAGACTGCAGATAATTTAGATCCCTATTTATTTACCTTATTCCCTAAATTACAGCTAAGAAGTACTGCATTCAGCATTATGTATGAATAGTCAAATCAGGTTCATCATTAGCTGCCTCAGCTTCAGGAAAGAACACGTCTAATAAGGTTACTTGCAAAATTATTAGTGCAAATGATTTACTGAGAATGCATATAAGAGGTCCAATTCAGACAACCCATGACAATGGAAACAGGGAAACATAGCACAAGAAAATTAAAATCCTACAAATGTTTCTAAACTTGCATACAAATTACCATATTCCATTATAATGTATTATTTGAGAACTATTGTCATAGTATTATTAAATATTATATTGTAATGCAAATGCAGCAAAAAGCAGAGACAGGATTTCCCTGCAAAAACTGATGAGATGTAATTTCAGAATTTTGCACACTTCCTTTTGCCTCCTTAGTGTTCTCCTAGAGGGTACTTTCTCTTCGACTCTATACAGTCCTATACTCTCCAACGATCCATGGTAGGGCACAGCCTACGAAGTTCAAGTTCTATATAAACCGCTCACACTGGAACCCTACAACTCTTGGAAAGCACAAAAAATACAGAAACTGCTACTGAATCCCAGACTGCTGCAGCAGAAAGAGTTTACAAGCCATCTACTGAGATAGTTTGCAATGCATTTTCACATTTTTATCTAGGGGTGAGGGAGGTAGGGGGAGAAAGCCGTGGCTACATGAATGAAACCCTAGAGGCCAGACAAACTACTCCTCGGCTGGCAACAGCTGCCACTAAAGGAGAAGCTGGAAGAAGAACAGACCCATTGGGTAAATCCACTTGCTGCAAGCACCAAAAGGTCCAAATCCTCTATGAACCATGAAACAGACAAACAAATGTTTGATAGAAATATAATTTGAGAAAATAAAAGCCCCGCTCAGCTTAGCAATGAAATATACTGGTTATTTGACCTGTTGGAGGAATAAATCTGCAGCACACACCAATTACATCCAGACTGTGATGTGAAAAATCTCCCAAAACGGTTCCTGAGGAAGCAACATAACCTTTAACATGAAAGAATTTACTGTATGCTGGGACGTTGCATTTCAAGGGTCAATGTTTAATTTAATTGCTTGCCCTGTAAGCACTGCCCAGATATTCTGTTACACTGATGTACTATTCTACTCCATGAACTGAGGTCCTGCCAAGCTTAGAGTAATCTTTTAGAAGTCACCCATTAGATTTCTTCCTCAGAATGCCTTTGAAAGGAACGATGTAAGACTGAACACAAAAATTGGGTATTAAAGAGTGGGAGCACTCTGGAAAATGCACTACAACATGAATCTGCTCATAATGAATTTTAGACAAACTTCTGTAAAAAATGGGATTTTTTCTGGTTCTTTCTTTGTAAAGGAGTAGCAGAAAGTGCAAGAAACATGAGATGTGAAGGAAAAATGAAGGTTCTTTAGTGACATTTGGAAATCAGTTGGGGAGCAGGTAACCTCTCCCATCAGTTACATGGACCATCAAGGTCTGCATAGTCCTGCCATTATTCCCTAGTTGTGTGAGCTCAGAGAAGTGATGGAGACCTGGTAAACATGAGCTAGATAAACAAACAAACCCACATACTGAAACCTTGCTAATGCCATTACTATCTTCAGCATTTTTCTAGTGGTCACTCTGAAGATTTTCTCTCTCTTTGCTCTACTTCCTGCTTCATTTCACCTGTTCCCACTCCATGAAGACCTGCTTCTATGGGTGCTATGAGCAAATCCTGCCCAATACATCACCTAAAGGCAGGCAAACAAGGAGCTCTTTAGCCAGTGCAGCCATGCAATGCATCACCTTGCACAGCATCTCTCTTCCTCTGGACTTCTGTTGATTCTCTTGGGTTTTAACTTTTATATTTTTCAAATCCTGTACTGCCTAGTGTGTAACTCTGAAGTTTCTTGTAGCCTGCTAACTTCTGTTCTCTCATGCTAGGTAGATATAACAAAGCCTCTCCAGGGCTGCTCTCCAAGGACACTCAGACCATCCTAGGCCCCAAAAGTATAAACCAAAAGCCTCTAAAGGTGGGTGGGGTGGAGGGGGGGCATGCTTGGGGAAATGACATTATTAACTGAAGCTTTAACTGGAGAATTAACCCTGATATGCAAATGAACCAAACTTATAAAAGTGTGAAGAACTCATGACTTGGGTCCATCTTGGGAGTAGCCTCTGGACTTCCCAGGTTGTACTTTTGAAGGCCCTTCAAATAAATACCTACCTTTATTCCCTTATTCCTGTCTAGTCTCTGTTTTTTAGGTGACCACTTCAGGCAGCACTTACCGGAGAAGAGATCTTCATTTATTTGTCATGTCCAATACTGAAAGAGAGAATGAGAAGATCTAAAGAGGCGACTTCCACCTAGCTTCCTGACAGTCACAGAAATAATGAACAGTAGTAAAGCTGATTCATGGCAGGAGATGCAGAGCAGAGGCTCATACAATTATTGTGTAAGCCTAGTTCTGAATACAAGAATACAGAACTGTATGTGCAAAACACAGGAGAAGCCCTGAGATGAAACCTGTTCACTGGTTTGAAACATGTCCACAGAGGTATTGTTTTGTTCTCAGAAGTTACAAAGGAGAAAGAAGAAGAAACAGAAAACTGCATAAAGAAAATCCAGAAGGGGAAAGAAAATTCCCCACAGACATTTCCTCAGGATTTTTGCAGCTACAGTCTGGTTTGAAATGCAGGGTTTAATTCCATAATTTCAAAAGTATGACACATTTTATAAGTAGGAACAGGAAGGGGAGGTAGTTTGGCATCAGGGTAAGAATTTAGGCGAGTATGCTGTTAGTCCGTGAGCCAGACACAGATGAATCATGCCATACAGATTGACAATCTGACAAAGCTAACCTGAGCTACACGAAGAAATCAAGTCTCTAGAACTACCTAGTCCTTTGTCTTAATCAGTGCCTGTGTCTGGCACCTCTTCATCCCTGGTGCAGTTTGTTTATGCAGTTATGGTCTCAGGGCCCACACTGGTGAAGCACGGGTGACACTCATTTTGAAACAAGCAAAAATCCTGCGGCATGGGCTGTCTGAACACGTTTGGTTGGTGTCTGTGTCAGAGATGGTTGTGCTCTGATAGGAACGATCTAAAAAGGCACGGGGTCACTGGAGAGTGAAGTATCTGAGTGAGACAGAGCCAGACAGATGAGCAAAGTCCTTACATTACTATTTGTCCCTGAATTAAGCCTAGCCTGAAAAGAGGAGTCGTGTACTAGGGATTAGATTCACTAGAAATAAGAACCATTACAGTTCCTTCATTAAAGGGATCAGGCAGCACCTGTGACCAGCACTCACAGCATATCAATTCTGCATTTCCACGCCTGTGGCACCAGAGGAAAAAACAACGTTATGGCTACAACTGAATCATACTCTTTTGATGATTCACTCACAACAACCCTAGGGCACAATAAAAAGTTGTGGCTTCCATGGTCTGCTGTCTCTCATAAGGGCTGAAATTTCAGACAGCCATGACTTGAGTTCAGATGCATTGCTAATGCATCACTTGTGCATTGCTGTCAGCATGGGGAGGGGAAGAAGAAGAACGTGAAAAGGGTTTCACATTTGGGCTTTGCAAGGTAAAGGCAGAGAAGATATTCTAACATGTGCATCACAGAGCTACACTACATGACAGCATATACACGTCCTTGGGAAAAAACACTTTCCCAAACTCCTGGAAAAAATGCTGCTCCAAGAACCTTTGCAGAGATGAAGGCTCAGAGGAGAAAAGCTAGGATAAGCACAGTATTCAAGGTGACAAAAAGTTCAGGTGTCTCTTTACACGGCTAGAGAGGTTTTCTTTCATTACTGCAAGTGACATTACACCACTGGGGACAAAAACACCCTGCAGACTCATTGTTGTGATTCCCAATCAAGCATCATGCCTTTGCACTGGGCAACAGTAAATCTCAAGCAGAACTATGCAAGGAACTTTCAGCCCATAATTTGATACATCTGGTTTTTCCCCTTTTTTCTCCATGCACAACTTGTCAGGAGGCTGGCTGCAGGAATCTTGATGTGCTTTAAAGTAGTTGCGAATGCTTTCCACAGCCTGTTGTTCTATATGCCAGCACTGTGCCAGTGTGGTGTGTTTCAAACTATATCCTGAAGAGAGATGGGACATTTGTCTTGTAACTGTCCATCTCCAGAGTCACTGGTAGCAGAAGGGTGATGCTGAAGAGAAAAAGGAACTTGTGGCTTCTGAGAGTAGTAGAGCTGGGCTACAACTTCCTGCAAGAGTTCCAGGACAAGACTCAATCATAATAATGATTGTCCAAGATACAGCACCTTGTTTTCACTCTTCTGGAAAGGTTTTCTGAGTTCATCTTTCCGTTAGCTGAAGTTTTATTAGACAGATGCAACTGTGTAATCCTTGAGCTGCCCATGACACAGCCATCCCTTCCCAAGCACATCTCTCCAGCTGCGCTTCTACAGCAGGCTCCCAGCAACGTCATCTTGAGAAGACATACCCCAAGATCATATTTTCCTAAGTTTAAAACAGTGGCACAAGAGATTATCATAGTTTAGTAGGATGTGGAGTTTGGGGTGGGGGAGGGAAGTGACAGATGAAAGAAAAGGTTCGGGATGTGGATGCAATTTCCAGGATGAAAACAAGTAACGTTCTAAACTTAGCAATTCAATTCACTCTTCAAAACTCATGCTCCTTGAACATTCAACGCAAAGATTACCTTTTGTGGGTAGGAGGGCTGGCAAAGCTTGAGCGCTGTGAAACCCTCCAAATGCCAATGGGAATGACAAAATCACTCTTAAATTAGAATGTGCACTCATGCAATGTGGCTCACGCCACAAAATAACTGAGGAATATAATTGTTCTCATACTCCCTGCTTGGTACCTCTTAAAATAGGAGGGAAGTGGTCTTTGCTGAAGAGATGGGGGTCGCACTAAGTTCATACAATAAAGCAAATTGCAGGCACTCAGCCCTCTATCTTAGAGCAACTTGCTATTATTAAGCAATAACTAGAGCACCTTGGTATAATTACGCAGTAACTCCTTGAAAATACAGCATCCAAAGTGAAAACAAATAGCTCAGAAATGCGAGGCATCCAGGAGTTAATTTTTCTAAGTAACAGAGAGGCAGAATCCACCTACATTTCTGACATCTTCCATTAGTAAGTTTTCTAGACGAGCAATTCATGACACTGAAGAAACGAGAGCATTAGAATGTGAAATGAAGGGTGATGGATGGAAACCATAGCAAAGAAAATGATAAATCATTATCTGAGCTATAGATGTGCAGTTCTGGAGAACGTGGCTTTTTCTGACTCCACCAGATCGTGTTAGACCACAGCTTTCCAATTACATCTCTCTGTATTCTTCTGCTGTGAAATTAAACCAGGGATGTAGCCCTCATGAATGAACTATAACCAAGAAGGAACTAAGAAGTCCTAAATATGCTACTGTATAAATCAAGGTGGAGCACACATCTACAATACTATGCACAATTATGATTTTTCCACCTTGAAAAGAACATAATAAATCTAGATAAAATAATCTTGCAATTCTGATAGTTGAGAGTTACAAAGCAGCTTCCAGATGAGAATGAAACAAATAGTTTAGATCTCTGCAGCTTGGAAAAGGTATGACTGAGGATGAATATGATAAAAAGCTTTAAAACCGTGAATGGTATACAGAATTTGAATAGGGGATGATTATTCATTATTTTTTATACCACGCAAACCAGGAGGCAGGCAGTAAAAGGATCAAGTAGCAGGTTTAAAACAAATGAAAGAAAGGAATTTTTAGATAACACACACTTGAATTGTGGAATTAGACCACAGATTTCTCTGGAGGTCAAAAGTATAAATGGCTCCAAATGTAGTTAGATAAATTCATTGAGGGCAGGTTTATCAGTGACTATCAGACATGATGGTTCAGATGGAGTATTTGGCTCAGAAAATGCCTAAAATCCATATTACTGGAAGTTAGAGAGATATACTGGGGAATATTCACCCCAAAACTCCTCTAGCAGCGGAGTGGAAAACACACAATAACACTTAAAAGTCTCAAAATCATCTCACTCCAAATGCAAGTCTGACCACTGACCCAGGCAGATTCACCATGGCCTGTGAAATGGCATGCCTAGTATTACAGATCACCTTGGGAGTGCCAGCTGCTATGAGATTTGAGAATAAGATGAATCAATTTCACTGGATTACAGAACAAAGGCAATTATTTGGATTATGCAATTGAGAAGAAAAACAGGTGCAGTAATTCTGAAGGAGCTCTGCCATACACTTTCATTGCCTCCTTAAATCTTGAAAAGTGTCTGTTTTGTGCAGTCTTCTGGGGAAATGAGGAAAAACAAGAAAGTGCATTAATATCTACTTGAAACTTAATTCTGAATTTCTGCTCTGGATTCTGTCCAGTGCTTCCTCCTCATCAAGCTGTAGAGGACAAACCCAGCAACACTTCACTACTGAGTATTATTTCAGAGAACTAAGCAGGAGATGCTTCCTAAGCACTGGTGCAGAGGGCTTCAATTGACAATGCAATATGGTGTTTCATGCATTCAAATCATGACTTAGAAGTACAGTCTCACTAAATGTCTAGAATTGTTTTTTTCTTAGGGCAAGGACATCTGATGATATCAAAGGCATCTGATACTGCCTTTCTTATCCCTTACGCACTCTTTAATACAGGTAAGTACACTATCCTGCAGCCATAGTTAAGTGACATATAGGAGGAAGGCAAAGGACCCTTAAAACAACCCTTAATGCATCTGGGGGCAAGTTTGCTTTTGGTTGTTGGAGGAGACTTTTTAGATGCAGTGATTTCTTATGATTTACTACATGCTTGCATTATCACAGATTAGGTTGCTTCCCTAGACAACAAAATCCTCTTTTTGATCTCACAGTGTCATACAAATCACCAAGCATAAAACATCTTCATGCTATAATGATTTTCTGATAATCTCATGACCTCTGTCAGGGTGCACGATGCAGCTAGATATGGTACACATCACATTAATATTGCTGACAACTCACTTGACAATAGGGAGTTTACACATCATCACCTTTTTCCTACAATACAAGTGAAACATCCCATGTTCATCTGAAAGTTTTTCTCAGCTGTTCAATTTTGGGGTTGACTACGTTACACTTAAGAGTTTCACCAGTACTATCACAGAATCAGAGAAAAATTCATATACCATGGCACTTGCAATTTTCAACTTGTCTTTGGCAGCAGACAGACACCAAACATCATACACAGACCAGACAGGTGTTCCATGCAGAATCCTGTTTGTCCAAGGGACAACCCCATAAAAAGTCATCTGTGTAAAGCATCAGAGTAACAGCTCAATTATTTGAGCAATGTGAGGAGACTATACTGTTACTTAATATATACATGGGCATCGTTTTCCTGATGCAACTTGCAATTGAGCTATCTTTGGTTTTCTCATTTCATTCCCTACATTCAAAATGTCACCAGCCATCACTTCCCAATAGTCATGTCACACTGAAAAAGGCCAATGACTCCCAGACACTAATTTTTTTTCCGGCACATTAGGTATGTATGAAATCCATTCAGGCTCAGTGTCTCTGACAACAATGTTGTTCAGGTCTCCATGGCCTCCCTGAAAGGCCCCTAGGACTTCTGTGCCACATCATGGTTCTCAGTCTCTGCAAGACGGGGTTGTTGCCATCTAGACCTTCATCTCCTCAAGGCCAGTATCTCTTTCCTACCTTTCAGTCTTCTGCACTTTGACTTCTTAAGGTGTTTGTGAATTCTTGACTAAATCTCCATCCCAAGCTCCGAAGTGACTGGGGTCCAGCACAGTCTCACTTCAGGGGTCAGGCAGTTCAGCAGCCCAAAGAGCCAGTGCCAGGAATTCTTTTAATATTGGTATGGCCTCAGAATTCATTTGGTGCTTTTGTCTCCTATTTCATCCTAAAATTGGATAAACAATAACTAGGGTGCCAACCTGTGATCTCTCTTCTCTCACGCACTGTCTTTCTTACTGCATTCTCACTGGACAGATTTTCCCTTTGCTTGGAGTGCAAGCTCTACTGGGACAGAAACAACATCTCTCATATTCTGCGGAAAATCCAATTCATATTGCCAACAACAATATGTTTCAATTAAAAATTTGCACACGCAAAACTATGGAATTAGGTACAACCTGACAATATTTGATCCTAAAGCTGTGACATCTTTCAGAATCATCTGGTTTGGAAGAGTTACTAGCAAAGCAAAGAGACAGCACCCAGACAGTGTGATTCCATGGACTTGCATCTGCATTCACTCACAAGCTTCTTGCAGACATCGTGAAAATGCTGAAACACATCTTTCCACAGCAAGATCTCTCGCTGGGGAACTGATGCTGTGAATGGCATTGACAATGCTGGGTGTAAGTTAACTAGAGAATGGGCTCAAGAGAGCAGGGTTGCAGCACCATGAAAGAGAATACTACCAGGGCAAACACAAATCTGAAGCAAGGGTCCAGTTCTTTTCCTCCCAGAAGTGCTCAGCTTTGTATTTTCCCACTCAGGAAGTCAGAGTGCACGCTGAAAAGCAAAGATCAAGCGCTCACAAAAAATCATTACATTTCAGACACATTAATTTGCAAGCATCACCCATGTGAACAACTTCTGCTACTTAAATTTTTCTTTTAAATGTAATGAAAATGAAACTGTTGCACATTAAACCAAAAGAAGATGCCGCGTTATCTTATTTTCTTCGTTGTTGTCCCTGAAGTATCAGCCTCATCATAAACAATCCTTTTGTCCTCCAGGTACACCACAAACAAATATCTGCAGACAAAACCATTTCCAGCTCTTTTTTCATGAGTGAACGTTCTTTGCACCCTGTAGTGCATTATCTCTAAAACTTCCAAAGATCAAATCCATCCCACGGTTCCTATAAAAGGTCACGTTTTGCAATGTAGCCTACAGAACAATGACATTTCAAGGATCAAAGAAAAGGTTAAAATATTCCTATAAATCTATTCTTGGGACTTTTAAGTATTTTCTACGCAGAAGGAAATGTCATTTTTTCTTCAGGAGCAACTGAGGGCTCTGTGATGGGTAACGGGTCTGTTATGTTTTATATGGTGAAAGAAAGATGCACTTCACTCCCCAACTCATGCAAATGAAACCTAATTTAATTTTAAACCTCATTTATTTATTTAGATTTAATCTAAAACTCCCACATCAAAGCAAACAGAAAAACAACAAATACTATTGGGGCCTTAATAAAAAGAAATTGCGGCAAGCCAAAATAAAACTCAGAGGAGAAGCTTCTGCATAACGTTATAAATTATGGCCTTGTAGAGCACCTCAGCCCGTGAAATCCTTTACTCAGTCAGGCTGACGCCGAGTGAATGCTGAGGATTTAATTCAGTCGCTTAATGCTCCGTAAATCTGAGCTGGCATTGAATTTTGAGATCTGGAGCTTGGTGGTTGGAATTACGGCAGTGAGGTGGAGAAGCTTTTGTGGCAAGAAAGCAGACGGTACCCTCTCTGGGCTCCCAGGAGGCTGTTTCCAGGTTCTAAATGAAATGAGCTTATGGCTCCCACTCACTGCTTAATTAGCACTAAATTACACTCACACAGACGGCAGATACTGTACACAGGGGAAAGAAAGTGGCAGGTTAGAAAGGACCGGAGGATTGTGAGAAGCCACACTTTCTATTCCCCCTGTTCACAGTAGCACAACTGTCTCCTGCTGCTTGGGTCCCTCTGGCACACGGTACATTCATAACTTCAGACATTTTTTATTTGAAATGACTCGTAAAAGGGAAAGTGAATGGCTCAGGAATCAGAAGGAACATATAAAACTTCACTGTTTTAGCTGGAATTGTATTTATTCATACCAGTTCCTAGTCAGACAAAACTCTCTACAACAAAAACCTAAATACTGCAGATGCTAATAGGCTGCCTCAGTCTTGGCAGTCTCACCAGTGCCACATGGAGGACCAAATGATCAACCCAGTCTTCAATTCCTGCACAACAAGGATAAAAACCATTGGCAAGAGAAGCACTCTGTGCATTTTAGCCTGTTTTGATGTTCACAGTTACAACGCAGAACAGTTACAAAGCAGAACTATTTAACTTTACAGTGCTGGCATGAAAATCTTTAGGAGTAAGGTATTGAGGGCACGAACCTGATAATGGCCAGAAGAGAAGTTACCTCATACCTGACCAATGGGAATTCTTCAGAAAGGAAAACAATGTTCCCCCTGTTTCCCTTATGAGTCCGAGATCCCTCGCTTTCATATTTGTGGTTACAACTTAGGTAACTGGCCTCTGCTTGTTCTTGTAAACATCAATGTTGGGCTGGCATTGGTGCCAGTAGTGGCTTTATAGGGCACCTTAGCAGAGTCAGGCTAAAACCAAGACACCAGGAACCAAGTTTTACAACATTTTGATCACCCACAGCACCTTGCAGACCTATCTGTAGGCATCCAGCACACACACCACAAATACTCCTGCTCAGCCCAGACACGACCTCTGCGTGAATCTGCAGATGCTTTTGTGTTTGTACACAGACTGTTTTTGTAACTCCAGATGCTGCATAAAGCCATACTCGGAATACCTGAGATCACTGTAATCATGTTCTAATTGTGGTTCTGATCATCCATGTTCTAATCATCTTCAAACTCAGTTATTGGTTACATCCAAGTGTTCTGACCCTAGATGGAAAATTCTCATCCCAGGCATCTGCGTCTGTCACCATGCTCTTTTGCGTGGCCATATAATTTTCATAAGTTATTGATTCGCTGTTGTTTGCTGTTGCTTTTTGTCAGGTTGGTTTTTTTCTTTTTTTTTTTCATATTTCCCTTCTTTCTGTGGATCTTCCTTGCTTATTAGTTACACTGAATCATACCAGAAGACTTTCCAGACTGAACTGCTGAAAGGTTTATTTTTGTACTTGCTTCCTCTTTTCTCATGTTCATATATCCTCACTTACCACGCTAATTGTGTAAATTCTGGACATCTTCAGTGTTGTACCAGACTTCCTATTTGTGTCTTTTCCAAATGTTGAAGAATCCAATCCTTCTCTGTATTCTCCTTACACCAATAGTTTACATCTACTTTATAATCGAGACAGAACCCCTGCAATTCTTAAAATCCTTGGTCCCATCTCAGATCTTAGTAATCACAATCTACAGACAGGACTTAGCTGTGACTAGGAGACAAAGGATTTTTAGCCCTAAGAGCCTCTTAGATACACAGAAATAGAGTTGTACAATAGAGTCTGTGCTTGTGCAAAAGTCATTGGACCTATAAGGACCTGTTACTTCAAGGCTTCACTTGTCTTTTGTGCTGTCTAGTGCTTATAGGACATGAGGACATGAACAAAAGATTCCAACCTTCAGTATAGTCCTAATAAAGGCTTCCAGCTATTATAAAAACAAACAGAAAAACAACCAACCAAAAAACAAAACAAATCAACTAACCAAACAGCAACAACCCCTCTCCCAAAAAAGCAAAAAAACCCCTAAAGTTAAGAAAATGATGCTATTTCAGAATTGCCTTCATTACTTCTGCTAGATGACATTGCTCTGGAACACGACAATGTATTCTGTTCCACTTCCTTAAAATAAACAATTGGTCTATAGCTTGTCAACAAAGCTCCATTTTCAATCACTGAGAGAGACACGGCGAAGCACATCTTGCAGTGCTCCTATCGCTATAAGAAGGGTTTGGGGGCACTTCAAGCTGAGAATTTCTTTTGCTTTGCCTTAGAGTGATTTGCTGCCTAAGATATGACAGATTTCTGTTGACAACTGGACCTTATGAGTTTAAGGAAATCCTAAAGCAAGAAGAGAATATTTATTGACAAGCTTATGTCTTGCTCTGGGTCCAAAATTCTCTTCCTTCTAGACCAGAGCAACCACAAAAACAATGAAAACTGGAGACGATAACACAGCAGCTAACAGGAGAGTGGATGGTGTAAGGGCAGATCACCTTGGACAATGTGATTCAGAATACTACACGTCTGTCACAGAAAGAGTAATGATATTTTGCTGCTTTCAACAGGACTCATGGCATTTACTTTTTGTATTGAGTGTTACACCTTCACCTTCTGCAGAGTCAGGCTGAGCAGAGAAAAAAGCACCAACTAGGATTTCAGCAAAGAAAAAACTACCAGGGATGCAATGAAAAAAAAAAATCAATCTTTCCCTTCTACTAACGAATAAACCATAATCCTACCTGCACATAATGTAAAATATCTTTGAACCTTACAGTGATGCCAGGATTAAAGGAGATTAATTTTTAAGAAATGGGAAAGATATTAAGATTCTTCTCAGCTTAAACTATATAGCTCAGCTGCTGCCATGTATAAGGCACAGGCAGCAGCTGAGCTATATAGTTTGAGCTGAGAAGCAATTTGCATTATGTGTGTGAAGGAAGAAGGCAGTTGCTCACCTGTGCTGCCTCACAATCTTTACAATCAACAGACATAGAAAAGACACACTGATGAAGGCAAAAATTTGCAGGGGAATTCGGAAGACAGGCTGCCCTGTCCCCTTCTTTTAGAAAACTCCAAGAATAAATCAAAGAAAGGATGAAGAGAGAACAAGTGCAGGGAGCTGTCAGCACACTGCAGTTTTCGGCTGTTCAGTTTCCACACCAGGGAATCAGGGATCTGTTTCATGTGCTGACCTGACCAAGGGAAATGACAGTAGAGGACAAGGACACGGAGGAGGGTTGCTAGCTTAGAGTTAGTAGTACCAAAGGTCTTGGAACTGGTCTGAATAAATCAGCACAATTACACCCCAATTACAGCCTTTATGTGCTACCACAATATAAATATTTAATAAGAAGCATGATGACTAGAAGATCATTATTAATCTGCAGCTAAGCAGTATTAGTGAAAGCAGAGCTTCTGGAGACAGGAACACAAGATCATAAATTTAGAACAAGGACACCTGGAAAATTTGGCCCTATAACTGCACATGCTTTTGAGGTAGAGATTCCAGGGAAGAGGCAGAAGAAACTCAGATAATGTGAAGAACAAGCCCCCAGCTGAGATCATCTTCTCCTTTTTTGCTCAGACTCCAAAGAGATCATGGCATGGGATGCACAGCAAGAGCTCCCTGGAGAGCATGGGTGAGAGAGGAAGGTCCAGACATACGGGTAGGAGTGAAGGAGCTGGGAAGATCCTCAGAAATGAGACCTAGTTGGAACCTGGAAACTCTTCAAATGCTTTGCATTCCAAGAGTTACAGGGAAGATGTAAACTTTAGCAAGACTAGTAGTTTTGGTTCAAGTGTGAAATACAGCCCTTTTAAGAGACACTATAAGAAATACTAGGCTTTAAAAGATTTTTTAAAAAGGCTTTACAGAGTAAAGCAGATTCCAGCTAAAGCAATGTTCTTAAAGTGGCTAATGAAATTCTTTAAAATTCTGAGACATGAGATAAAAGACACAGGAGGACGTTGGAAATGAGAAGTTAAATTACAGAACTTCCTCAAAGCAGAGGAAATTGTTCTCTGTAGTTCAAGAGATAAAAAGCATATGGAAACTAAAATAGAGGCTTAAAAAAAGCCTTTTAAGTTGCAGTCAGCATGCTTTCAGCAAGGTACATCTTTCTCACATTTTTACTGTATGTTTGTGTATAAATAAGATTCCTTAATAAAAAAGGTCCATTAGAAAACATAAACATACATGATTAATTTATTAGAAAAAGAGTTTATAAGAAATTCAGGGCCATTAGAAATTTAAGTAGCATGGCGAAAGACCAGAGCTGACAGCCAGATAAGGATGGCCACGTTCCCCACTAGCAGGTAACATTCCAGTCTGATAAGAAAAGAGTCAAGACAGAAGGCACCTTGCGTGACAGGACAGCAGCAATTCAACAAAACACCAAGCACAGAAGACAGCATGAGCTGTTGAACACAAGCATGGTGCTGCCTGCCTTCAGGCCGTGCAGATGAGAGAGCATCGGGGGACACAGCACACTCGTAGGGTGCACAGATGGTACAGACAGTAATGTCTGCTAAAGGGGTTCCAAATGTACAGGCAAATGTGAGTGAAGGCACCCTTGGCTTTTATTTACAAACCAGGGAGGTGGCCTGTCAGGTGCTGTGTAGTACCTTGGTTGTCATATTGAACCGGCATTTGTAGGACTGTACCTCAGCCCTAGACAGGATGGTGCAGGAAATGTACTGTGCCTTCAGGGAAGCAGGAGAGGAGACATCCCACCTTGGACCAGCTCACCGTCTTACACTGACACGTTCCTGAAGACACACAGGTTTTCAAGGAAAGGCACAGGTTGTCTGGAGATTAAAGACATATTGTCATAAAGCTTTAAGAAAGTTCACTCACTCCTTCCTTCCCTCCAAATTTTATTAGTCCCTTCAATGAGGCACTGTATCCTGGGCTGGGAATGTTACAGTCAGACACAGAGAAGCACAGCTGCACTATCCTTCTTCACCAGAGCTCTGGCTGCCAGGCTGACAGCCAGGGAAGACAGACTGCAAATCTGCTTGCAAAGACAGCAGACACCTGACAAAAAGTCACTCTGACTGATATGGCACTGTTGCAGCACCCAGCATTCTTCTCAGTTATCAGAAGAGGTCCTTCCTGAAAAGCTTCTCACGTAAGGGGAGGCATGCAGGCTCTCTTTGTTTCAGGAGGTCAGAGAAAGTAAAAAGGTGAAGAAATGCATTACTGAAAAAGCAATTCTATTATTATGATAACACCTATAGAATCATAGAATTTTAGAATGGTTTGGGTTGGAAGGGACTTTGAAGAGCATCCAGATCTGAACCCCCTGCCATGGGCAGGGACCACCTTCCACTAGACCAGGCTGCTCAAAGCCCCATTCAATTTTACCTTGAACACTTCTGGTGATGGGGCATGCACAGCTGCCATGGGCAACCTGTTCCAGAGCTTCACCACCCTCACAGTAAAGAACTTCCTAACATCTAATCTAAACATACTCTCTTTCAGTTTGAAGCCATTCCCTCCTGTCTTGCCACTCTACTGGGAGGTTGCAATAAAATCTTCCTGGAGCCTTCTCGTCTCCAGGCTTAACAGCCCCACCTCTTTCAGCCTGTTTCACAGGGGAGATGCTCCAGCCCTCTGATCATCTTCCTCACTCTCCTCTGGACTTGATCCAGCAAGTCCTTCTTATATTGGAGACTTCAGAAATGGACTCAGTACTTCAGGCTGGGGTCTCATGAAAATGGAGTGGAGAGGGACAATCATCTCCCTCAACCTGCTGTCCACACTGCTTTTGGTGCAGCCCAGGACATGGTTGGCTTTCTGGGTTGCAAGAGCACATTGCCAGGTCATTTTGAGCTTCCCTTCCACCAGCATCCCACAGTCCTTCTCCTCAGGGCTGTTCTCAATCCATTCTTTGTCCAACCTGTGTTTGCACTTGGGATTGCCCCAAGCCAGGTGCAGAACCTGGCACTTGGCCTTGTTGAACTTCATGAGGCTCACACAGACCCACCTCTTGAGCCTGCCCTGGCTGGGCTGTTTTGAAGAACTCTGCAGAACATTTCATATATGTCTCTATATGATGAACTAGAAAAGCCACAATCCAATATGGATTACGTTGGAGAAAGATATTATCTATGACTCCACAAACACAGATCTCTTTGCAGTTATATTATAGTACTGGGGAGACACCAGGATGTGGTATGGGGCCCTGCCAAAGTTGTGTAACCTGCCTCTAACAGCTCAAGTTACACACATGTAGGGCTGGATACAAAGTAGAGATTGTTAAAATCAGACACTAAAGATGAATGGAACTTTTCTAAAGAAAGATATTATACAACAGGATGAGAATTTGTTCACTGGGTAAACTCGTCCTGAAGCTAAAGTAGGGATGCCTGACCCATCGTAGGAAGTTAAGGGTCAATAACAAATTAATGGGATCAGTGGCCCCATTAGTCTTCCCATAACGAATACCAGCTCAAATCAAACCTTCTTCCCAAAATACTTGAAGACATTTTATATTGGCAACAAATTTACCTTATTGAACCTAAAATCATATAAAAGTGATTTAAATGTACTGAACTCAAGACACTCCCTGAAATGCAGAAGGCACTTTGAAACAGTACCACAGCAGAAGGTAGACTGATACCGTAAATTAGTGCATTAACCTTCAACTCCTGGAGAGCTGAGTGAGGTCACCAGGGTAATAAATTTTGGTGTTGCTCCCACAGCCTTTGGTGGATATTTGCCCGTTGCAGAAGTACGGCAGCATGCTGCAAACGGCATCATCGGCTCAGAAATAGCACACAGCTGGGACAGATGGGGATAGCACAAGCAAAGCTATTCTGAGTTCACAGCCTTGGAGAAAAGGATGGATAAACAGAAATAGAATATGAAGTTTACAACAATGGAAGATTAAGAAGTGCTGGCAAATTATGGGACACGACATGCCCATTTCCTGCTCTGACTTCCTTTCCTTTTCTGGTTTGTAGTTACAATTTCAGCTTTTATCTGATCTCTCACACAAAAGTCTGTGCAAGCAGTAATGAAACCAGGCTTAACTGTTCATATTACCAAACTGAAATGGTGCTTTCATCAAGGCCAGAGAGCTAAAAAGACTGGCTAGCACAAATTACCAACTGCATTCCTACGTCTCCTGACTTCAGTGATTTCTACAGTTTAAACACAGAATAAGATGCCTGAACAGCAACCTGGGAGTTATATGTTCAGCCTGCTCATCAAGCACAGAGTGGAGGTAGATTTTGCAAATATTTTATTTTCCTTGGAGGCACTTAAAAGAAATAGTCAGATTCTCAGTGGGAGCTGGATATTGCCCTCGTGTTAACAACTTTTGAAAAAACTGGCGAAAAGGACAGACTTTAGGGCAAATGTAATGCTTCTAAAAGTCAGGTTGCCATTACCAAGACGTTACTATTGTCCAGTGTGACAAAACATCTCAAGCACACTTAAGAGCAATGAGGATATATTTTCAATCTCAGAAAGATACATGTCTGTGAAGACCTAGGGTTTCCTGTGTCCTGGTAAGAAAAGGAAGCATGAATTACAGCCAGATTGTTGCTTAGGGACTGCTTTAAACTAAACCTATGTTCTCCAGAAACCAAGTACTGAGGGAATTAAACAATAAACCCAAGCAGTATTTTCTCACTTATTATTGATTTATTCCCTTGTGTTGCAGGTAGGGAAAGGAAAAAAAAGAGGAAAAGTAAGAAATCCTGGTAAGCAAATATTCCTCCACAGTTCACATGCACTTCTCATCTCACATCTGCACTTAGGACAATACCAGCAGTCAGCACCTTGCCACAGCTGTGGTTGAGTGGTTTTAAGAACAAAAGGAAAGTACGCAGATCACCTGGAGGTTTCGGATCATGTGAGAAAAGTCTTCTGTACCACTCAAACTCCTACCAGAGCACATTCCTCCAACGGGACTCTGCCACATTTTATAGCAGAAGAGACAATCTATTTCATTGTGCATGTGCTCATACCTATACTGCTGTCAGGACTCAGACATGTTTTCCCCAGAGTGCACTTGGATTCTGAACACACCTTGAACCTGGCAAAGCTACAGAAAGCAATGCAACTGGTCCTCCCTCTCCACCAAAAATGACACCAACTGTGGCGTTGTTGTGTTGGATTTATGGAAAAAATAACTTTTAAGATACTCACAACACAATGTCTTGCTTGTTAGCTCTGGCTGACAGCTAGAGCTCACCTGGCAGCTGTGTTTGCCTGGACATTCTCAATTCTGTGTATTTTACACTGTGAATTTACTTCAGTTGTTGAATGGGGAATTTGTGCGCTGAATATAAAACTAAACCCAATATTCTTCCACAAAGCAATTTGGAGGAGACTGTTGAAGGATGCTGCTACAGAAAGGGCTAGGATTACATACAGACTCCCATCCCACAGAGAACTATATGCTAATTCAAATGAGATCTTAAGAAATTTTTACCGAGAATTTCCATTTTCAATTTAAATACGCTGTGAATCTACGTTCTTTGCCAGTGAAATTGCTTAAAATGGCATGAAATTGAATGCCCTCCCAACAAACACCACCTCACAAGACTGATAAAGAAAATGCTGATATTGAGACTAGACAAGATTAAATTCTACTATTTAGAGTGTAACAGTTTGTAATTAGGGCAGCACTGGTCTTTGTTAGAAATGTAAAATGTTTTTGTATCAAATGCACTAGAAGGACCATCAAATTCTATAACTTTTTCATAGCTTTGAATAAAGATTTCATCATATACTAGGAAACTCTTTTTAATAAAACACTTAAACTGATAAAATAAACCTATTAATATTGAATAACTCCCTACTTATCTGCAGATGCCATACAACAGCAAACCCAAGATGCTGAAAAAGACAGAATGGTTTGATGAAAGTTTCTGCTCAAATACAGCTTTGTTACAAAGAAATGGCATTAAAGACACTGGACACCAGTGCAGCTTCCTAACTGGCTACCAAAGCTGCTGCTTGCACATTTGCAGCTTGCCCCACACACAGCACACAAACAAATGAGACTATAGTGCTATTTGCTTTGTGATTTGCATTTCACAGTGGCAACAGGACAGGCCAAACAAAGCATTTCCTGAATAACAATTATTTACTCCCAGACAATTAAATCACTTTGGTTTAGGTTGTATTTATATCAGGGTGGGAAGCAATGTGCTGTAACTGCTCAAGAACACGGATCCTTACACGGTTGTTTCTGTTTTATAATAAACCAGAAACCTATTTAACAAATACCTGTTCAAGTAATTAACCTATTATAAAGAAAAAGTAAGTCAATGCACCAAGGTTATGCATCTCGAAGAACTTTATTTTGTTTCTCTCATTTAAATTTCAAAGTTGATGTCAATGCTGTTTCATATCTACAAAGACAATTATTTCATGCACTGTCAGGTTACTTGCAAATCATCACAAATACACCAGGGTCTACCAGGATACCGATTTCAAAGTGCATTGATATTCCACAGTCTTCTCCCTCTGTAGTATCTGGATGGATTGGATTCCCCAGTCTAGCTTTCAGTTATTAAACTTTTCCTTCTTCCAGATGAAGTGAATGAATACACAATGCAGACATGTTATGTGATCCTTGGCTTTTCAAGGTTTGATCTCTATAACTACAGACTGTCTCTGAACTGTGTTGCTCATTTTCATACGGACTGACTTTTGCAGTCTCACAGCTCTCCATGAAGAGATGCTCCTGTGCAGGACTGACCCATTTCAGTAATGCTGATGGTCTTAAGAACAGCACACTGTTATGCACTATTACTCTTCTCCTCTTTTCATACTGTGTTGCTTCACATGTGTTGCTTCAGGTAACTGAAGAAAAGCAGTCTGAGGTTTACATCAACCTTCACGCTGATACAAACAAAACTGCTTAAAATTTTCCAAGTTTAGTACTGTGTTTCATAAAGAGCTTGTTGTTTAGCTCCTTCTGATTCTTTTGAAAATAATTAGCCACAATAAGAACCCTTGTAGTGCTCAAGAGCTGTCCTTTGTAGCTTGGACCTCTAGAAATTGAAGTTGCTTCCTAACATAATTTCAAAACAGTATTTATTTTAAAATGTTTAAAAGTATCTCTTGTGCTATGCAGTATTGTTCCATAGATTAAGACTACATGTCCTCTGTACAAAGAAAGTGGCAGAGGCTCTTTTTATTCAGAGTGAAGAATCTTATCATAAACAATTCTGATACTTGATCCTTTGCTTAAATTGACTCCCCATTAGATCACCCTGGACAATTATCCATATTCCTGTTACTTTCAAACTCTAAATACAGTTACAGCATGTCCTATAAATTGCCTTATTGTCAAGTTATACCTGTATAAGCTTTTCAATGTCTGTTCTCCTAAGTCACTCCCACACCCTCTTTAGTCATCAGCACTGCTTCTCTGCATGGGGTTTTCACTATGAATGTATAAACTGATACAGATACCAAAGACATTTTGTGTTGTCTCGTAAAGTGCAACAGTTGAGCTCACTTATGGGGACACAGTACTGAAAAAGACCCATCAAGATTATTGACAAGCCATGACTGGGCCACTGTGGATAGCTCTGGCATACAACAATAAACATCTGAGGCTGGTGAGCAGACGGGGAGTGCACTGACAGCCAAGCTCTGAAATAAGGGCTTGCAGCGAAGTCAAAAGCCTGATAGTTTTTGTAAAGAGTTATGATTCTGACCATTTCTCTATTCCCCAGGCAACCGTGCGCACCTGCTATCTTCAAAAAGCAATGTTCTTGTTGCATAAGCAGTTGCTGTATTGGTCCCCTACTTTCTTAGTGATCAACCTTACAGATAAGCTTTCCATTTCAAAAACCACTGTGTGGCTGCTGTTATGAGCAAGATCTGGACACACAAACAAAACCTGCTGCAAAAGTCATGTCACACCTTCCTGAACCAGCAGCTCAGTATATGCTTTTTCCTTCTGATGCACACATTTCATTCACAAAGATACCTCATAGACCCAATGACATTAAGAAAATGACTTTGGCTTATGGTTGCCACAGATCAGACCCTACGAGGCAACTTTTGGAAATGTAAGCAAGAGAGCTCTTCTGGAAGCTCTGCATCCAATCCCACGTGCCAGCAGCTGCCCCTTGCCGCAAGCGGATGGAGGGGGAACGTGCACATCACAATGAACTACAGAGCAAATCCTGTTATCTGATGAGCCTTTCCCATGCAATCCTCCCCCCTCCCAGAAAGCCAGAAAAATAGTGCAAACAGTTCTTAGGGAGCCCCTTTTCAGTCTAAAGAGAGCCCTTTCTCAAGTGCTGCTTCTTAACAGGTGGACGACTCCCAAAATTCAACAGTAGGAAACACTTTACCTTTAACAAGCTCCAGCCACTCTAACCAGATTGTCAATAAACAGAGCATATTGCACAGATGGACTAATAACGCAGCCCTAATTCAATTGCCTACAACCATCTTCTGTGCACACTCTATTAAAAGCAGCCATTCGGCTTGCAGCAGCTCAGAAACGAGGACAGGGTCCCCTTCTGAAGGAGAGCAGGGAGGAGCGCTGACTTTGATCAGCTGGCAGCTGTGAGGCAGCTCCCTCAGCACCACACTAAGTTGCCCAAAACCTCACGCCTGTGTGTGGTGGCCTGCAGCCACCTCAGTGGGGAAAGCAGCTTGCTCTTTATCCTTGGCTAACCTTTCGGCCATGTGGCTTTTAAGTGACTCAGCTACCTGAATGAGAAGTCTGACAGGCTCATCCACCATCCTGCATCAATATCTGTATCTGAAGAGATAATTCAACAGCAAACACTCAAGCCCTGTTAACCTGCGTTCTCCTCTTTGCCCTACTGTCCAAGTAGTCCACACAGAATGAAGGCTCCCAAATAAGCTGGTGTCCAGAATAATGGTCAGGTCGTGGTGCGACTCACTGGTCTTTAGCCTATATTCAACTTCTGCACTGATTTCCATATGCCTTCTTTCTCTCAATGCTAACCAGGCAGCAGTACGAGCAAGGTTTTGGTACAGAAAAGAGTGACAGGAACCAAAACCCACTGGTATTATTTTCAAAGTTTGTTCTTCTTCTTCCTCTTTTAAAGTCAGACTGCCAGAAGCCACAGGCTGATGCATAACATTCATTGTTATCTTTTGCAGACAGTACCTTTGAAGTGCACAAGATTCAAATCAGTTGCAAATAGGGGGCCACTGACAGCCATCATGCTTGAGGCCAGGAAAGTCCAAAGAGCTGGCTCATGCTTCCATGTGCACTCCAGACTGAAGGGATGTAACACAGGCCACAAAGACTTTGGTGCTCTTTCCAAATGCCATTTCCCTGTCTGCCCTGGATTCAGAGTCAGAGCTACACAGTACCTGGCAAAGTACTGGGACCACAGCACACACACCCAGTGAGGACCGATTAGAAAAAAAATTTTACAAGAGTTTTCATGTCATTTGCTGTTCATGTTTCCTCCCTTGCCGTGAGAACACCCCAGAGTCTCCATGCTTCTTCACAGGGCAATGTATTTATGCAGAGCTATCACAATTTTTATTTCTCCCTTAATCTCCCTTCAGGAATTGTCACGTGGCCCCTGCAGTTGGCCCCCTTTGAGCATCCTTTCCTCCTCTCTCTGCTCCTGGATGGTGTTAGTATCCCTAGGAGAACCCATAGCTGCTGAGCACCCCTTTGAAGTTAATGTGACTGGATGGTCTGTTGTGGCCAGCTGGGATCTATCCACTCCACGCTCATGGCCAAAAGCTCTCTCTAGCCCACGGCTTAGCAGGATTAGCTACTTCTTTGCTACTTTCCCTACCTCATTTTTAATATGTAATTTACTTTAGCATTACCCTGGGGCAAAAATTACTGAACATTGCCATGGATGTCATCCAGGGTAAGGGCTTGGATTTTTGCCACAGCTGTCTTCTCCTCTGACATCCTGACAAGCTGTTGGACAAAGCTGGTTGAGAACTAGCAGCACTGTTTGCACTTCCAAGAGCTCTTTTACAACAGCCGCCCACAGGAGAAAAGGCCAGTGGATGAGTAACTGAGCAAGAAGAGATTTTTATGTTAATACAGCCATACCCATATGTTTTTTAAGCAGTACGTTCAGGAAAAAGAAAGAGGCTGTGCATTTATAACCAGTTCTTTTGAGAAAGCAGCTGCAATAGCAATGGAAAACTCAATTTAGTCAAAGGAAGCATTGTGATAATAAAAAAAATTAGTTGAATCCAGTGCCTGTGATAGCCTCAATAAGCTGAGCTAGAACTAAGCACAATGTAGATAGAGAGGCTGTCTTAAGTCCTGCCAGTCCCTTCCAAATGCGGGACTGAGTACTAAATACTCTGTTTTAAAGGATTAGGGCTCTCCAGATACCACCCCACTGCTGACCTAGCCTGAAGCCTTGCTCCCTTTTTTAGCGTAAAAACCAAGGAAAAGTCTAATTTCAAAACAGGTGGCATGGAAGAAGAAAGCATTTAGCATGTTCTAGGCAGAGTCTTCCCAACTCATTTCACCTGTGACCCATGTAAAATCTGAGATTCAGTGCAGTAATTCACTGCAATACTTATGGACCTCAAACTGGTTAAAAATGAGCAAAGATAGAGATGTCTGACAGACAGGAATTTAGCTGACTGATCTTGCATGCAGATAATGAGCTAAAAAAAAATTTGCAAAAAGGAAAAATGTCTATCAAAGTCCAAGTATGCTAATTATCAAGAATTTAATGGAAACCCACTTCCTGACAAATTGCATGTTAGGAAATGAGACAGACAACTGAATATCTTAATATCAGGTCTCCCTGGGGGTAAAAATAATATAAAAAGAAGTCTCATTGGAAAAGTTAGCTGTGGCTATATGAACTCTTGGGAAATAAGCCAATGCAGTGTTCATCTCAAGAATGGTGGGATGATGCTTCTAACAGAGACCTGCAGCCAGGCCAATCATCCCATAATAACCCAATTAAAGAGTAATCATTCAAGCAAGGGAGACAGACTAGTTGAAGACACAAAACAGATAACATGACAAGCGAGCTAGGCCAGCTGTCAAATACTCCAATGAGTCAAGTCTAAGGGAAAAGTAAAATTGTGAACACTAGCAAAGTGATTAGAGATAGCCAACTTCTGCTCCACGATGCTGACAGCACAGGTTATGCTGACTGAACTGACTGCCAGAGAACATGCAAGAGTCGCTTTCCTTTTATTAATTTCTTCTATTGCTACACAAAGTCCTAAGTAAAGAGCATTTGGTTCTGTGCAGGCAGTAAGGAATGGGTTCTTCAGAAACTGTGACTGACCAGGCTTCTTCACTCACAGCTACAGATCACCTTGGGGCTTTGCAAGAGGTGCAAACAGCCAGATGAAAATCCCACTGCTCAAGGAACTAGCTGTATTCATACCAATAGTTCTGACTACAGTAACACTTTGTAGGCTAAGCCTACAAAGCTTTTCAAAGGTACAGTCAGAAAAGCTCACTAAGTTTTAAACAGATATTAACTTAGAAAGAAAGGAATTTTAAAAATCACCCCCATCTGCTAATCTATTGTATGGTCATTGCAAAGTTTCACAATTCATAAACATATGGTATTACAGACTCACAAGGTACTGTGGTTTGGGCAGCGATTCAGAAACTATCAAGTTCTGCTTTGTGGGTGATGGTTATGAGTGGGCAAAGTAAAGTAAGGTAACAAAAATCCAGTAATCCTCTTTCATGGGAAAGTGAAATCAATCAAAATACCTCCTGTTGGGTAAGAATATACATACAAGAAGCTATTCCAGTTTGGTGGACACAGATGAGCTTGATCATAAATCAGAGCCCTCAGTTTGAATTCAATGTTCTTCCCTGAATACTAGCCTTTGCTTGCCTTTACCTGTAGCAGGAAGGAGGAAAGATGCTCCAGCAGCAAAACGAGTGAAGAAATCCAAACAGTAGTAGCTCTTCCCACCCTATCACTGCCCAAAGACTTTCCTAAAAGCTCAGCAAGACTGACAATGCAGGTAAAGGGCAGATGCCAGAACAGCAATTGCATCAGAACTTTCTGGGGGCCAGCAAGCTTTACAAGAAGCATTAGACAATATCTAGAAATTAAGACAAACAACTTCATCCCTGCTACCTCCACACACCAAATATGATTTGCTAGAAGGAAGTGTAATCCTCTAACAACCAAAGTTTCTGTCAAGTTTCTGTTCAGTTGGGCAGTTTTAAAACAGTTCTTAAGTGTTAACTTTCATATGTAAGGATGAGACCACCCTGGGTTTCATATTTAGACAACTAAATAGTTTTCAGTCTGAGATCAAAGACAGGGGTTGAACAAGGAGGCCATGAACACAGGGGATTAGAAAGTGCTAATGTCCTCAGAAGCAGCTGTCCTGGATGTAAGGCACCAGAGAGAGGGAAAACATCACCAGCAACTCAGATTAAGATGAGTACATCTAAAGTCTCAGTCACAAACATCTCCAGCTGGCTCACAGAATTAAATGGAGAACTTAATTGGCACTATAGAAGCAACTGCATTAATTCTTATTTTCAAGAACAGTGATAAACCTTTAATTTCATATATAGCAAGGATATTAACCAGAATATCTCACTGTCTTTTAAAGGGAGCCAGGACTATGACTGTGGAATAAGTGTGTGAAATCCCACACCTGCCAAGGAAAAAGGAAGAATTCCTATTCTGTAACTGATCACTCCTTCCTCTGAGCTCAGGAAGATTCCATTTTCTGTTTATCAATTACTATTAGTCTGTATTCACATGATCCACTCCTCCTCTCCTAATCCTGCCCTGCTATGTTGGCTGCCAGCAATCCTTTTTGCAGGAGGTCAGTGTCAGGGCTGACATGGAACCAGAGTGTGAGGTGCCAACACTTGGCATTGCAGCTGAACTGCTGGGACATGTATGGTGGGATGGTAAATAACAAAGCTGGTTTACTCTTCCTAATGCTGCAGCAAATCTTTGGGACATCTGTACATTCTGTAACTTATGGTAACAGTACTGAAGTTACTCAGGACTAACTACGAAAGCCCAAAAAACCCTAGCACAAATCTTATGGCCTTCTAAGGTATTCAAATCACAAAACCAGAACAGTCAGTATTTGATTAAAAAAAAAAAAAAAAGGCAATTTCTAATTTATAAACCTTAAATTCCAGTGGTCTCTGATGTGTGACAGAACAAACATTAACACCACTACACAAATATTTAAGAAGGATGCAAAAATAAGAGAATCCAGTTGAAACTGCAGAGAGATGCACACTGTTACAACCACATTTGCTAAAATCCAACTAGAGCACCAGGTTTCAACAGCTCAGCTTTTTTTGAAAAGGGACCAGAATATCTAAGAGGACCTCAGGATCCAACCAGATTAAGAATGGTGCTTTGGATGGAAAGGCATAAGGAATTTTGAATAAGAATATTAGTGTTTTGGCAATCCCTAAATCTGAAGTCAGTTACAAATCCCTGTCCAGTACCAAAGTTCCTGGTAGTAGGTGAGTGCTGGAGACATAAAACTGTTCCTACCACATGCAGGTAGTTTGCAATGTCAGTGTGGCACTAACAGTAGTTCAGTTCCTTCCACTGCAGCTCAGCCTTAATGTCTGGATGAGGGAATCAAGTGTACCCCCAGTAAATTTGTGGATGACACCAAGGTGGGTGGGAGTGTTGATCAGCTGGAGGGTAGGAAGGCTCTGCAGAGGGATCTGGACAGGCTGGATTGGTGGGATGAGGCCAATTGTGTGATGTTCAACAAGGTGAAGAGCCAGGTCCTGCCCTTGGGTCAAAACAACTCCATGCAGCACTACAGGCTGGGGGAAGAGTGGCTGGAAAGCTGCTCAGCAGAAAAGAACCTGGGGGTACTGGTCAACAGAAGCTGAACATGAGCCAGCAGTGTGCCCAGGTGGCCAAGGAGGCCAATGGCATCCTGGCCTGTATCAGCAAGAGTGTGGCCAGCAGGACCAGGGCAGTGATTGTCCCCCTGTACTCAGCACTGGTGAGGCCACACCTCAAACTCTGTGCCCAGTTTTGGGCCCCTCACTACAAGAAGGACACTGAGGTTCTGGAGCGGGTCCAGGGAAGGGCAATGACACTGATGAAGGGTCTGGAGCACAAGTCCTTTGAAGAGTGGCTGAAGGAGCTGGGATTGCTTAGTGTGGAGAAGAGGAAGCACAGGGGAGACCTTACCACTCTCTACAACTCCCTGAAAGCAGGTTGTAGCCAGGTGGGGGTTGGCCTCTTCTCCAAGAGGAGACAAGCAGCAACAGGTTAACGGGACATAGCCTCCTGCAATGCCAAGGGAGATTCAGGCCAGACATTGGAGGGATTTCTTCATGGAAAGGGCTGTTAAACATTGAAATGGACTGCCCATGAAGGTGGTGGAGTCACAATCTCTGGTGGTGTTCAAGGAACAACAGGATGTGGCACTTAGTGCCAAGGTCTAGTTGACAAGGTGGGGATTGGTCAAAGGTTGGAATCGATGATCTCAGAGGTCTTTTCCAACCTAAATGATTCTATGTTTCCGTGATGTATTTAAACATGAAGGGAAATTTTTTCAAACAGTTAGTGAATATATCAAGAAGGTAGAAAACAAACAAACAAACAAACAAACAAACAAAAAACTGAAAGAAAAAGAACAAGGGAGTATGGCCAGATTTCAAAGCTCACATTAGAAATTGTATTTCTTAACAAGTTCTTCATCAACACAGCTATTGCCCAGGGTGGCAGGGATAGTAACACATGTGAGGGGACACACAAATCCTATTTCAGATCCAAGGTAAAGACAACTGTCCACTCTAAATCTTGTTGATTTGCAAAGTTGCTGGAAAGACCAACATTCCATGAGGCCACAGCCTCCCTTGCAGTTCCCAGCATTACCCTCAGATAGCTAAAGTGCCAGGTGATTCTTCTAGGGACCCTCACAGCAAATGCCAACATCAGCCTGCTCCCACAGCCCCTCCTCCTCTTCAAGTGATTTTGAAGGAGTCTCTGCCATGGAAACGAGACTCTGGAAAGAGCGAGCTGATTCTAAATGGTGCATGCAGTGAAAACACAGGCACCGACATTTGTGTGTGCTGGCCTTCCCAGGAAAGACTAGCTAGCAGGCAAGACAGTCTTGTGGTCAGTGGATGTTTGCTGGAGTATGAAACACAGATTTATGTGTCCTTATCTACAGATGAGGTTGATGTGTTGCCTAGTAATAACGTGCTGGCATGGGTCACAGATACATTCAAGTGGCTGGAGGCTTAGATAAGCAAAATGATAGGTGTTCTTTCAGCAAGTAAACTTCCCAGAGCCCACAAGAAGGTAGGCTATACTCTAGCCAGAGAAACAGATGGCTTCTCTCCGCCCAAATATTCACCTCTTCATCCCCAGTGTGATCTTTGTGTCTCCATGGGCCATGCACACGTCAGAATAAACCTTCTGCCTTTTTAGCAGCCAAGAAAAATGGGTTTGCTTTCATCTTCCAGCACAAATTCCAAAGGGAGACAGGCAAAAGGGAGGTGTAGGGAGAGACAACATTTTGACAGTATGCAATAATAAAAAAAATGACAGAAGCCACAGACAGAGGAGCAAAGAGCCTCCCTGCTTCCCATGCACAATCACAGATGAAAGGGAATGGATGTCAGATCAGGCAGCAGCAGGCTGCATGCAGAACAGGCAGTGCGTTGCCTCGTTCCACTGGGACCACCAAGGATTGAGGAGTATGCATGTAGTTGCTACATCAGTCCAAGGCTTTTCCTGAATTCTTAGCTAGCATGAATAAAGACAGTTGGACTTTTTCTGTTATTACTGTAAAGGGTAATAATCAGGCTTTAAATTACCTATGCTGTGACCACATTTGGACTAGCTGACTGACACTCTGGAGAAAGCAATCCCCCCATCTCCATTGCAAAGTGGGTCATTAATTAAGGATCTTCCACTCACCAGACTGTACCTGCAAAGTGGACAAGTGATTTTGCTGCAGGGCAATATTCAGCACAGTGACCCATTAAACCTACTTAGCCAGAACAGACTAAGTAGCAGTTGGAACTTACAAATGGAGCAAGACCTCCAAGGACTTTGTGGGCGGCAGAGGAAAATCCTAGCATCCGTCAGCTGAGATCCACTGCTTCATTTACATTTCACAGCTGCCCAGTAATTTCTAGCATGGAAAACATGAAATAGCTGTTGAAATATCCAGTCCAGTTCTCAGGAGATAGCATCTGCACCACATTACTCAGTAGAGAGGCCAAGGATGAAACTTCCACTTAAGGAAACCTTCACTATGCAGGAAAGGTAGAAGAGCATGAGGCAGGTACCAGTACCTTTCTACTGGAAAGGCAGAAGAGTGTGGGGCAGGTGCAAGTACATGCACCTGCTGGGTGCACTGCTGCTATCAGTTAGTGTTTGGTGGGCTGGTTCCTTCTTTCTCAAAATATCTTTGAGCTGCTTTGAAAAAAGGAGATGGAAAGAAGTTTTTAGGACCGGCAGGGGATGATATGAGGGTTATTCCACCAGGAATTATTCATTCATTCTTAACCCACTTAACTGTGTGCTCCTTGGAAGCATCTTTCAACTGCCCCAGCTCAAGGGCCGTGATGTCCCTTGAGTCCTTCCCCTTTCCCCACCTCCCACTCTACTTCTGTGAGCATTACCACCGTTCTCCTCTCCAATGCTTGTGATGTCAAACTTCACAAACTTTTCTCATCTTCTTCTACTCCAGATCCATACTGTTACCAGCCCTTTTCCTCTTCCTCATGGAAACAGTATCCTGGCCACAGCTACTGTCACAATAAGCACTGTTTTCTGAAGCCCCGTGGGAAAGATGGGATCATTACATGCCAGGACATGTGCTCAGCCCATCTTTATGCAAGTCAGTGCCGGAGCCATTTTGTTTCAATTTGCTTCTCTTCAGGGCCCAAGGATCTGCTCACTCATTATACTAAATGAGGTAGTTTCCCAGCTTGAAAGTGCATTTTTAAAAATCTTACTCTGCTTAATGATTCTTTTTGTTAATTTTAAATAGATTTTTAGAATCATTCTTTCTGCTGGTAAAAGACCCACAGCAGTGGAAACGGTGTGGGGAGCTTCTGCTCCATGTAATGCATCCTTAATGACTCAAATATTTATTTGAAGGAACTTCTCTATATAATGTACAGGTGAGATGCATGTCATGCTCCTGATTTACAAAGAATGTCAATCAGCACAGGAATTGTGAAAACTTTTCCTTACAGGAAGTGAAGAATTAGAGATGTTGCAGAGAGCACTGGAACACCTGAAATTCAAACTCATGCTGTCGCAGCTTTGCAACAGGCATTGCAGGTGACAAGTCTATTGCTCAGGATCTGGCTGTGAGGGAAATATAATCTCAGAGATCACTTTTTAAAGGTCACCAGCTGCGAGTCTGATCAGTCTGTTGACATGCACTGATAAGGCACAGGTGTCCAGGGAGAGTCCAGCAGGCCAAATGGCTCCCCCACACCTGGCTCCTTCCAGAAAAAGGTCATGGATGTGCCAGCCCATGTCTCTCCTTAGGGCTGTCTTCAGTGAGGGCAGAGACTATTCTGCACTGGTGGGGAGCTGTTTCAATAAAACCTCCTGCTGTTCAGCCACTCCCCACAAAGGCTGTGGGGCCAGCGAGATGTGCTGGTGCAACCACAGCTCAGCACAGAATTGCCCAAATGGCCTCAGAGGAGCTGCTCCCTCAGACCTGCATTTTAGGATGAAGCTACATTAAGATGAAAGCTAATAAATTGCAGGAGCAATGCAGCTTCCTTCATCTTACCTCAGAAGAGCTTGTGCTGTGCTCTCTATTCTCGAGGAACAAGCCACAGACTGATGGACATTAACTGCTATGATGCTAATTGTTCCACACTCTCCTCTTTGCTAACAGAGTTGAATACTATTAATAGTTTAGCCATATAAAAAATGGATTTTGAACTGGCAAAAGATGCAAGAAGACAATCCATATAATGAAGTGTTTGTGTCACGATTATCTCAATTTTACTCCTCTGCTTCCCTGTTGCATTCACTTGATGGGTTTCGTTTTGGAACACAGACAAGTCCTTTGGACCAGAAACAGTCTTGTCATAAGCATGTAAAGCACACACCACAACACTCACCTGAACTTGGTGCCACCAGGTTCTACCTGATACAAGCCATAAAATCCTAGAATTTCAATAAGTCTGAAACAGTATCACACCAAGTCAGCATCTAGCATATGTCCAAAACAAAAAGACCTCAGCACCAAGATATTCCCCTTTTCAAGCATGCTCCCTGTGGGGGATAAAAAATTGGAAACTCCATGGGAATTGATACATGAGAAATGCTTAAGAGCCCAGAAAATGCTAAAATTGAAGTGAAGAAGTGTGAGAGAAGGGACTACTAAGTGACATTCAAATTGCACGCGACATTGCATGCCACAGACACAATATTCAATTAATATGCAATCATATTTAAATAGTAGGATCAGTGAATATTTGTCACCACTTGAATAACTGTATGTTCAAATGTAACAGCAAAAACTACTTGTACCCCTTCAGGTTTCAGTGGGAGGTTTGTAGGGTGATAATTCTCTCTTAGCCAGCTAATTTAATCCTTGGACTAACAAGTGTTCAGTTCACTTTTCAAGGTCTGTATTTCCTACAAGCACTGCCTGCTTTTACACATGAAACTGGAGTAATAGTTCCGATTATTTACTCTACCTTTCAAAGGGGACTGTGTTTTAAAAAGAGTTGAAGTACAGGAGTGCAATCAGGAGCACTGCGACAAGTTACCTTGTTGAAATTGCATGGCTCACAGTATTCCTGGGCAGCTGTTCTTCACTTCAAAGTGGAACCTACAATTTGTACCTGAAAGCCATACCATATAAAGCTAGATTTCTTATTGATTGCTTCTGATAGCAATGGTAAGCACTGGAGTTAGGCTGCAGCAGTTGGTTAATTTTATTAAGTTAGGGTACTGAAAAGCCCTGAAGACTTATAGAGTGGACTTTAATATTTCTGTTTAACAATTTGAATCCCTTACTGTCTCTCCTAATGTGTTTGTGCCTGTTTAATCTTCTGTAAACTCTTATCTCTGCGCTTCTGATGTATACAAAGTACATTTGAGGCGGGCAGTAAACAGAAATGAAAATTCTTGGTAAACAGAATTTGACACATCCCTCGAAGGAAATGTTTGCGGCCCACAGTCTGCACTGAGTGCAACACTCTACATTGTGCAAGTGGGGGTTCACAGTGCAGGCACCAAGCCAGACTACAGCAAAAGCCCCACATTAAAGCCTGCCTCAGGCAACCATTTATTATTTCAAGGTACAGCTCTGAAAAATACTGATGCAAAAGATGTTATCAGTTTTGCCACATGTTCAGGTTTTCACAGTCAATTCCATTGTCTAAGCAAAACTGGGCACGTTTCTGGCTGTTGTCATGTGAATTTTCAATTTATAGAGTAAGGCGAAAGAAAATAATTTTATTGCTTTGATGAAGACGCCTTGCACGTTTTGACAAACTCAAGTCCCTCCAGGGTGCTTACTGGCCATGAAGCTCTTTCATATCTCATTCATTATCAGAGAGAGACAGGAAAACACTTCCTCATTTCTCTTGCGAATGAGTAAATTAGTGAAAACCACAGAGACTTAGATTCATTAAAAGTGATGGAGTGAGACTGGCTGCAGCCGCTGCACAGTAGGGACCGGGCTGAGCTGACTCAGTGCAGTGTGCCTGGCAAATGCAGGTAAAAAGATTAACTGGAAATTTCTCTGCTGAAGCACTAACTGCTTACTGCAGCCAAATTCCAAGACAGCTTGATGCTGTAAAACCTGAACTCAGAGCCCTCAACTCAAAAGCTAGTTGAATGTGTCGTGTTCCTCAGCTCCATCACTACACAGATTTTAGATGCCCATATGCTAGACCTGCATTTCCCCGCTAGTTTCAAGCCAATGCTATTACCATCACCAACTGTTATAGCTTCTTACTAAGTGACAGCCGATGGCTAATATTTCTGAAGCATCTTTCCTCTCAAGTTTGCCAGGGGAAGAAAAAGCCCCCAAAACCCTGGGTATTAACTTCAAGACCAGCTGTCTCACACTACAAAGCAAGGAAATGCTTGAGATGCAAGCAAAGTGGGAGAAGCCATTTGAATACAAGCAAATCCAAACCTCTATCATTCCACTGAAATCCGGTTTGCTAAAAACTTCTGCTTTTCCTGAGATTTTCACTGTTGCTGTGTACCTCCATGATCAACAGCATAACAAGAAAAAGAGTGAAAATGCTGATGGCAGTTGAAACTCCTGCCTGTGTGCTGCCTGGGCTTGCCTGAACAGAGTGGCAGGAGTGTCACTGCTTGATAAGGTTTTGTGTACATTATGGGTCATATCTGCTGGTTTTCACTAGTGATGCTCACAAGAGCAGGATAATGCAGGTGGCTGATAAAACCATATGTTACAATTATATGTGAATACCCTGAAATCCACATGGAGAAGAATCAGAGTGAACTGTGGGTTACAAGAGCAGCCTTTCATTTCAGAAGTAGGGCAGCAAAGGAGGAGGAGTAATTGGAATCACTCTACTCTATACCATAATGTCTTCACACCAGCAGACAGCATGATGCATACCAGCCTCATAACTATGTTCAGCCCTCAAGTCAGGCTCTAAGCTCTCTGCCAGCAATAACTGATTATCTGGCAGTAGGTTCCAGAGAAGCCTAAACCTGGCAATAGAGGGACTTCTGCAGTCTCTGACTTACGTGTACCCTGATTTCTAAATGTGGCACACTACCTATGTTATGTTTGATTCAATCTACTGTTCCAAGTCTTTCAGTTTTACACCTTTTACTTCCTAGCACCTGCTGACCTCAAAGATGGAAAAATCAAGGCGCTGGCAAGTTATTTATTGAAGTGTAAGTCTTGATTCCCATGATGAGTTAAGAAAAAAATCCACATGGATTAGATTGTTGTAAGATCCCCAACCAGGTGGCATAACCCTGTTTGGATGACTTAACACAACGGACTTCTAGTTCTACTTAGCCCAAATTTCCAGAAAATCTGCATTCCTGTTGAGTATGATAATATATTTCAAATGCTCATTTTCCAATGCTTTCTCTCAGAGAAAGCTCTGACCCTTTTGTAAGCTGTTCTCTGGAAACCCTATCACCTCATAAAGCTCACATCTCACAAACTCAGGAGTCATGGGCATTTCACAAATTAGTGGTTCAGATATGTGAAAATACAAGAGTTTGGAACATCCAGCATACAACTCAGCCACCTAGGTACTGCTAACAGAGAATCCATTATTCTGCTGTGCTAACATCCATGGAAAGCAGGAAATAACATCCATGCTGAGTTGTATGCAAATTCAGTCCTTACAAAAACACAAGGAACGGCAACACAGTCAGAGGAGAATGATGCATAAACATGGTGATCACCTTGTCTCTCCTCACAATTCAGCTAAACAGCCTCTGAGGTGGAAGGGTAGGAAAATATAACCCCATGGGTGTTGCTGCTACAGGTCATTGCAAGGGATAAGGCAGTACTTTCTTCTGTTTTTGAGGTAATTACAAACCTTTTTCTCACTAAAACTAGTAGGCACAATGCTCCTGGTGAATATAATTCAAACCACCCCTACTATAAGATGACAGATAAGACAACAGTACAGTAAAGCTGACATGCAAGTGGGTTGGGATATGATGGGGAGGGAAGAGATGAACAGCTGCTCTCTGACAAGATGCCTGATGTAGGCTGCCAACAAAACAACGCCAACTACAGATAAGTCATCTCAAACAAGCAGATAGCAAAGCCATGAAGGCTAAAAAAGCTTATTTTCAGGTGGGAAGACAGAACAGCGCATGATGTGGAAGGTATGATGCTGCCCACAATGGGTCCATGAATATACCTCTGGTGCATGTAATGCTGGGCAACTCCCAGAGACACTACATGTCCTATTATGAAATACATTACTTTGAGCTGCACAACCCCAAAACCACCTTTATTTCACAGCCCATTGCCAGTGTTCTTCTGTGCAGAAAGTTAGTCTACACAAGTTATTTTCTCGCCAGTACTAAAGAGATATATTGACTGCACTTCCTTCTCATGTTTGGAAAGAAATACTAATACTACATTGAAAAGCAACATTTCACCATTAAGCAGAAGTAGTTTTCTCAAACGATGGCGTCATAAAATAGCAGCTGTGTTCCTCTTGAGAGGCAGCTATACTTCAGCAATGGAAAACTTGACCCCAACAGTCAGCAAAACTGTGGCCTTGCTCCAAAGTGCAGTGGTGTCCTTCTGAGGTAGATCTAGGGCAGTATGAAGCTGTTCTGCTGATTCAAGGCAATGTCCCCAAGGGAAAAAGTATGTATTTCTGGCAGAAATGCCAGATGAATACCCTTCTCTTGGAGCTTGCTGACAGACAGAAATGGGTGTGTAGATCTGGGACCACAGGCTTCCCTTCATCCAACCAAATCCACCTCAGCACTAGAGAAAGGTATCAATACACACTGAGGGGAAGCAATGGGTCTGACTGACGCTGTGTCTCCGCAAACCAAATACAAAGCAAGAAATAAAAGATAGGAAAGAAGGTGAAATGAGAGCAATGTTTGAAACTTTCAAGCATGAAAGAGTTGGTGAAAGATGGGGTTTTTTTCTCTTTTTTCTCCAGGTACAAAGAAAGCAAAAAACACCAAACCTGTTTAGAACCAGTTGGATTCAGTGACTGTATCCCACCTCCAGTATAATCCACCAGGATTATGGAGATGGCAAAGGGCCCTGAGCCACTACTGGAAAGCTGCTATTTAACCACCAAGCAAGGACTCAGCTCTTCATTTCTTTGCTTTTGCAGGCTTGTGTTAGATGCATGTGTAGCATCATTCTGCTTCACAAGTAAGGTCTGTACTTGAAACTCCTGCTTATTTACTTACTTGAACTGCTTAGCCTCTGAGAAAGCCTTCATACAGCACACAGACCAAACATTTCATCTTTCTTTGTTATTGCAGAACGTTAAACAGAGAAGCATAGTATGTGAAAGAGGGAATCTTGTGTTTGCCAATTCATACAATTGACCCATTCAATCTTGTCTGCTTCTAACCCTCCAGCACTTAGGCTTATACATAAAAAACAGAAACAAAAGATAATCCTAAATCCAGCATTAAAAAAACAAATATATACACTGTGGCAAATTTACTCAAGATTCACTTCTGAGGGATCCTCACAGATATGGACAATGTTTTGGGTTGTTTTTTTTTTTTTTAATTCTCTGGTCAATAATGAAAACCAGGGCTGCCAAGAAATACATAATTCAACCTTAACCCAAACTCAGTGACTTCATGCTAAACTTTTATGAAGAAATAAGACAAACAATTACAGAGTAATATTTAAGAACTAAATCTATGTGTAATCTGTCCCTGGTTAGCCACCTTCTTTCAGAAGGGAAAAAATACACCCTAATTAAAACTCCTCTCAGTGCACAACTGTAACCATGGCACTGCTACCACAAGGCATCTGGTTTCATCAAGTTTCCCAGCTGCTGGCTTGTTCTGCATCAACTGGGATGCAGGGAGTTTCCCCTCAGTCACTTGCATTACATCACATGCTGTCAGGGTCAGGGTAAGCCACAAAAAAAAAAAAATCTGATTCCAGCTATTTGTTTTCACCACAGCTTCAATTCTTTCACTCTAAGAACTGAAAACATAAATTCAGTTCTGGAGAAGCAAAGCACAGAAAATCTGCAGTGCAGACTCAGGCAGGCTTCAGATGGGGGTAGATGACCATGAAGGCATGCAAAGCCTTCAATTTAACAAGCAAATCATTCCTCTGTGAGCAGTGAAGGCAGAACAAAGTGGTTACTGTATGACCAAGACTATACAAGATTGCTTTATTCCTGTTTGTGTTGAGATAGTCACTTGCTTAAAACCACTGCCTCAAATATTTCGAAAGTCCAGTGACCTCACCTAGCCAGTTAGAGTCAGTCTATGGAAAACTCATCCACAACTTTGCCAAGAGCCCTCCAAAGACAAATCATGCTGGGATGAAGATAGGGAACACTGATCCTTCCTCCCCCTTTTCTGCATACAACTGCTTCCCATATTTCATATCAATACTCAGTTACTCCTCTGTAAGAACCTCTGTACTGATGCACACATCTTAACCGATGCCAAGACAGAAGTACAGCAGCAAAGCCAGTAACTTCCCATCTGCGGGATCCAGACAATATCGGCTACTGTCTACCTGTTTATCCACTGACTCCCTTGCAGTGGCTTGTTTACAGTCACTCCTCAAGTGCCAGTGAGCCAAAGAAAACGTTTTTAATGCAGTTCTGCTGCAACATCAGCCCTTTGCCTGTGGCTGACACAATTATTATGACCACAGTTACTTTTCTGTTATGGCTGAGATGAAGCATGGTGGTGTCATCTGAGCTCAAAGACCCACAAACTCATCCTGAGAGTCTTTCTCATGTGTCTCACCCAGTATCTTGGGACCATAAACAAACTTGCACTGAAGTAAAACTGCAAGAATTAAAACTGGTTACTTCTGTTCAAGCTCACAGAGACCTTTTCCAATCAAAGTGTCTAAATTCCATAGGTACCTGTCCTGTGCGGCCTTACCCAATGTTTTTCCAAATAAAACTATTGGATGAAAATCTCTCTCTAGACATTCTAATTTAATCATAAAAGTATTTTGTATTTGACCTAAGTATTACATGTACTTTCATATATGACTAAAAAGGAAGAAAGCTGAGGGATGAAGAATTGACCATGTGTAAGAAGCTGCGGAGAAGATGAACGGGGACAACCAATTTGGACAACACCATCAGCATACAATCAGATAAATTATACAGCTCATTGTTATGCAGGAATGTCGCAGGCTATGCTAGCACCAGCAATGCAGAAATCTGCGCATATGTATTTACTCCCCATGGCTGGGAGAGGATGACAGTAGGTTGAGAATAAAGCAATAAGAAATCTGGAAAGCTCAGTCCTGGCTCAGATGATTTTTTCAAAAGAAAGAGACCAGGACATCACCAGTCATGCCCAGTGGTTAGGATCAACATCTGCAACTGGATGCAGAACAAAGACAGGAACTGAACTACAAAGCGAGGTAAAGTCAGAATATAAGCTGAGGGAAAGGACAGATACAACACAGAACAACAGCCAGAAGCTCAGCTGTTAAGCTGAGAAGCCACCTTTAATTCAGCTTCCATTAATCACCGAAACCAGTAACTCATCAGGCCCATCCACATCTAGCACTGCTGAACTGTAAGGCCACCTTACCTTGTCACTGCTTCGAGTCTCACCTGAGGGGCAACTAGTTTTAATGCCAAGGGTCACTGTCATTGTTTAAAGAGAAAATAATTCATTTATTGCGAGGGGAAGGAAGAGGAGTGGCTTTGATTGGCATGTTACACTTGGCTTTATAAGAAACTAATTGCAGTTGTTTCATCCTATTTATTTCTCTGTTGGGTGATGGCTACAGATGCCAATTTTTCAGTCCTCTAGAGAGTGGGTGCAGCTAGGAAAGAACAATATGTTACTTAATTTATCAGTGCATTCCACATGGGCAATTTATGGTTTAGTCTGAGTTTAGAAAAATATAACAGGGAAGGATATAGCATTTTATATATTAATTTTTATAAGAGAGAGATGGAGGGGGGGCAGCAACAGATTTGGAAGATGGACATGGTCTTCAGGAAAGCAGGAAGACTCAGCTGTCAACAGGCACGAATTCCGGGGGCTGCATGTAGAAAATGGGTGCACCCACAAAGTGTGAGGGCGTACAAAAGGAGGCGTCTGACTCAGCAGCTGTGCAAGCATCTTCCATAGCTACAACAAAAATTCTCATTCCTGGAGTATGACGCATTCTCCTCGTGTGGTAACCCTCTGAAAACCCAATTAGTCCATCCAGTTTGATCCATATTAGGTATGCCTCAGTGACGGATAAGCTTGGCAATAACTCTATCTGCAAGAACTCTCATCGGAAGAGTGAGCCCCCAGCAGCAAAAACAATCAAAAAGCAGGCAGGAGCAAGGCTAATCCATTTAAGCGAGACTAAAACAGCCTTTATTATTAATAATAATAAAAAATAGGCTTAACTAGTGATGCTAGAAATTATCTGTGTCGGTCAAGCAAAGCACAGATCATGCAGCTACGGAGTGTAACCAGATCTGTGGGTAAGGAAGGAAGAAAAAGGGAATGGTAACTGGGGATGCTTGGCAAAAGACAATACACTATCAGCTCTCCGAGTCTCTCACAGTTTTTCATTGGCTTCACCCCATCAACTGAGAAATCAAAGAGCTTCAAGCATCAGACATTTGCGTCTGCTCCATCTTCATCACAGCCAGACACAGCCCTGCGATTAAAAGAATGGAGAAATAAGGAGCTTACAGATTCACTTTCCCCAGCTGATACGGTGACTCACAGCACCGAGGTATCGATCCCCAGGTCTGGCCTCTGCCGATAACTACACGCCACGGGGGTTAATTTAACTCCCCACCACCTGGCACTGCCTCAGACACTTTGCAGAGAACAGTTATAAATTATATAGCACTCCAAAGGTGCAGAGCAGGAGAGCATTTTTTCAGCACATTTCTTTTGTTACCCATCCTCCTGCAACTACATCTGCTTTGCTGCTTCCCAGTCTCATTTGTTTTCTTCCTGAACTTATATTGCAGTCATCTGCTCAAGCACAAACTGCTCACAGGACACTGTAAATTAGAGCCACAGAAAGGAAAAAGGGTAAAAAAAGAGTAGCCTTCCAAAGCAGTCAGTCATTTTTATCTAATATACCACAGTGCAAACATGCATGCACATGCATGCATACACAACAGGGAAAGCAATTTCTGCGAGGAAATTTAAGTAAACGTACAACTAATCTTCGTGTTACAGAAATGCTAGTGATTTTAGAAATAGCAGTAGCTTGAAAGAGTGTAAAGGATACAGACAGAATTTTTTATCCTGATAGGTCCTCCACTTCAATATGGCAATGTTGTACAGCAAAGGGGAATTTGGAAAGAAAAAGATCAAAGCCTCCTCATTTTAAAAATTCTTTTGTCCAGTCCTAACTTGTACCTGGTTTACTGATAACAAACCCTTTAAGGTCTAACAAATGCAGTATGAAATTTAGTCCAGTTCAGTCCTTGCAAGCTTCTTGATTGTATGAAATACATGTCTGAGTTTTACAGATGCTCACTATGGAATCTCTCAGCAAAATTTCTAATGAATATAATCTCAGCAGAACTGAACTGAAAGTCTGACTACCCATTAAACTCTATGCTCCTCAAATGTTAACCATCAGACTTATGCTCATGATCTTTCCTAAAATCCCATCTCTTCCACTCAGCCTGTGTACAAGCTACTGGACAAATCTCACTGATATCACAGCATGTTTCAGAATCTAGGTAAACATTGCTCTTGGTTATTACACAGTAGAACAACTGCTATCATGTGCTTTCAGTTGTGGCAACCTGTGAGATGTTAAATTGATACATGGACAAGACAGCTTGCCTCTTGGAGGGTAGGGGATATTCCATCCTTAATCACTGTCCAAGGAAATAAAACTTTGTGTTTGGTTGCTTCTTTTTGTTTGTTTGGTGGGCTTTTTGGTTTTGTTTTGTTTTTTAAAAAAACACAACTCGGCCCATACGTTTTCTCTTTACTTGTAGTAATCTCCAAATCCTTTACCAAGTTATTGTACTTTCAGGTATTTCTGCAGTTTAAGACATCCTTTTCCTCCCATTTCCTTGGCACTCAGGTAAGTGCTCCAGCTTAAAATATGAGAATTGCAATAGAAATAATGAGATACTAATATTTTACATGGGCATTTTTAGCTTTTGAAATGCTTGGGTTAGAAATATTAAAAAATAAAATTCTGTTTTATGCCGTCTGTTAGCCCTGCCTGCAACCCTGCCACAGAGGCTTAGCTCAGAGTATCAAAATTCCCATGTTCCTGAATCAGTGAGAGACTGTCTAGCCTGCTCCTCTATCTCTGACAGTAGTCAATACCAGAAAATTTAGATAAGAGTGCAAAACCACATTGGAGCAGACTATTACAGAATATTCTGCACACAGTATAACTTCTCCCTTTCCCCTTACTCCTTTAATTTCAAGTGCTGTGCAGTTTTCTTAAGGATATAAAATTCTTTCTTAACCATCAGTGATGATTGTTTCATGAGCAGAGGTAACTAACCATGTCTGCCTGAAAGGGAGAACAGGACTTCTATCTGACAGAGAGTGACTACTGCTCTCCACTCTCCTGAGCTAATATGGCTTGTTTCACTTTGGGTATGTCTGCAGTTAAGGGAAACTTAGGCAAGGTAAGCCAAATTAAGTACAGGTGTAAGTTTAAGGTGCATTAACTAAGGAACTCCTGTACAGATGTTTTCAATCAGAAGTCAAAACGAGTCTGAGCAAGCTAATGAGAACTCAGAGCAATTTATTTCTTGAGAGTGTCAAAGGGGTTTAGTCAGTTTTAATATATCTGAAATTCAACTCTGTTCATTAACTTGCTTTCACTTAACCAAGTACTCCTGGGTAGACAGGCCTGAAATCTGTATGTGACAATCCTTGCTGAACCTCTACAAGTCACTCACACACTCGTGATTCTCCTGGACATGGCATGTGAACAAATGGAGGAAAAGACTAATTCATCTCTGCATGTAATTTTGTCAGATCTTATGCAGGTGCTTGCTCAGGGCTGAGATTTGTTAGTAGCAGACAGAAAAAGGAGATACATACCTCAGCTTGAGATTTTGGCAATCTTCTGCTTATAAGCATGTGTAAAATGCAGCATAACAGCCTTTTCATTTCATCTCATTCTTATCAGTGATGCTTTTAGAAACCAAAGTACAACATTTGTGCATTTCATGATTATAATTTTATTGACAGAAGAAGATATAATAGTTACATCTAATGTATCCCTAAGGGTTGATAATTGGATGTAGATTGTATTCTGGGACGGGAGATCTGACATAAATGCATCTAAATCTCTAAAATAGACTGGAATGTGATGGGCCGGAAGGTAAAGGCAGGAGAATGATGCATTACGTATGAATATAATATGCACTTTCATTTCATCATTTCCAGCAAAATTTAATAGTTACATTCACTCATTATCCCACTACAGTCTCCTCTCAAAGGTATATTGCAAACAAACAAAAAGAGGGAAAGAAGACTGTGAAAAAATATGAGTAGTGCTGGGGCTCTGTAATTTCTACCAGGAGACAAAAAGTATTAGCTTATGAACTCAGTCTCATTCACAACCACCACTTTCTGAGCGTGGACTACAAATCAGAACATTATCCCTCTGGTTTTGAAGCATTTCATTAGGCAACAGCAGCAACTGGAAATATCACTGGTCACTCATGCTGCTGCCTCTCCCTGGTCAGTGGAAAGCAGTGTGTACAGGCATAAGTGCAAGAGAGACACATCTACCACCCAGTGATTTGATTCTCGGACTAATGCTAAGCAGCTTTTGCAAGGACACACCAAACTCCTGGGAAACCAAGCACTTGTCTTTTTTAATTGACTGCAGGGTGAAGTTAGGATGTGTAACACTGGGGGTGAAAGGAGCATTGTGAGACATAATGGGATAGTAAACATCACTGGGGACTCAAGGAAAGACCCAACCCCTTGGAATGGGAAGCACTACCCTCTTCTCAGTGCCATAAGTGGTACTATACAGAGATGACAGCTAAACTAGTTTTAACCAGTTATCCTGCATATTAAAAGCTGTGCAGCTGCATTTAGCACCAAAATCCACATGTGGAAATTCACCTACGCACTGTACTGAACAAGCATATGCTCACCAGCCAGAACACTGAAGGAAAGCTTACAGAAATCAACAGGTGTCCAGATGCAAAACATGGCACGTCTACAGAAGAGTGGCAATGGCTTATTCATCCCATGCCGCTCCAGAATTCCAGACATTCTCCTGAATGAAACCAAGACGCTTTTCAGATTTTGCTCCAGACCAAGCAAGAAAGCTCCTAAGAGCTGCCAAGTCATTTATTGGCCAGGACTTTCACCTAGTCGGGAAAAATGAAGTCCAAGCCCTGGTTTTAATTCAGGGAGAGGAAGACGCTGAAGTGCGTTTTCTCACATTGCAAGTGACAACATTAAACATAGAAAGGAGCCTCTTGAATTTTACTTTAAATTCCTCCCTGGAAACAGGATACTCTTCCAATGAAAGTTTCCATAGGGCAAACCATTTTTGTTTGACAAACCATAATTTCCTAAGTATTTCTTTTCTCAAAATGCCTTCAATAAGCTTCAGGTATGAGATTTCTGAAATATCCTGTTGCAGTCCCTGTTTCACTGTCTGTGCCACACTGCCCACCAGGCTGAGAAGCATCCTACAGCAAGCACATGAAAGATCAGATGTAAGGACAAGTGCAAAGTTTTGATCTAGCAAATAAAACTGCAAGTTAATTTAGCTTTCAGTTCAAGGGATTTAAGAGAGATGCAGGTTTCTTCTATTTCAGCAGAATGTCTATCACCACATTTGCTGCTGCTCTCACAAACCAATATATTACAGCATAGTTAAGAGATGTGCTTGGGCTTCACTGTCAAAAATGTTTTTGTCTATTGCATTAACACTGACAGATTTAAAGGCGATTCCTAAGTGCACAGATTTGTTTTTCCTTACAGTATATTACTCAGTGTTTTTCAGACTTTGCAATTTACAGACCCCTGAAGGCATTTTCCAGGGTGGGTGCAGAGCCTTATAAACAAGTCTGAGTCCAGTCAATTGATTTTTCCTAATTGCTTTTAAGACTTTCACTGCTCCCCCTCAATTAGCACATGGGTCCCCAAGTGCCTGCTGATTGCAACCTGAAGGCTGCTGCTCTGCCACAGCAAGCCAGTTCAAGGGTTGATTACACAGAACGCAGCACTGCCCCGAGGCTGGCGTAGGAAGCTGTACACCTCTACCAAGTTCAAGAAAACCTGTGACAGTGGAGGAGAGAAGACAGTCAGATATCGGGCCAAGTCAGAAATCTTTTCAAACATTATACTTCTGGAACTGTAGTTCTGGAAATACAAATAAGTTACAAATTAATAAGTATCAAGGATTGTGACTATCAGAACATGTCCTGTTCTGCTGTTAAAAAAATCTTTCCAGTAGAAATGACTTGTCGAGCCAGCTAGGCTTTTTCCTATAAAAGCTTAAGCTAAAAAAGCCTCAGCTAAACAAAGAAGAATGGGAGCTGAATCCAAGTGAAGCATCATCTCCGCTATAGAAAAACCCAACAACATGCACATATAACAGCGTTAGAAAGCTGCTGCCACCTATAGTTAGCCATCGGCTTTATCCACCCAGATCCCAGTTACGAGAGGGAGGCAGCTGCCTAATTGGCTCATACTACATTCGAAGGTGAGCCAAAACATTTTCCCGGTTAATATACATCCACTTCTTATTATCAAAGCAGCTTGTCAACACGCCTACAAAATAATGCCATAGGAAAAGAGCAGAGGTTAATCTGTAAAAGGGGCATGACAACTGATGAAGACCCACAGCTGCTGCCTCTGGCAGCGAGTCCATACAAAGCAGGTCAGCAGCTCCACTGGGAAGACTACACTTAGGCTGGCTGAGGAGTAATAAAATAGACTCTCCTGTCTCAAAATCACTGTAATCAACTCTGACTAAGGAAAAAGCAACTCCAGAGCTGCTGAGGCATTCGAGAACAACAGGAGCACACCAGGACAGGAAAAAAGTAGAAGCAGGCCGCACACTAAGTATGCCTAGAGTTCTCAGCTGGGAGCCTCAATCTGTGCTTCCAAAGACAAAGTAACACAAAATAAACGTCACCAAAAAGCCCAATCACTTTAATTTGTCCTTAAGGGCCGCAATTGTCATAAAAAGGAAATCCAGGTAAAGTATGGAAATTACCAAATACCAAAACACTGTATTGTACTGAGACAGAGACATTTCAGAGGAAAGCTAGTTGAGGAAACACAACTGGAAGAGAACCACTCAGGCAGGAAGTTACTGACCCTGCTTTTAAGGATCTTCTGGCAGAATTCTGCCCTGTACCAACTACCTTTGGCAATTTTATTGTAAGACATCGAAGGAAAAAAGGCAATTCTTAACTATCAGACATACAGTAAGAGATTATTTTAAAACATGAAAAGACCAAGAAGAGGGGAAGCAAGTAGAGCTCAGGAGAGCCCAGGGCTGCTGAAGAATCAGCTGCTTGCTCACCCTCTCATCAAATCTCCCTGGATAGACTGTTTGCTGCAGGTGCCAGGTACCCAGCACACCACCTACAGACAAAAGCAGAAGGGTGAGTAGCTACATTTGAACAAGAACAAACAAAAAGGAAAGCTGCCCAAAACCTTCAGATGCACCAGCCTGGTGTTTCCCAGTGATTTCCACTGCCAACAGAAGAAAGATGTAGTGATCTTGTGCATGCACCGTTTGCCTACTCAATTGTTACTGCTCGTTCAAGCTTTGTCTTTCATACACTACCCCATATTTCACCTGTCAGAATGGGGGAGGAATCTGATTAGCTTCTAGAAGCAGTTTAAGCAATAAGGGCATGGTAGACTGAATTTCTGGGCAGCAAAAGGCCACCTTGGGTACTATGACAAGGTATTCACTATCTGATTGCGTAGATTAAGGAGGAACCTGGCTCTTTTGTCTCTTCAGTGTGTGTGCAGCTCCCATTAGCATTAATGTAAGCTGCATACAGGCACTGAGAGCCTGCCAAACAAGTGACAAACAGCAGCTTTTCATTCAGCATACATGAGCAAAAAAGGGGCACAAGACACTCAGCCATCTATCGCAAGCACCTGACAACTATTTAAGCACTGAGTCAAATCCAGGAGTTTTATATAACAAAATGACATAGAAAACATTCACTGGGAAAGCAACAGGAATATGATACATACCCTGCTGCATGTTTCTGCATGGAAGGGATAGCTCCAAAATGATGTATGATAATATAAATAACAAAGAACCAAAACTAAGGCTTTTTTTTTTCTTTTTGAAAGACTGCCCAGGGCATAAATCCTCAGACTTAAACTAAGCCAAGTTCTCATGCAACTAATATAAATGATCCATTTTCTCCTCCAAACAGAATATTCAATTTTTTAGCCTATGCATTAGGTATAAATTTGGAATAAAGCTCTAACCCCAAAACCAGCAACCAACCAACTAAAAAACAAAGCAAAGATTGAAACGACTCCCCATCTTTGGACACATTACGAAAGGAAACAAGAATTTTTCAGCTGTGGAAAAATTTCAGATGTTTCCTAGAGCAGCCTTTCATAGGAAATGCCACTCCTCTACTAGAAAGGTTTGAGTATGCACGGCACAACCTGACATCAGTAGAAATTTGTAGGGGATGTCAGCCAGACAATCAGCATCAAGGACTGTCATCTAGAACCTGAAAACCAGGAGCAGCCAAACCAGTATTTTGTCCACTTTGTGCCTTGCAGGTGGCCTAGGCAGTGCTTAATGATTTTATGCACAATTTCCACCTCTGTTCCCCAGCCTGGGGCTGGGAGAGAATGTTACTAATTAAGGGAGCAAATATCAATGGTTCTATGCTGTAAAAAGAGATATTATAACTAACATCCGCAGTTTTATGCTGTTTGGAAAAATATTTCCTCAAATGACAATAATAGTAGTAATAATAATAATACAATGCTATGTAAGTTTATTGAATACAATACATTCTATAAAGCCCCAGATAGCTTGTTAAATATTTAACAAACACAAATATTTAGTATTTAATAAGAACTAAATATTAATGGAAATAAAAAGTAGTAGGCATTTTTCTGATGCTTCCAAAATTAATTCCAGTCAAATGATGCCCATCTAAAAGAGAGATCAGAAATGCTGCTCAGAACTGGGGCACCCAGGATGTTCAAAACTGTTGTAAGGCAAATGCTGGTAATTTTTTCATCAATTCACAGTTATTTTAACAGTGGCTAAAATTAATTGAAATAAATTCTTAACAAATAGTAATAGATTTACCTTCCCACCCACAGGGACTGTTAGAAAGATGAGTCGATATTTGCTCATAGCTTTCAAGTTGGAAATACTGTATGAACACAATTATAATATTCTTTCAGAACCCTTCTTTAGCAACTTACTCTTGTTTGTAATCAGATGCAGTGATCAGATTATATTTTATATTACAGTAGCATTTTGCTTTATCAACATTCACCAAGTGGCTCCAGAGGGCACCTATGGCCCTTTAATGACTTTACTGTTTTTTGTCTAGCAACCATCAAATAGACTAATCACATCCACAAGGAAAATGAAGTTACCTACAGGTATACACACAGCAAAAAGCAGAATGCTCCCCTTCTTAAACTGACTGGGATTTGAGAAATTAGCTAACGATAATAGTTTAATAATGAAACAGATGCTCAACATTGCTTGGCTGCTTTATCCACAAATAGCCCTGTAGGAAACCTCCCACCCTTGTTCACTCCACAAGTGAGGTTGGTGGCAGACTGCAGTGCAACCTTCCCTTTTATTCCTCACCTCCTGGAAGTGACAGGCTGTGTTTCACAAGTTCTTGCCATATATTTTCTCTACATTGTCCTCCCTCAAATGGAGTTGAGGAGGCTTATTTCTAATGGAGACTGGCAAACTCCTATCAGTACTATAGTAAGGGGAAGGAAACAAATAGCAAAAAAGACACTGCTTCTAACTGTGTACTGAAGGATACAGTGTCAGAAATCATATTCTCACTGCCTGATCTATGTCCCTGACTGAAACAATCTAAGCAGGAGAGGAAAGGTTCATGAGAAATACATCAGCAACAAAATTACATGAGGTTTGTGCCTTTGGAGAAGATGGGTTCAGTGCTGATTGCTCATGTGGGATGAAGACAGTACAGCTGCTCTGGTATTAGCTGATCAGGGTCATACACTTCCACCTACAAAATCGTTCCTCATGGATACACATGGCACAGAACCTCTGGCCATGAGAGGCCAGTGGGAGCCTGAAATGGCATTCCATCTCTACCTATACACGACTGATTGTCCTTGCACGGCTTGCATTTCTCAGTGTCCCACTGTATCTGGCTGTAGAGGCTTTAACCAACCATGCACTAAACATAGCAGGGGAAGATAAAATGGATGCACTTCTCTCACTTTTTTTTTCTCCTTTCCCTTTCCCCCCTCCCAGGCGCTGAAATGTGTACTCTCTGTATCACGTGACAAGAAAGGCCAATTTGAGATATGCAAAAATGGGAAGGAGCTTCATACTCTGTTGTATATAAATCCCTGAAGATGATGTGTGTGGGATACAAATAAAACCTCTCCACTTGTGTAATTTTTAGCAAAATCCAACTGCCAATGCTTTAACACAACAACAAAAAATTTAAACATTTCTGAGGCAGCTCAAATAATAGCCTTGCAGGCTGAATGTGATAGATCTTCTATTCCAATTCTACACCTCTCCTCTCTCGGTCACACTACGAATGCAAGAGGGAGGCTGCAGGGTATTTGTTTCCAGCCATCAATAAGTAAGTGAAGCCTGCTTCAATTCCTCCAAACCAATCAGCTAAAAAAGATTAAAACCAGCTACCATTTGATGCTACTGTGACAGGTCCAAGAGAGGAACTGAACATGGCTGAAATATTTATCTTTCTGAAAGGCTTTTACTGATTCAGGGAATCAATATCATCAAAATATGCAACCACGATGGTCCAGGGCAGAACTAGGTGTTAGGCCTGCCCCAGAGCAGTCCATAAAAGCCACGTTTCTCTAGTTTTAAGATTAAAGACTCTCAGGAAAACTGGTACTGCTAATTTTCAGATTTCCTGCTAATTCACCAACAAGACTAGAAGAACACTGAACCATTACCATTTCAACCCAAGGCACAGTTTGAAATGTGTCACTTTTGCAGCCATTTTTAGTCCCTGGGCCAAATGGCATGGTCACAATTTACATTCACTCTCACTAATGTAGAGCTTTAAATAGGAGTTTTCTAGCCTTAAATAAGTGTCAGCCCATTACTAAGGGAGCATATAGCAGTCAAGAATTTAATGGATTTAAAGGGTGGATGTATTGATGGCTGTGAAGTGGAAACTATTTATCCTGTAAATACTGTAACAGCTAAGACAGCTCATTATAATTTATTTGTTTCAAACACTAGTGTAGGGAAGGGCTGGCAACTGCATGTTATGTTACTGGAAGAGATGTGGAACAGAGCTGCCGTAGGCATGGCTGCTGGGGTTGACCTACAGCTGGGAATCTGTGCTTGCACCTTTCCTCCCTGCTAACCAGGAGTCCTTCTCTGAGTAAGGCAGACACATAAATACATCTTCAAGTCAAGTTTCCAAGCTGTGCTTTCTCCATGCACTGTGACGTATGACTTGGAAGTGCTGCATGGGCCAGGCTAGACTATGGGATTCCCATCCCAGGACAGTACAGAGATTGTCAGCAAGCCGTTGTTCCATTTGGAAAGCACCACATGAAAACATGTAGTTTAAACTGAAAGTCACCATTGCCATTTTCAGTACTCTCTGACAGGCTGAGATGTCAGAAAGCTGGGGGGCTTGCTTCCCCTCCTGTCCTTGCCAACCTCAGAAAATGACCTTGAGAAAAAATTTTAAAAGTAGGAAAGATGGATTTTTCAGCCAACTAGTAGCACATCCAATAACTATTGAACTGTTCTGGCTGGATAGGAGCCTGAGAGCATCTTAAAGCCCCTAGCTTAGTGATTCCCACTCTCCAAATTGTTCAGTTCTGTATAACCTTTCAACTGAGTTATCTGAGAAAAAATTGGGAGATAATCCCAATGATTTCCACATAAAACCCTGCTAGTCCCTGTGAGCATTAGAAGACTGGAGTGGGAATGAGAGAGAGGGAGGGAGGGAGGAAGACAGTAAATACTGCACACTTTATTTTCCTTCAAGGAGTACAAAATTTTTAGTTCTCTTCTAGTTTTTTTTCTAAGATTTGTTTACTCTGCTTTGTTATAAAGCCAACTAGGATGCAAAGCTACCTCCTCTGAGATCAAAAAGATGTCTGCAGGCAAGCAGCAGACCTGCTGTTTCTCATTCCATGCAAAGGATGCTGCAAGTCAGCATTCTCTATTAGATGCTCTTTCAGCAATAATCCCAGTAGCAGCTTTCCCTGAAGCTACAATTCTATGCTTTTTGACCATGGAAACACTTTGTTTTTACATGAAACTGTTTAATAGTTATCTAGTGATCAATATGTACAAGTCTAGGCAAATGCCTCACCTCTCAGGAAAAAAAGGGATGCTAATTTTGAGAACCCTGAGCATGTGGCATCCAGATCATGTCTCCAAGGCCTGCCTTGCCTCTTGGACAGCAGTCTCCCTGAAGCCATTGAAGGAGCCACTAAGACTCTCTCCAATTCCAAGATGTGTGTCAGGTTAAAATCTAAAACTGGAGGTGTGTGTGGCTGTGTGGCCATGCTGTGATGCTCAGGTCAGTTCAATGCACTTCAAGGCAGGGCTGTGGCAATGTCCAAAATTCATCAGCACTACCACTCGTTTTGTTGCTAGTGTACAAGAAGTTGTACTAGGAGGAATTTGATACAAAATACAGTGATGCTCTAAAGCTGCTACAAGAGGTACCAAGACTTTAATTCTCACATGTTACTAAAAAAAAGAAGCCTTTCCACTTTTCCATTCTCGGCTGTTAACTTTCATTTGTTTAGATGCCAGCACACTACACTTCATAAAAATTAACACTTTTTTTTTTTCTCTAAACACTCACAAGCTTATTTTCCTCTTGCCTGTACCAGCTGTTTATCTCCTGACTTGATGATTCTTTTTGGAAATGTGAGTTGACATCTGGGTACGAGCGGATGCTGTAAATTGCCAGCATTTCTGTCTACTTATGCAGGCAAAGATTAGTTCCTCCGACTAGAGTAGCATCTCTCCTAAGAATACTAACATTATGATACATAACAATCCTCTTCTTTCACTGCTATTACCCCTTTCTTTTCATTCAAGTACCTTTTTCTTTTCCTGAAGGCAAAGCAATGCATTAAGGCACTAGACAATACAAATGAACATAATTTAAAGAGAGTTTTCCACAAAGTTCTTTTTATCACTTACAATAGGCAGTAAGGAGTAGTGTGAACGAAGTAAAGATTCTGGAACAGGTCAGAGGACACAAAATGAAGTGAATCCATGGGCTCTGCCTAACTGAGCACAGCAGCTGATCCAGCTCTGGTCTGGATCCAATTCTTTGCCAGGACAGGAAAAACAGGAAAGCGAAAGGCAGCTCCGCAAAGCACCAGGTACTTCAACATGACCCTGCCTTGTTCATTTGACCTGTCATAGGAAAATACTCCATATTTTTTTTCCCCTCATCCTCACTTTCAGTAATTTTTCACAGCTTTTACAATTTTAGTTATCTGATGCTTGGATAACAGCAGGGGATGTACACATGCCTATCCCCATGCCCCATGCATTCCCACAGAACTTTGCAGAGTATAGGACTGCTCCTGTGTCTTCCAACACACAGGAGAACCCACCTTCTCCATTCTCTTAAAGGATGGCATATTGAGACACTGGCAAGACAACACATGAAAGGTATCACAGCACCAAAGGCTCCCAGTTAAACTGTTCCTCCTTAAGCCAACTGTCTGTTAGCAAAATGGGAAAATCAACACATGCACCTGAGCTATACTACACACTACTCATCCTATTTCAAGCTTTAAAGGTTAAAGCCAACACCTTACATTACATGAAGAATGCAAGGCAGGCATGGAACTGAAGTGTCACATGCTCCCTTGAGAGAAATGTGTCTCAGACAAGGAACAACACTGTCAGAAGCAGTTTTACACTTAATCCTTGCAGACAGAAAATCAACACTTTGAGGTTTATTCCACAACTCTTAGATTTGGGAGAATCAATGGGTAATGCAGTGGTCTCCTAAATACAAAATAGTAACTGTTTTTCGTAAGCCGAGAGGGGATTTTTTTGTACACTAAATTAAAACTGTCAAAACTTTTTTAAAGCTTCCATGCCCAAAGCAGGGAAAACTCTGGCATTCTTTGTACTTGGAAAAGCTTTTTGAGTTCTAACTCATAAATAATAAGCTTGGAAAATACCCCTACCATGATGAGCAGAACAGAAAGCACAGAGCAGCATGGAATAAGCTGTGTGACTGTGGTTTCTATTGAAGTTATTATTTATCTACCATTGGATATGGAGTACAGTGAGAAATAGAAATGAAGAAAAGGAGGAGGAAAGCAAGTTGAGTCTCTGCCCAGAGAAGGAGGATGCTATTTAGTTGAACAAGAATCAGCTTCACAGAAATGCTGACGGATGGTTGGGAAATAATGTGCTGTTATGAAGGGGGAAAATATCATACATAAGTTTTACAGGCTGTTATATATGAATGATCCCTTAGCCTCTGTTAAAGGCAGCTTACCATTGTGGTGTTAACACTGGTGAGGAAGGGAGCTGATGCAATCAGGCCTTCTAACCACTGTGAGTATTCATGGCCATTTTGATAAATTTAGAGTGTCAGGAGCTGTAGCTGATCCCTCTGCTACAGAAAGGACTGCTCCAAATGCTCAAAGCTCAGGCCATCGCATTTTAGTCTCCTTCCAACCTTGTTTCTACACTTCAGAAGGGAAACCAAGTCCTACATAGACGTCTGCAGACTATGGGAAGCAAAAATCATGACCACTTAGGATTAAATGTATGCAGGTTACTTTACAATGTAACAGAATAAAATAGTTTTGACGCAAGGAAAAGCAAAGTAAGAGGCACGCTTTGCTATTAAATTACATAAACACTGCTTTTGATTGAACTGAGACTCCCCTATCAACAGATCAACTTGCTTGCTCACTTATCTCCTCCTGCTTCACACTGTTCCCACACACACTCTCTCTTCCAAAACAGCCTCCCTTACTCATTTAGCTTGTTCAACCATACGGGAAAATGTTTCTGAAAATAAACCAGTTCTGACATTATTCTGAGATCTTAAGTTCTTGCTTTGAAAAATAGCCCAAGTAGTAGCTCCATCCAAAGGAGAGTATTCCGCTATGTTCAGAAGTCTAGGCAGATTTGTTTGCATGATGTGTTATTTGAAGAAGGGCTAAATTATTTGTGATTCCCAGAGCCCAGGAGACAGTAATCAAAGGAAGCACCACAGACACAAACTGTTCATGGAGCCTCTTTCATGTATTATGTTTCTTCATTGCAAGCTTGCTGTTCACACTGGTATTTTTTCATTTTGTTTTTGCATTACCTATCTAGAGATGAGTATGGCTCCAAGTAGAGATCAAGAAATGTCTCCCGGAATGCACAAAGCACAGAAAGAATCAGGAATTTTAGTGCTTTCCCTACTTGTTCAGTGTCCTTCTCACCTTGCTTGTAGTCACACTTTCTGACAGCAGCAGTTTTCCATAGTAGTGTGACATTGGGCTTGATGCAATGTAGACCTGGGATTTGCTAATGCATTGAACCGTTTGGAGAAGTGAGAGGCAAAATTCCTTTTAGAGCACAGGCAGCTCTGGCTCTGTTTTCACAGGAGACAGAGCAAAATAAAGGACAGTGAAGGAGATTGGGTGAAAAGGAAGAAGATTTCAAAGAAAGAAACTGCAATGCCACTGACGTTCACCTCGCTCTTCTGCTTATGCCAAATGAAGAGAGATGGAAGAACAATCCTAACCCAAGGACTTTATTAGGTGTCTCGAAGTTGATAAAAAAAATAGCAAGCGTCCACATACACCTCTGAAAAGGGCCCAGGAACTAACTACTTGTCCTCCCACAAGACATGTACACAAACCAGATGAAAACTCCTTGCTGAGCACACAATTGGTGATTTTCTCTAGATTTTCACTACAGGTGAAGGTGCTGCTTCTGTGCCTATGTAGTCCCCACTGCAATAGGGTACTGATCTTAGGTAGGTGACTCTGCAGACAGACCTTCTGTAGGTGGTGGGCTGTGCCACAGCCAGCACATAGAGCAAGCTCATCCAGAACAGAGTTTGCAGCCCATGTTGGCTTCCACTGCCTCAGCCATTAAGGTGATCACCAAATGCATGAAGCCTGCTTCTCTGCCAAAAAACACCCCCATTCCTTGCCAAGCACTTGGTATGTCACAGGACTGTAATTAAAAAGTATAAGCATCACTGCACTGTTAAGTATTATTTGGATTGAAGGGTAACAAAGAAGTTCTCCATTACTAATAAGAAAAATAACTAAAACCCCTGAAAAGGCCTGACAGCTCACCAACACAGGGCAAAGCTCCGCAGGAACAACTGTCCCCATGGGAACTGGCAAGCACAGTGCACAAGAAAATGAGAACCGTTTGAATTAACGGGGAACATTTGCTCTAAATAAAAGCTATTTTGAGGAATTAAAGCAAACAAATGTCAGCTCCATGTAGCGGCGTGTTGGGATGTGATGTGCTGTAATGTGTTGTGACACTTCACTTCATAAATTAAAGCTTTTTTTTCTCCCTCAGGGGAAGGGAATTCAAGTGCAGTCAAACACTTGCACTTGGAAGGTCTGCAGGCTTGACACTTACCCGTCTGTGACTCCACTGATCCCCCTGAGAGGGGACACCTTCATGCCTGCCCTGTGGCCTGCTCTGTCCTCCCCTGGCCCCAGGAAATGGCCACACAAGAAGCCTGGAGCTCACAAGCAGACAGCGATGCCATTGCCTCACCCTGGCTGCCAAGCTCCAGATAACACTCATCAATCGACAAAGTAAAATCAGCTGATGTCACAGCCAAAACACTTGGTCCAAGCTTACACTTATTTTATATCCAACTTATTCAGCCAAGTACACAGCATTCATCTGAGATATTTACTGTATACAAAGCTACCAGTCTCACAAGACAAACTGTGGAATGAAAGGCCAAAACCCACCCACTTAGAATATCATCCTGCTTCAGATGGCACGATTCAGAGATTAAATGAGTGTGATCTTAAATGAGTGTCATCGCTCAATTTCTGGCACTGAAAGTTGAACTGCACAAGGGTAACGCTATTGCTAAGCTAAACCAGTTCAACACAAGGGCTGTAATGCTCTGTGAGGAAAGAAGACAGTTCTGCTTTCCTGATGCCCAGTGCAGAGGAGCACACATACTCACCATGGTTCTTTGTCACACACTAATCTTTTTGGAGGAGAAGACCTCCAAAAATAAAGAAGAAAGATACAAAATGAGAAAAAGACATAAGAAAGAAGACAGGCTAGATAAACTTGTTCATAAGAAAAAGGAAAAAAAAAAAGCAAACACCCAAGCACTACCGCTTTCTGCAGAGCATTCAGCATTTTACAGTCATTGCCTGGAAGGTGCCAATAATGAGCTCAGAGCTGTACAACCTACAAAGATGCCAAGGCAGTTCATTAATTAGATATGAAACCCAGAAAGCCAAAAGACATCATGAAATTACACAAGTAGTCAACTTTAGCTCTTCTATCCCCTCTTATTTTCTGCATATAAAATCCAGAGAAAAAAGGCTTAAATTTGAGTATTAAATCAGACATGGAGCACGAGAAGGTTTTTGTGACTGGGCCCTGCAAAACAAGAGGTATAGGCAACAGGAAGATGTAACAAAGCTGAGTAAGATGTAGTCATAAATCTTCTTTTAAGATCCTTGATACGTAGACACCATTTCGCAGTAACCAAAACTGAGGCATGGCTATAACTGCAGTGTAGCATGCAACTACATCTCTTATTAATGTGCTGAATATTTAAGGGTAAATTTAATGTGTCAAAGCTTGTTCCAAGTGTGCAGTTGTGTCTTTACAGTGCAGCCACGGCAAATGGCGTTAATATGAGGAGAGGTAAGCCTTCCTCCTCTTGTGGTGTGCACAGCAGGGACATGGTTACCTGCCAGAAGCTGACACCTGGTGGGAAAAGACGCTCAGAAAGCAGCCTCTGCACCTTAACATGTCCACAACAGAACTTTGCCAGGCATGGGGATGCAACTGTGTTGTGGCTTGGACAGGCAGTTTTAAAGGCAGCACAGTCCCAAAACACCACCCTGGACGAGACTCTAGCCCTTGCCCCCTCCTGGGTGCTCCTCTCACTGCTGGCACCACCATACCTGCAGGTCAGCACTGCCCATGGTGCCAAAGTCCCACAGGAGCAAGATAAGGAATCTCAGCCAATGAGCACAGCAATGACCTCTTACATTTCCTCCTTCCCCTCAGAATTCTCAGCCTGTGCAGTGCAATGTCAGATGGAAATTCCAGCATAAGTCCCAAAAACAGCATGGCCGTATCACTGAAGGTGTGTCCCTGAGTTCACTGGCCTTGTGTCTCACCCACCACTGTAGACCAATTGCTTCCCATTTTGGAGCAAACCCACCCACAACTACCTCACAAGTTTTCATATCATAAGGTGGGGATGTGCTGTTTTAAATAGTCAGAGGAGCCTCACTCAATACACCATCTCTGATGGAAAGCAAGAGCCCTTACCTGCAGATCTCCGGAATATCACTTCCATTTCTGTAGTGAGGCTGTTAGGACAATGAGAAAAAGCTTTCTGCCAAAAGCTACCAGCAGTCTTTCTTACACTGTGAAATGGTTTATTAGCTTAAGACAACAGACTCGTTCTAAAGAAGTCAACAGCAGTACTCTGCCTAAGTTTGGCCATAGCAGGACTATCCTTTTCAGCTGGAACTCTGCAATTACCCATGCAGACAGGCTCACCAAAGAAAGATAGCTGCTTAAACCTGAAGTCTTTGATCTATTGCCTAAACTCTTGAGCAATAAGGGACACTTTGCTCCCACTTGTAAGCTCAGACCACTACTAGGCTCAGAGAGATGCATCCTCAGAGTTCTCAAGGGAACATTTCAAAGTTTTAATGGCAGTGGCAGCTGCTCTTTATAAGCTGAAGGCAACGACACTTCATTTTTTAAATGGAGGCAGATTCTGATTTATAAATATGAAAATTGAATGTATGCAAAAGCACAAGCCTTCTTCTCTTCGCGCATACACAATTCAGATAACTGAACTGATCAGTCACCAAACTGAGCTGAAAGTCATTACGCTGAAGAAAAGACCTTGCTTGCCTAACCTCAATCCAAAATGAATCTAAACCTCCACTTTCCAACCCTCTGAATATGAATAGGGACAGCATGAATAAGCTGACAGGTCTTTTATTATAGCTAGAGGGTGTAGCAATAATTAAAAACCAAATCTTGTATGTATGCAGCTAAGACACTTCCAAAGAAACACACTTGACTTTGTCTTTTTGCAAGATTAAGTTGTCAAAATGGTATTTTTTTAAGTCAGTAAGATAGTACAGCGCCTGGGATTTCCACATAAAGGAAGCTGAGAGAAATTGCAAAAGGGATGGATGACTACTGTTGTTCTCCAAACTTCCCTGTACTAGTCTTTGCATGTAACTCTGGGCAAAACTCAAGAGCACAATGTTGCAGCTGAAATGTAACACGCAGAGATAGGGAATTTCCAATTCACAGTTTCTTCAGCAACAATTCAATCCTACAAAGCCTGTGTCCATGTTTACTGGAGAAATCTGCCAGCAATACACTGGCATTTTGGCCAGGTTACTGTAGGGGCCCTAACACTTGTAGGTTTAGTACTTCAAATTAGGAGGTGAAACATAACTCTCCACCTACTTCATTCTAACTAATTTCTCAGCTGATCTTTTGAGCTCTGCAAAGAGCACATTTCTCACTGAGCACTACAGGTAACACAAGCAAGTGTGTGAAGTCAAAAGGGATATGAATTATTAAAATGTCTGAACAACTGAGGTTGAAGGCGGAAAAAAACAGAGAGAAGAAAAGCTCTTTTTAAACTAAGGAATGACAACATAGTTATTTTAAAGCACTCAAAAGGTCTTTTCAAGGTTGAACCAAAATGGTGAAAAAGCCTGCACATGGAAGGTTCTGGCAGACTTTAGATATGGGCAAGGGCACATGCAGATCATTAGCATTGGGATGGGGCTCATCTCCTGTGTCCAGACAGGCTTTTCCCATGAACTTCAAAACTTTGCTGCTGTGTGATCACAAATCTGGAGAGCAAATACAAAAATAAACTTATGTTCTATTATTTCAATTCAAAATGTGAATGTCAAGAGCAGCCATACAGACTTGTGTCTCAGACAGTGTTTCAGAAAAATCAGCTGTTCCCAAGCTGTTTCTATTAGTCAAACTTACCATGCTTGGGAGCTGTTTTCAAATGTGTCACCCTAGAAGACTTCACAGGTTTGTCTATAAATTGCTTTTAATGTATTTCTGACCAATAATAACAACTTTTCTTGGCATAATAGCTTGCTTATCAATTTAGAAATGGCAGTATGCCAATACCTGGTGCTAGAGCTGCAGTATCTCAGAACGGCTCCTCTGGTGTTACACGGACGCCTGCATTCATCAGGTCACTCTGCCCTGGCCTAGTAGGTCACAAAGTAAGGTTTTGCCACCCTGAAACAGAATTCACCATCTACATCTCACTTTCAAACCACAACCTCATATCTGCTCCCAAATGCAATACTTTTAAAGATAATAACTGAATACCCATGTTAATATCCAACTCCCTCTTTTGTTAGGCTCCTGAGGGATTCCAGGCAGATGCTTAATGTTTTCCTTCTCTTGGGATTTATATTTTCCCATATGCTACTGAGCTGCAAGTTGAACAGTTGTGTAGTACCACACATGCCTGGCAGAAGAATGAAACGTGACGGAAACTTGAATTATTGGCTCTCAGTCTTTATGACCGATAACATTTTTTCATCATTTTTGGAAGACTGACTTTTTTTTTTTTTACATTTGTCCTGCTCCTTCTTTTCATAAGAATACTGTTGCCTGAGTCAAGAGAGTAGGGAAGACAACTTATATTAGGTCAAGCAAATTGCAGCAGTGGGCAGCCCGGCTGGGGTCCTCATCATGGACGAGCAGTTGTGTGCTGCACACAGCTTTACCTGGGATTGCAGAGTGCCCCTGCCAGGCTCCTATCAAGGCACAGAGGACAAAAAAGTATCTCTAATAAGCTCCATTTTCCTGAATTGTAGAGGAGGAGGAGATAGAAAATCATTCCTGTAACACCTCTGGAAAACTTGAAGAGGTTATTGCTATGGAAACTGCTCCAGCAAAGCAGGTGCGGAAAAGGGGAGCAGCAGAGAGATGCATGGAACAGAAATTCTTAACACCTGAAATTAAACCCTGCACACCTCTGGCAATGCAATCTATTTTGGATAACATCAACAATTTGCCCTTGGTTTTGCATCAACAAAACCACAGGTAAGTGACAATGAAATGAACATATTAGGCTGTGCAAGAGAGCACTGGCTGCAGAACCATACTAAAAACAATACACACCAGTATATATGGCACCAGAGAAAATCTGGAATAGAATAGGACTACATGTTTTTAACTCCAGCTGAACTAATGCAAACCTTACAGTGGAGCTTGTCAAATATAAGCAGGGAAGCAACAGAGTTTCTTTTCATCAGCCTTTGATGGTAAAATAAAGCTAGGCTGGAGGAAGCCTTTAGCACAAGAATGGAACAGAGGAGCTCTGATTGTGCCGCACCAATGGCTGTGCCACAGAAAGAAAATATCGTACAGAAATGGGGACTGAAAAAGGAATTGTTTAGTGAAGAAAGAAAAATCAGTTAAAAAAATGAGGTGACAAATAAGAAGCTCTTTGAAAGAGACTTTACCCTACAAAAAAACCCTGTGAATCCACATCAATGGCTTTGTGTCAGTTTTAATACTGGATATGAAATCTCTTCCTTTTAGCATACATGCTGGTATGCATACTTACATTTTTTCCCCCACAAGAGTGTGGCCCCCAAGTGTCCCCAGGGATACTGTGAGTGACACAGTATCCTTCTGGACAAAATGTCCAGCACATGGCTGGACAAACACATTATGTGGTGGGTAAGGAATGGCTCACAGGTTGAGCACAAAGGGTGATATTGAATGGGTTTACATCAGGCTAGCAACTGGTCACTAATGGGTTGGATATTAGGAAAAGGTTTGTCACCCAGAGGGTGGTTGGGCACTGGAAGAGGCTCCCCAGTGGTCACAGCACCAAGCCTGACAGAGTTCAAGATGTGTTTGGACAATGCTCTTGGGCACATGGTGTGACTTCTGGGAATGATCCTGCGCAGGGCCAGGAGTTGCACTTGGTGATTCCTGTGAGTCCCTTCCAACTCGTCACATTCTGTGATTCTAAATGTAATATTCAACCACCATAGCACAGTTTTGGTATGTGTTTAAGTGTTCTGCTAATTTGAGGCTTATGCCTGTACAAACACATCCACAGTAAACTGGAGGTTTTGCATGAAAAGATGGAGTCTTTTCTGGCCCAACTATGTCATTTTGGTGGTTGAAAATCTTTAGATGAACTCTTCCCTAATGGAGGATATATTACCAAGAAATGGGGGGAGTGATGAACTACAACACTAAAAAGTCTTTTGAGGTCTTTGTATCTTCAGGAAAATAAAAGCCAAGCCCCTGGGGTAGAATTAACAATGTGCCTTTAAATTTGGCTTGTTTCCTTTTTGGCTGCATGAACATCTGTAATCCCCAAATTCCCGTTGCTATTCCCACCAGCTGGTGAAACTGAAACTGATCCAGCAGAGGAAGTCTGAGCCCTGCCAGCACAATGAAAAATATAACCCCATTGGGCACGACACAGCTCCACCACAATATAAAACCATGCAGTGCATTTGCAAACTTAAACAAATGCAAACCATAAATCATAAACTAAAATGTTTCAGAGACACAACTGTAAGGCACTGATGGTATGAATTGCTCTCCCTTACCAGAGAAATCATGGAAAGGTAACAGTAAAGGTCTCCCTAGGAAGGCACAGGTGATGTAAACCACTCTGGGCTGCTAAGGGTTAACCTCAGCACTGGCAGCATGTTTTCAGTCAAGTATCTAAGCTTCTGCTAGAGGGGAATTTTACAAATAAACTTACAGGCTTTGCAGATCAATTTTTCTACTTGGTTTTATCAGTCTTGTCTCCTGAACAGACCCACTGCATCTCAGTTTCTTTTTCAGACACATTTTAAAGTTTTACTGCCATTTTTGAAACAATATAGGCCCCCCCGTACTTGAAACCACATATGGAGCTTTGGTAGTATTTGTATTTCCATCAAGAGTATTTAGTAATAAACAGCTATGAAAAACATTACCCTAGGGCTCCAGCACTGTGGAGCATGCAGTACAGACCTTCACTGACTGAATACTCAGCAAGCATTTAAATGATAATATTACATTAGAGTGGCGGCTGTAGCTGTGTAAATAATTGTGCATTGTCCCTGCTCATTGATTTATTTTCATATGTGCACATGTACACGTCTGAAAAAGCACTTAAAAAAATTCAAAACCCAGACAGCGATAATCTAATAAACTCTAAAGTGAATCAATAGACTACTTAACAGCAGAGAGATAAACTGCATTTAATAAGAGTTAGAAGGGATGGAGAGAAGGCTGTGCAAGATTCAGCCAGCAATACCAGAAGCACAGAGACCAAGAGCGAGAGAGAGGAGCCTGAGGTAGGTGGAGAGGGAGACCAGGCAGCACAGGGAGCAGAGCACTTTGGAAAAAAACCTTCCAGCTTTCAAAATGCTGTTTACAGAGCAATAGGAGTCAGCAGACTTCCTGAGAGACAAAATTGTAACAGAACCCAGTAAATATTCAGGACAGGATGACCTTCAAAGGAGCTCTAAGCAGCTGACAAATTTAGTTTCTGCTAATGCAGGGGCTCTCATACAGCTGTGCAGCAGTAATCTAAAAACTGGGTCTCATATAGTTGTGACATGGAGGTTCCCTCGTGAGAAAGCACTAAACATTTTTATTCCAAAGTTATTTCTAGGGACTCATGGCATTTAAAGGTATTGAAACTGAGGCACAAAAATTAAGTGGGTGTGCCAAAATTTACAAAGAATCAGTAGCAGAGCTGAAAATGGGTTTATTTCATTTGACTATCAGTCCTGTGCTCTGTTCACTGGACATTTTTTCTGTTTTCACTGTGCCCTACAATCTTTAAGATCAAGAATTGACTGCAGAAGATTACAGATACCTGCATGCAGTGCAGGCAGCACACTGAATGAGAAAGTAATGTACGGGAGAACCACCTCTTCAATACATATGAGGACATTGTAGCATAATCTCTTCATAGGGTGTCTTTGACTTACAATTTATGCAGTTTCAGCAACAATTCATAACTACCCTCCTCTTAGCTGTGTCAGCAAAAAGGCCAAAATTGGCAGAGACATGGGATCAAACTATCTCACTCCCTCTTCCCACGTTAAGTCTAAAGTACCTAAAACAAATATGAAGAAGTCTGGAGGATGCCAAAAATTATCTCCTTTACTTCTTCTTACAAATGTACATCTATGCACATCTAATACAAAGACAACACTGCAGTATTTCAGGAATTCTGATATATTATTTCTTATTAATACTAAACAAATCCTTGCAAGGCACTGTCATTGTGATTCTGTGTTACAAGTATCTCTTCCTGCCAGCAAGAGCCTGAAAAAAACTTTAAAATGTTTAGAGAACAACTGAGTGGATCCATCTCTGAAACTATTCCTTCTCAGTCAGCAGAGGAAAGAGATGAGATGCTGCTTGAACCATCCTGTTTCTCTCATCTGGAACTCATATTCTGATTTTCCCCTTAGCTGCCCCGCCAATAAAAATTATTAGTAGACACACACAGTTCGAAAATCTTATTCTGAACATACAGTTTGACTCTCAGACAATCTGGTTGCACCCAAAGCCAGGCTAATTATTATTGTCAGTCTCACTTGTATTAAGTTATCCCAGACCAAACAACTCCAACCACACCACTTTGACAGGACTAATCTTCAGGGCTAATATCCACACTCGAGGCCCATTATCTATGGTTGTAGCAGCAGGGTGCTTTTGCCCTGCAGGGAAGGTACGCAAAACACACAGAGAAGATTTAACAAAGCCTTCTGTAAAGTCTTAAACATATAGAGGCCAGCATATTTCAAGAATAAACTTTCTGAGTGTAATGCTCCTCACTGTATCACAGCCTTTTCTTCCACATCTTAGCAGACGGAAGGAGAAGGGGGAAATGTCTTAGCTGTAATAAGGAAAATGAGATTTTTCACTGCCTCAAATACCTACTTCAGGAGTTCGTTCCTCTAATCTCAGCCTAGTGAAAATTCAGCAAAAGAAACCATCTTCTAGTGACCTATAATGTTTGGGAATTTCCTAAGATTGAAAAGAAAGTATCACATGGCACCAACCACATTGAAATGCTAGATCAACTGTCTTCAGTAAAGGAGTTTCCTTAAATTTTAGTCAACCTCAACACAGAGAGTAAAAGCGTTAAGTAAACTCCAGTACCCACTGAAGCCCTGTCAAACTACACAGCTCTGGGCCTCTCCTTTACCTTCCATCTCTCCCTTCCAAATAACATTTTGCATTTTCTTATTCTCCTTCCAGTGATTTTTCTAGCCTGCTCATCAAAGAGGCAGATGAATGTCATCATCATTGACCCAGTAAATGTGAGGTGTGGATGCACCTCACAACAATGTGGTGATGAGCTGGAGAGTAGAACCAACTACCACAGCAGGCAGCACAGACACTCCTATCACACGAAGTTCTCTCCTCCATCTTCAAGTCACATTTTCTACTACAATGGTATCTGGATAATGAGCAAGTGTACTAAACACTCACATCCATGGATGAGCTACAGATCACACTGGCTTTCAGCAGCGGTTATCCTGCACAGGCTACTTCCAAACACAGCAGCCAGCACTTCTCTCAATGGACCTCCTGCTCCTTCCAGGTGTCTGAGCATTCACAGCTGATTAACACTACAGATGACTAATTAATCCAAGATGGGCTTTGAAGGAAGACACAATGTTGGGTCAGGAGGAGTAGGACGGGGAGGAACAGGACAGAACATGAATCTGCTGATGTTGCCAGTGTGGTGCTTAATTTTTCAAAACTTCAGTTTTTCTTCTTTCAATCCCAGTTGCAGGCAGTGTGCACTAAAAGTGCCATTTTGGAGGTACAGCTAGCTACTGTAAGAGCAAGAAGGAAAAGGCTGTGGCATATGAAAACAAAATACAATGAAAAAAACCCAAAAAACAAAGGAGGAAACAAAGTTTTAGTTTCGTTTTAGTTTAGGTTTTACACTGATGAAAAAAAATATTGGAAGTAACTTCTGTTTTCACGCTGAGAGAAAAAAACTCCATGAACAAATCAGCATGGATTTGCAACCATCATTTTCCTAGCTGTGTCATCAAGCAATCCAAAGTTCCAGCTACTTCTTTTCTCACTGAGTCACACATACAAAGCATTCTGCCAAAAAATGCAAGTGAAGATTCATCTGTCCTAGGGACTACTGGACTAAAATCTCCAAACCCAGCACTATCATCAGATCCTTTCCTTAGCAGTGTATTAAACCCAGATAAATAGTATTATTTTATTGCTGGGAAAGTCTGTGGCTTCCCTTCCCCTGCCTCCATCCTCTTTTCCTTTCTTTTGGGAGAAAGCAGTTGGTGAGAGAAAAGAACAGTGTTACTACATGCACAGCCCTGCTGCTTTTCACTACACTAAAACTTAAGTGAATGTCTTGTATACTGAATGGAAACTGAAAATCAGGATTGCTTCAAAGCAATGTAGGACCCAGCATCTTTTCGTGGGGAGTTGATTGCACATACCCCTGTCTGGAGAACATAAAGCAAATAGGCTGTCCTACCTGTTGTGCTATGGATTGGAAAAGGAAGGGGAAAAAAAAGCAGGCCCAGATACACAGCTTTTTGGCACAGAAAACAACACTTAAATGCAGTGATTCAGTTGAAAGAGCAGTTCAGATTTACACAGGTAATTACAGCATCCAAGCAAGAACACAACCCTATCTCACACTGAATCTCTTCTGTATCCCAACACACCCAGATATGAGACGAAAAAAACAGAAAAAGGGGAGAGACATTTTGTAGCACATCAGTCAACAAATTCACAAAAAGGAGATAGAATACTCAGTTAATGCAAAGCAGACTAAGGAACTATGCTGACACTGGTGACTGTACAGTTGAGCATAGAGATCCTTTCTCATAGTTAGCACGTAGTCCGTCTGCAAGGACTAGTCACAGACTATTTAAAAAGGTGCTAGCCAAGTCTCTCTAAGCCATGGAAAACTAAGCAACATGCATACTTATGACTCTAGACAGCACAGGCTAATAATAAGCATACTCAAAAGGAAAGCTAAAAAATCAGTAAGCAGAGAAAAGGAGAGGTAGAGGATGCCCAGATGATAGAAGAAATGCATATAAGATGTTATATAGAAAAGAATTAGGGAAGAGGATTGAAAATGACAGGCAAGTAATGATAAAAAAAAGCACAGTGACAAACTAATCGCTTGCCACTGGAGCAACCCTCACCCTCCCAAATTCAAGTAAAGCACAGAAAGCAAAAGGAAAGATAAGGCAATGAACTATTTTCCTTTTACCGGCTGCTAAGAATTTTAAAGGTACAGTCTAGAAAACAGAGAATTAATTGAACCCCAATTACTTTTGTTACGTGCACTGAAATTAAAGATTACTTCAATTCCAGATGCTTAAAAAGCATCAAGTTCATTAGTTCCATGTATTTTCTCCACAGAGGTCTCTTAATTCTAATTAAGTAATTCAATAAAATTAATTGCATTTGTATTTGATTAATGAAAATATACATTTTGTTAAAGCAACCGTATAAGAAAAGCCTGGATTCAGATTGCTCTCTAGCCGGTTACATTATTTCACTTGAAAGTAGGAAAGATTTTAAAAACCATTCACAGTGAAGAAGAGTAAGGGCAGGTCAGCATAGTCCTCAAGTCAGTGAGGGACACTTATCCATAGATTTTGCTTCAGGTTTCTCTGATAGCACTGGAATTCCAAGCCACCTTATTTCCTTATCTCAAACAAAGTTCACAGCATGAATAGAAGGTTATCTATGGCTGCTACCTATTTCTGCTATATTCACTATTTTTGGCAATCACATTAATGACTGTATCGACACCTCACACTGAATGAAGTAATTTGGTTTCCTAAGGCTTTCCTCAGTTCAAAAGCAATGAACAAGCAAACCATCCATGCTCTATTGGTGGGCAACATTAGAGGGCATCTAGATTAGCGGTGGAAAAAGGGCAGAGAACAATGAAATGACATGCTTATTTCGGCTTAAAAACTTATGTAATTTATTGGCCCTGAAGGTCACTGCCAGTTTACAAGAAAGATATGTTTTTCTAGCTTATAGAGACTAAGATAAAGCAATGAAATGCAGAAAAGAAGCTTTTCTGTACAGTAAGTCATATCAATTAGCTTAGTTGATAGGAAATACAAACACATTTGGTCATACATCATTCAAGGGGACTTTTTACTTAATAAAAATGCAAAGTATGTTTTTGGAAGGATTTACAGCTCCTTTCTGCTCACTAATCAGCCATTTACTGGCCTTTACAAACCAGAAAGCTCCCTGATGTCCCAAGAGGGCACAACACACTTGAAAGAAGGCAAGACAGTCAGTGCTCATTTCCAGCTCTGCTGTGTTCCTTATCACTTCCTTCCAGCTGCAATCCAGCATCTTTACAAGTAAAGTGGAAAAAGGTCTCTCCCTGTCATCTTATGTACATTCTATCCTCTTGAACATAATCACTATCCTCATAAAAAGCAATTGCAGGACATGGGCCCTCAGTTCCTCCCAGACTGGTTACCTGGCAGATGACTAGTGAATCTGGAGGCTCTCTGTGAGCAAAAGACTTGATATTCTTCAGCCCCAAAATGGAATTACAGCTGTGTCATGCCCGTGATTGACATGATTCAGAGCAGAACTAAGGAGCCTGAAACAAGCTAAGTTTATTATCTCTTGGTGTTGGAGCAGGCACACACACACATTGAAGGCAAATGTGCACAGAGCAATTTAAAAGGTCAAACATATACTTAATCCATCCAGAGTATTATCAAGTGGAAACTGGTTCCTTGGCTTTGTATAAATTCTTTTATTCAACACACACCACATCAAGCCTATACTGGTTTGCAAAAGTCAGTTTCAGGCAATGACTGATGCTTCCTTTCTGAAAAATCCCAGTGCCTCTGGCTGCAGTATCACTAATGGGCAAAGCTGCCATAAGCCGACACTGCTGCTGAAAGCAGTCCTTCCTCCCTACCCCAGCCTCTTCTTATTACCCTTAGGCTGCCCTGACCAAAAACCCCATGTCAGTTCCTCAATGTGATTTACCATAAAGCTGCACAAACTTTTACACTAACAAAAGAGATGAGCAAGGGAATGTATGGTTAGGGGCAGAAATTACTCCTGTCTGGGGCAAAGCTGACTAGAGACATTTATCTTAACAGAAGTCAAATCACAGCTAAAATACCCAGTGAAATTTAGAAATTCCTTTATCACAGGAAGCAGAAATTCTCCAAGCTTCTTCTGAAAGCAGTTCTATTAGCAACTTTTTCCTCATACGAGCACCGTTCTGGTTACAAACAGCTACATGTATACACAACTGTGTACATACAATTACATACCTACATGGTAGACCTAACCAGGATGGTTCTAGTAGAGCCCAAAGCTGAGCTTCATCTCCTGAAACAAGGAGTCTGTTTCACAGTTGTCAGTGTATTTAACATAAAAGCTGAGAACAGACGGCACTATAGCTGTCCTTAATAAGAAGACACTCTAAACCCTGTTTGCCATCAGTAGGATGTGTTTACTTAAACAAAGCCACAAACAAAAATGCGTAAGTCCCAAACCCAGCAACAACAACAAATAAAACATGTTCCATTTCATATAAACTACATCATCTCCTGAGTTTGTGACAAGCATTGACAGATAAAACAGTGACCTTATGTAAATTGAATCAAGTTTACATGCAGTAGTATGAAATTATTTTCAATCAGGAATTGGCTGCTTTCCCACACTATAATCTGCACTTTTGAGAACAATTATATTTCATCCCAACATGGAAGCCTTACATTTTACATTACAGAAATTTTCTTGCAAACCAGCAAACAAAAAGCACCACAAAATTTATGCAAGAGCAAAGCTAGTTGGCCTGAAGAACTGTTATGACTGTAACTTCCAAACCCAGAAATAATCATCATCAGGCTTATGAAGTCTCAGGCAAAGGAGAACTTTTGCATGACAGACAATTTTACATCATTTTGGAAATGGTCACTGCCCTGAAAACTAAATTCATGCCAAGAAAGAAAATACCTCGTGACTTATTTCACAGAGAGCCTTTCCAAACGACTCCAGCTGGTGCCCCCAGACAGCACAAGCAAGTCAACAGTGCTGACAAAGCTGTTGACTGCAAAGAGAGGCATGGCTGGAGCTGAACTGGCAGCCTGCAGTATGGAACCACAGAGCCAAGGAATTGGTCAGCTTGGATGAAGCCTCCTCAAACCTCAACCCCTCTCCTCAAAATACAATTTATCAAAGCAGAGGTTGGCTATATACATAAATGAGATTAATGATCTCCCATAGAATCATCAGGATTAGGAAAAGAAATAGACCCCAACAACATAAAGACAGCCTAAAACCAGCAAGCCAGTCTTATATGGGCCATGTTCAAACTTCTGCAGAGTCCAAACAGTATTCTTAAGAACTCTGTATGGCCCCACAGGCTCTTTACCTGACAACCACCTAATAAAATGTCCACTTAATGTAGCAATTCTTTTTGTGGAACGTATTTTTTTGCTCTATCAAAAGTACCACATCCTCCTCTGCAGTTTCCAGCCAGGACTCGTTTTCTTGCCCTCCTTCCCTTCAGCTCCCATTGCACTGGCCCTGTGCTGCCCCGCACAGGTGGGCAGCACAAAGGGGCTGAGGGAGCTGTACACGAGGGAGCTGAACAGCTGCTGACTTGGCAGAAAGATAAATGACTGGAACAACTCTTCCATATCCTGGGACTCTTAAAACGCGGAGGCCTTAAATGGCCCTTCAAGCTGAGACCTTGGAATATGGGCCAGGTCACACAGATAAGGGAAATTAAGGCTATTCACAAATATAATTGACACATGAAAAAATGATGAGTATTTTACCAGCAACTATTTTCAGCAGTGACTCTACCTGCATCTGCTTGCACAGAGCAGTACATCTTATATAACAACAGACTAAATTAACACCGCTGCCTCTTTCAGAAGGTTGAGAAGATCTCTTCAGCTTCCCTGTGCCTTCCAGTACGTGTGACCCTGCTACAGGTGCAGCAGCAGGGGAATCTCACTTTTCTATCATCATCTTTTTTAAACAAGGTTTTATGCTGCTGATAGTGGCCCCTCATATAAAGGCAGAATAGACAACCTTTGATGAGAATTGATAGGCAATCCCAGGACTGAATTAAATCAGGTATTAGATCACTGGTCCAAGGCTGACATTCGGCCCCAATGGTGGCAAGTCCAGAATACACATACTTATTTGGTTCTCCTGCCTTCAAGGAAGCATGGTGATGGGTAGCAGGGAAGTGAACCACCACTGCTGAAGGTATAACATCAATCAGAGCAGCACAGTGACTGTCCTCAGTATCTTTCCTGTACCCTTAAAAGTCAGGAGAATTATCAATTGCTGACTAGCTACCTTTGTTTTTTGTTGTTCTGTATTAACAAAAAATAAACAGAAGTTCACAAAAACTGCATTTGCAAAATAACTCCAAAACCAGTAACCTACACTGATTCCATGAAAAATACAACAGTTTCGGTCCTATGGTCCCCATACAGGAAATGCATGTCTAATACAGATGACATGAAGTAAAAAATCATTAAAAATACCACGAGAAATTTTTAGTGCAGCAACAAAGGTGTTATATACTTGTGAGTGTCTGTGAGGGAGAGTATCAGTTGAAAGTCATACAGGCATCAAGAAATTCCAGTGGCTTCTGAGAAGGGGGTGACATCTTTTGTGAGCATTCATTCAAGTTTGACATGGACTTGGTCAACCGGGCAAGATGCTGTTAAACAATATAATAAAACAAGCTGGCCAGCTCAGCATATTAGCAATGGAAATTTCAATTTCTAGTTTACCAATTTGAATATTATTTAGACTGGAATCCAGCCAAACATTAATAGGGCTATGTGTAGGCTGGGCTCTAGAGCCACTTCCTAGACAGAATTGCTGAATTACCACCAAAGCTAGACAACCAGATTGTAATTCCAGGATTGAAAAGGTCGGTATTACCTACCTCTTTCACCTGTATTAAATTGTGAGGGATCAAGTCAGGTGACTTAGAAAGGTAGATTTCCCTTGATTTTGCTAACCTTTTATATTTTCTGGGACTAATTAACTGTAGTGAGTTTGAAACTCAAAATGTCTCACAGGGTCCAAACATACAAAATCCCTTTAGAAATCCACCTTGACCATGTAATCGACTAACAAACCTGTCACAGTCATACAGAAAACTGCTTCTGGGATCTCTGCAGCTTATTAGCATGAAAGCTGTAGGGGAAGAAGGGTTGGATGCAAGAGCCTCTCACAAAACACTCCTTTCTATTTAGTTATAAAGTCAAAGTACCATGAGTATATTTCAAAAAGTAAGAAATAATTCTTGTTAAGAAAACTCATTAATAAGAAGTGGTTCCTTTTATGATTTTCTTTCTTTTACTCAGTGCATTGGCAAGTGTAATGGATATTTATTTTCTTGATTTTCATTTCTTTCTCCGGTTCTGACATCCAGGCGCTTACCAAATGTATGTTCAGGCTCCACACTGCAAAAAGACCTTCTTTTAAGCAGTATTTTATGGGCCTTGTTTCCTGAGACAGACCTCTTGAACCTTTAGCAAGATGGATTCTCCCAGCTATCAAGGACAACCTGATAGTACAGGTCAGAACCCTGGAATTGAGCACTGAAAACCATAATGCTATTTATGAGTGAGCAAAGTAAGGGAAAGATTAAAGAACACTTTAAACTTTGAAATTAACAGGGAGCTTGCCATTTAAGTCTGACAGAACTCAAGGTTGTGCTAAATGATATATACAACAGTGATGAAAAACTCCCTCCTGTGCCATTCTACATGCAGTTTGCTCTCAGATGATTTTCATACACTTTCTTCAAAAAAACAGAACAACAAAAGATTTCTTGAAAGTCATCACAAGTCTTGCAAATTCATTATGTTTATAATCTGAAGCAACTTAGCCTTCTACTCATAGCACTGTCAGTATTTTGGGTTTTATCACAAAGCTTGCAATATTAGCATTCTGTATAAAGCTTAAGCTCCCAGAGTTGCATGATGAGAGAAGAATCTCATCTGGAGTATGAAAAAAAAATAGCTTGATTGTGTGTGTGATCATTAAGAACAAAAATATAAATGATGTGCATTTTTATTTTTTATGTAACTGCAGCATCTCATTATTATGGCAGCCTCAGAACTTGGGTTCAAAGGCTAAAAACAGATTTCATTCTCACCCATGTCTGGGGTCTGCAGTTCCTGAATCTCATTTCTTTTCAGGGTAAGACTTTATCCTGCCACAGACCACAAGTGAAGGTCTCAGATGCCTAACTGCAATTCTTTTAGGTGTATATATGTTTTAACTACTATTACAGAACTAACATCATTTACCTCAAGCCTTCTTTCTCACTTAAGGGTCAAGAAGTGCATCATCAGCCAGCTGAAGTGCAGAATTTATTCAAAGCATGCAGTACAGACACTGGGAATTATGATGTAATACAAGTAGATGTATTATTTAATTTCTCCATATCCATACTCTAATATTTTGAGTTTTTATATTCTGCTTGACAAGTATACAGCAACAAGCCATGGCACAAGAAAAACTGGAAGTCCTAGCTTAAGCTATGTCATGATTTGGACAATCTGCCAATGTACAGATAAAGAATCATCCACAGCACTGAAGATCATTTCTGTACATGTGTGAGGCTAAACCCTCCATTTTTCAATGTACAACTTGTTTAGTCCCTGCTTCAGGTGGCACTTCTCACGTTCAGAATCTTCCTATGATCATCCCTTACCAGATGACTTGTTTAGCTGTGTAGCCCAGTTGTTCTGGATGGTAATGCAGCTCTTTAACTGATGTACATTTCTCCAAAGAGACAATTATTGAAACTTAAAATCTTCAGTTAATTGGTCAAATATAAAGATACCCACTCCAGGACTCCCTCCCTGATTCAGAACAGAAACCATAAGTGCAAGATGACCCTGGACACCCCCACTGGAACACTTGCTTAAGGGAAACAAGGCAGTTCAAACCTCTGAGTGTCCAGGTAATCAGTATTACTTGCAGGGCCAAGCTGCTCAGGTGTCACATCTCAGTTCTCTGATAAATTGCAGACCTGCATCTCAAACACTGTCTAAATGCAAAGCGAGAGCACGTACCTGAACTGCCCTTTGACTTGAAAAGACTAAAATTACACGAGTAAAATAAAATGGTTCTCAGAAGAAAAAAAAATTCCAAGTTTATAAACTACAAAAAATCAAATTACAGTTTTAAAATTCCAGAAGTAAAAACAAAACAAAACAAAAAATACAAATAACTATATCCCATGGATCTGAATGTGTCAAATCCCAAGCAAACAGAAACTGCTGCTTTTTAAAGAAAAATAAAATTGTATGTAAAATATGTTAAAAACTGTGTCGTGAGTTTCTTGGCTGGGGAGCAGTGTTTCTCAATGAACAGAAGAAAATTATTTGGGGAACTACCGACTCCACGGCTGTTACTTTACTGTTGTTAGATCACACCAGAAACTATATAAGGAGAGAAACTGAAAGGTCAGAGCTCTTTTAATGATCGTTTTACAGCTGAACAGAAGCAGGGTACACTGCGTGACACAGAGTTTATCTCTTAGGTCACTAAAAAGTGCACAGCTTTGCAAGATGGATGGTGCCAGCAAAGCCATCACACAGGCAAACCAGGGAGACAGACATCTCCTTGTCCCTGTATTTTTCATTTAACGGCAAAATGTGATCTTTCCAATGTTCACCCACAGAGTCAAGCAAGACAGTAGAATAATTTATCAGGCAAGCCCTTTAAGCATCTCTCAGACACCTGTAAATATGAATGTCTCAGTGGAGCACAACCAATTTTAGGTCCTTGCCTCATTCCTGAACCTAAGCTCCCTCAGAGAACTATGTGCTCTCTATTGGACACAGATGTTAAATGTCAATGCTCAGTATCTTCTTAATAGGAAACAGGCTTGTCTAAAGAAAATGTGCAGACCTTTGCCACCTGCAAGGCAGTAAATAAACATTAGTTTTCTGGTTTTTTTAGAATCCTTTAGAATAATATGGAAATTAGACCACTGCTTAATCAACCTCAAGCCTCTCACAAAATACAAAGAAGCATTATGTGTTTTCAGAAATCCAGTGATAACTGTACATTTTATTTTTAAACCAGAATGAACATTTGGTCACTGAATTGCTCCTTCTCTCACTGGCAGCAGAGGCACCTCCCCTTGTGGTCCCTGCTACGTGCAACATCTTTTCTAATCACGTTCTCCATTAGGCTAACCAGAAAACATTTTCCCTCTGTTGTTTCCCTCTGTCTTTTTAGCCTCTCACCTTTGGCATTTCATTACTATCACTAAATAAAATGGAACTGTATTTTTAAAATAAGTTTGCAAGGGAAGAAAAAGGACCTGTGCAGTCCTTTGGTGCAGATGAAAGTTCTTTGCTCTCCTGGGTCACCAACTAGCAGAGATCCATCCACATGGGTTAAAGCAGACACTTAAAGAAAAACCTCTCTTTGTTGAAATAGCAGCAGAATGGAACATGGAACCTTTATCTCAGCTGCTCTGTGGAGTTAATCCATTAGCTCTCCCTTCCCTTCTGCCTCTTTTCTTTCAATTTCTAGGTCAAGCTATCAGGTTTCATTCTGCTAACCAAAAGAGGGGATTTAACACAGCTTCCAAGCAATCGTGGGCTATGAATCAACCACAGTTTCTACAAAACTAACCATACAGAAAGGCATGTTCAAAAGATGGCTGCAAGGAAGCACTGCAAGATGGTAAGCTAAGTCATGCAGGAGCTTCAAGGCAGAAGAAACCATATGGGCAGGATCTCACGGGAGGACAAACAAAACCTGCCCTGCTGCCGGCTGAATTCTCAGTAGGCAGCAGGATGTGGTGTGGCAGTGCCTGCAAAGAGCCACAAACACTGAAGTGTGTGATGGCGCTCAAGGACCCACTGCGACAGCCCCTGTGGAAGCTCCGACTGGGGTGTTAATAAAAGGCTTTCTGTAGACTGTTTCTTTAAGATCTTTATTTAGACTACACCCATTTGGGGCTAACTATCAGCCAGTTTGCAAACGGTAAGACCATGGCTTTACCATTTATTTTTTACAATGTAGGGCAAAGTGTAGGACGGGTGCATTTCCAGCACTTTCTGGTAACTCCTTCTGCCAGTATTTTATGCTCTCTCCAACCCTGTATTCTGGCCACTGCCGACTTTTCCCTTTTGCCTGTTATTTCTTCTCGTCTTTACTTCAAAGTCTGTCAGGAGCCTAAAAGGTGGAAACATCCTCATTACCATTCCAGACACAAAGTTGTCTTTTATGTCACCACCTAGACAATATTATCTTTATTTCAACACCTCTGAAAACTCTCATTAGGCTGTTTTCTCTCAGATCTGTGATCTGTTTTCTGCTGTAGCTAAATGTCATAAAAAGCCAGCATTACCAAATAGACAATCTTTCCCAGCCACCCCTTCAGTTGTCTTTGATGTAGCACACTGGGTTTTTAGGACATCCACCAGAAACAGACAGGCAATTGGTAGACATACCTCCTTCTGGTGTATTTAAAAAAAAACAACAAACCAAACCACAAACCAGATGCCAGTCCCTCTCCCCTCTCTCCCCATACAAATTCCTCCTCTGAATGACAATTAGGTTTTCCCTATTATCTTCATGAAGTGCAAGGGCACCAGTAAGGTTATCATTTACAGTTAAAAATCCTGCATTTTTAATCTCATTTTTCACCCTTAACACCTGCTTATTTTAGTTAATGCAGGACAGCCACGTTTGCTAATCTGATTCATGATATTGGACTAAAATGCTGAGACTTCAAGATTTGCAGGAAAAGTTGCCTTTATATCTTTTTCTTCTCAGTTTAACAAGCACAGCAAATAGTAGTTTTTCTGTTCCTGAGAAAACTGGTCTAACTGAGGTAAGTGGCCCCTTCAGATTTATCTTCTCCAGCTGACTAAACCAGCTACACAACACCTGAGTTAAAGAGAACAAGAACAGATGCGTCCTTAGCAGTCTCACACATCTTTTTCTAACCTTATTCAGGACATTTCTGATGGTGCACCTCTATGGGACAGACTGCCCCAGCAGATGTACTCTGCAAGCTAAATTCAACCATTCAGTTACATAAAAGCCTGCCCACTTGTCCATATTCTAACTTGAAATCCCACTGCTACTGGAAATTAGTTTAGTGTCTGACCTGAGATGCAAACCTGGCTGTTGGAGCTTTGGCAACAAAAAAGCTGAAACCTCCCACCTGCACATCTGCGTACATTTACTGATGCAAAAGGGAGTTCCTGGTCAGCTTGACTTTTCTGCCACTGCAACTGAGCCTGTTAGATGGTGCCAACATCTAACAGGTGAGTTAAAACCTGCCACCTTCCACCTCCCCTACATTTTTTGTTGGAGACAGGAATGAAAAATCACGATAGGAAACAACAGATTTATTTTTAAAACTGGTTGAATTTTAGGTCATGTTTGGCACTGGCATCATTTTCCTTCACCATCAATATTAAATATAATTTGAACTGTGTCCAGATGTTCCTTTCTTCACAAACAAAACACATGAGCTCACCATCAGAGCTTACCCTTCACTGGAGGGACTGAGAAGCTTCAGCGATCGCACTACAAATCTATTAGAAATGCCTATCAAACTGCTGGCTGTCCTGTCATGTCACACCACTTCAACAGGGCTCTGTGTCACCATTGCTTGCATTATTCCAATTCAAGCACGACTGCTGTGTAACTAAACTGAACAATCCATGAGACAGTCACTAAAGGCAGGTATCTCGTCAGGATATGATGTCTCAGAAACTTTCACCTGCAAGAGCACGGCTCCCAAGAATAAGGAGTTCTAACTGCCCAGCTGCCTCTCCTCCACCTTTGCTGAACACAAAAGAGATTTAACTAGTTGCACTGTGGAGTCCTGGGTGTAATCAGAGAGCAGTTTGGACTGGAAGGGACCTTTGAAGACCATCTAGTTGATCCCTACTGCCATGAGTAGGGACATCTTTCACTGCATCAGGTTACTTGAAGCTCTGTGCAACGTGACCTGGAACACTTCCAGGGATAAAGCATCCTTTTCTGGGCAACCTATTCAAGTGCCTCACCCCACTCTGAGTAAATAATTTCTGCCTAAGATCTAATCTAAGTCTATCCTCTTTCAGTTCCCCCTTGTCTTGTCACTACAGGCCTTGGTAAAATGTCTCTATACATCTCTGTACAATTGTATTATTTTATTATATCGAAAGGCTGTAGTGACAGCTCCCCACTGCCTTCCCCAGGCTGAACAACTCCAACTCTCCCAGTCTGTCTTCACAGCAGAGGTGCTCCAGCCCTGTGATCAACCTTTGTGGCCATCCTCTGGATTTGCTCCAGCAGTTCCATCCTTCCTGTTCTGAGGATCTGAGCTGGATGCAACGCACCAGATCAGGTGTCGTGAGAGCAGAACTGAGAGGGAGAACCACGTCCCTTGACCTGCTGACTGTAGTTTTTTAGGTAGCCCAGGATTTGACTGACTTTCTGGGCTGCAAGCACATGTTGCCAGCTCATATTTAATTTTTTCATCTATCAGTATCCCCAAGTCCTTCTCGGCTGGGTTGCTCTAAATCCATTCATCACCCATTAATCTTTCTTTACTATCCAGTGCTTGCATTCCAGCCAGGGATTTCTAATGGTTTTGAATGAAACAAATACAAGGCAGCATGGTGTGATGAGAAGATTTAAAGAGATGGCAAACAAATCATACTGGTCATCTTAAACAGAATATAAATACAATTTTTTTATCCCATCCACCAACCACTAGGCTAATTTAAAGAGTTCTGAGGTATTTTATTGGTACTATTTTCCATATGGCCTATAAAACCAAGTCACCTTAATACTCTAAGTCCAACTGTGCATGCCCTGGCAGCAAAAGAAAATTGTAACTGCTATGTTTTAAAACCTGTAACATCCCTACAATAGTTCTTAAACATGTAAGAATAATTTTTTAGTAAAATTCCAGATATCCAGATATGTAGGCACTTTCCAGGATTAGAAGCAAATGCATGTATTCTGGGAACATTCTTTTTCCAATAAAAGTGCTTTTTCTGGCCCTTGTAATTCTGAACTAATGCAGGCAAGGCTATTATTTGAAAAAGATATGCACAACTCAAGCTTATGGTCTGTAGCTGCAACCTTACAGAGCTGTAACCAAGCTGTAACTTGGACTTGCTCCTCAAATCAATCACATGCACTTCATTACTACTCTCTACATGTCACATAATGCATATAATGAATTCTGCAGATAATGAATTTGATGATAAAGGAAAAAAATATATAAAGATTCTAAACCATAGCAATAGTGAGAGGAGCAGAAAACAAACAAAATTGGAGGAATGTAAAAAGTACTATCCAAGGGATTTATGGATTGTACAAAAATGCACACCTGTGGATTGGCACTATGCAACAAGGCATTTAGATTATAGTATGCACAAATATATTCACATAAAGGAAAAGCAACAAGGCTGTGCATGCAGTGCTAATGCTGCTATTGCCTGAATTTTGAGCATAATATGTGGAGGACCATATCCTAGGCTTTTTTTCACATTGCATGCTCAGATGGTAGAAAGGAATGCTAGAAAGAAAACTCCATATATAACACCAAGATCCAGAGGGCTTGTCTTTTACTGAACTATAAAGACTACAAATCAAAAGTATTTGTCTTCATGTTTTTTTTCTGGGCTGGACACCTTTTCTTGCTGAGGTCATACAATAAATCAGGTAAAAGGTCTTCAAGGAGTCATTCTGTAAGCACCAAGCCAGTCTTCACTGGAAGATGCAAAATCACTTCTTGTCACAAGGGAGTACTTGCGTGATAAATTTCAGCTTCTTAGTCGTGCAATTCTACTGATACTACACAGCTCAGAAAAACCCTACCCACTGTCTTAAGACAGTTTATTTGCCCCTCTTGTGCTCAGAGAAGCCCCCTTAAAATTTCTCAAAGGTATTTACCTTTGGAGGAAAGCAAGCCCAAGAATTTAATGCCTAGGCTGATAAGGTAAGCAAACTTAAGTGACTGAAAGCAAGTTGTTAAACTGGGAATACTGGGGTAACTGTAAATAGTGTATATGTGAGGTCAGATCATTTATGTCAAATAGACACATGTAAAGATATGTATCACAGGGAGGCAAAAATATGTGCCATTCTCACAGGTAACAATCTACCTCAGTTCCAGCTGGCTGAGGTTTCCTCCACACCACGAATTTCACTATGGTAAAGGATTCAGAGGCTGTTTCAGATAACACAGATGTTAAACATAAAAGCACAAGTACTAAAACAACATACTCTGCTGTGCATTTAAACATAAGACATTATAAAGTGAACTTAGTCTTGATATGGTACGCACTTCCTTTCTATTCTTTCAGAACAGAGTTTTGACTTCACAGAGGAAGCCTGAAATATGAAATTGGATTGTGGGTTGGAAGCAGGAAGACAACTTCAATATGATGGAAAAGCACTCATTTAGCTTTCCTTGTGAAGTCTGAAATGAGACAGGCTAATTATATGTGGGGAATGTGTTCTATCCCTGAAGACAATGACTATTAGGGGATTTATCAGAAAGAACATGTCAGAAACAGATTTTCCAGCAGTTACATGGAAATTACACGTGTAAAAATGTGCACGTGTTTCTGTCTAAAGCATCACCAAAAAGCCAGAATCTGTCCAAAATTAATTGTCCACTGACATACTATTTGAAGAGCCCAGAAATATAAGAGGATATGACAAACCATTCTCCTCTTACTCAACCAGGTTTATAAATGGGGTGGTCACTTCTTAAAGAGGACAAAAGGAAAATAGCCAGTTTCTACAGTCTACTTTCAGAACACCTCTAGCTTGTGTAATCCTAAAGAAGATTCACTATTTGGTATGGAAACAGGAGATGGGCAATGCACCGGATTGTTTCTCTGAGTGTTTCAGGTACACATAGTCTCATACTTCAACTGTCACATAATCCTTGCCATCAGTTGAAAAGGACAGGCAGAGTCATAGTTCTTCAGGTTTTGGAAATAACAAGCCCCTTGAAAATTCCTGGCTAAGTGTCTGTTTAAGTAGGGTCAAACTTCTCACTCTAAGTTTCAGGATACCTTAACGGTTGCCAAAGCTAGATGCCAAAAGCTGAACTCCAAGCTGTATATTTGGACTGCAAAAACAACCAACTCCTCATACACACAACAGATTCCACTAAAATCAATACAAGAAACAGATGCCTTGTATTCCTGAAAACATTGCATAATATGTCAGTGGACCAAGAATAACTTAAAATGAACTATCAGAGGAGGAATAAGGTTACTTTGCTGTCTGTGGAAAACAATCAAAAAGGCACAGTGAAATCAGCACAGATTTATGTGAAAAATGCATGTTATAACTTAAAAACAGCATTACTGCTGCATAAGATGACTACTGCCAATAAAAGCCTCATTTTTCTGAATAGCAGTGTATTAGTCATCCTCTGATGCCTAACAAAGAGAAAACTGGACAAGCTGCAAGAAGGACCAACTGTGACAGATACTGAAGAGATGCTAACAAAACTGTTTCAGGCTTTATACTTACTGTCAGAGCTTTAATTCCACCTGCTTTCAAAGACTCTTCTATCATTTATCTTGCATACAAGTATATCTCAGAAGGTGGATGCATTTCCTCTACTTTTCATCACTCTTCTGGCTAGGGATTTATGTGGGTCTATCAATGACCAAACAAAATGAACTGCTATAAATGGCAGCTGTACTCAAGTGATTTCAAAAAAAAGTCAGTAATTCGAGTTTCAGAGAGGTATAAGGAGAAAATTTCTCTAGCAATTCCAGGATTGCACAAATCACCGAAGGAGAGATTTTTAAAGGAAAATAAAAAGAGTCAGGTACTGAAATACTTTCAAAAGTCAATGCAGGTGGGAAGCCAGCATCCTTAGTGCCTCCTGAGAATTTAAGCCTTGAGGGAACAGCAAACTCTGCTTTCCTTTGATGCACTGGATATAGCTACCGCAGCCAATCTATTGATTCTCATTCAGTTCCATGCAACAGATCACCAAGTTATTTTGCAGGTCAAGATGATGATTAAGAACAGGCATTGTTGTTAACTAACATCAGCAAGTATCTGCAGGAATGGCAAGCCTATTATGAAGTAATGGAGGTGAAGCACTTTAGAAAAAACCTTGGTATTTACATATCTTTATTAATAGTAAAATGCATTAATGAGCAAAAACTGGTGCAGCAAGGAACCTCTCAGAGGCCCTCAGGGGATCAATTAAGATAGACTTATTTGAAATAAAACTGTTTAAAAGGACACATGAAATGTAACCCAGGGCGAGGGAAATTCCCTGTTTAAAGAAATGGTTGTTTCTCAAACCAATGATGAGCTTTCTACACTTGTTTCATAAATATAAAATTACAACTATGATTCCAAAAGACATGGAAAGCCTGAATTGTAGTTTTTCCACTTGTTGCTTATTGCCATATAATGAAGGAACACTTCAACCTAAGAAAGTGACCTTGCATCATTCAGCAAAATACAAAGTTCACCTAAGAAGTGGTGACAATTTTGTCATCCAACAAAGGTTTGCCTAAAATCTGCCTATCGTAATGTCCATGTTTACCTCGGAACAGAGACCATCTTTGCTGAGCATTACTAGATAAATGGTTGATGCTACCAGCAACAAAATTTTGAAACTGGGGGTGAATCAGAACATGACAAAACATAAAGGACTTAGTCTAAATACTCATCTTGGAAAGGTTTACTTGAGGGACATCCCCAAAGATCCTAAATAAGATACGTTCTCCTGCCAACAAGTGTTGTGCAAATAGTCTAATTAGGAGATGCTCTCAGCTGCCAGAGGCAGGCTGCTTCTCAACCTGGCATTTCTGCCAAATCACTGTAAAGGAGATGTGTCCCAATCTTTGTAAAGTAAAATGCCCACTGCAGTTTCCCTTGTTGAAATGCTAGACATCTGTCTCCGCAGACACCTCTAGGTAGCATTTGAGTTAATCTTCTAATTAATTCACTTGGCAATATCGTTAATTAAAGCAGATTCTGCCCTGCTTGTTACGAGACCCCTAATTTCCACTCTCCTCACCAGATTTAATTAACACTGGAGTTGGTTGAAGCTCCTGACTCTTCTATCCTACAAAGACTGATCTTACTTTTGCCATGAGCTGCTCTAACAACCAACTAGGAAATGCTCACTGGCATTTCACAGGATGGGGAGCTGAAGGAATGAGAGCTCTCAAGTCAGAGAGATCGCTCACAGTTTGCTGCGGAAGCCAAGTTGGAAGAAGAATAAAGAAAGAGATTATGCTCTTTGGTGGCACATAACTGTCCTGCATGAAATTTACAATTGGTTTCCCATAATGCCTCCCTTTTATAGCATCATTATCACAGAGTAATTTACAATCGGCCTCACCAGTTGCATTAACAGTCTCTTGCAAGTTTATAAAAGGAAGATTGTAGCAAGAAATGTCAATTAAAAACACATTAAAACAGATGCACTGTGAGAGACATCCAGGTTCCAGTCCCAGCTTGCAGAAGGAACAGGTGGCATATGCAACCTCCACAATTTGTTTAGCACCCTTCAGGGCTGAGCAAAGAGAGACCCCAAAGGACTCCAGAGGGAGCTTCTTACTGGGTTGAAAGGTGATCTCTAGGATGCAAGATGAAGAGAGGAGTATAATTAAAAGAATACAGTAAATTGTCTTGAGGATGCAAAAAAAGCGGTGGACATCTCAGCTACTTGACACTGCAAGAATAATACAAATTTCTTTGGTTAGGTACAGTTACCTCCTAATTACATGAAGGTCGGGATCAGAAACTTCTTTCTGAGCTCAGAAAGTATACTAACAGCTACACACATCCTCCAGGTTATTGTAAATGAAAAAAAAAAAATCCATCAATACTATGCTAATTTGCACAAAATTAATTTATGTAAATATAACTGAGGCAGGACTGGGATTGTGAGTCAGAATTCAGGCTAACCTCCTTTCACTCTGCCTGATTAAAGCAGGGATCTGAAGAAAGCAAGACGGGTAGTAAATTGTTTGTAGCAACAGTTAACCTCAAGTGGATGTTATTCTCAGGGCAGGGAAGCAAAAAAGGAGTGGAGAAAGGGTTTGTGCTGACAGTGCTGACGGTCCATTAACTACAGCAGTTCTGCTGCCCAAATGATCAAACTCAGGTTTAGCAGCAGTATGTCTTCTCGCTTTACAAGGAAGGAATGGAAGGGGCTTGATCCAGCTTACCAATTTTGAGCTTCTAGTCCAGCTGACAAGAATCTACTCATTAACAGAGACCTAAGATCTAAAAGAATTCATATTACTGACTTATCGTATCACCCAAACATAACCTCCAGATTCCCTAATTGCTCTTGTGTTTCCTTTCACATCACTTGAGCAAGAGAATCAAGGATATTAAGACCACTTTCACGCACTTGATTAAAAGAATACAAACTACACAAGCTGAAAGCCTTTAAAAGCCCTATAGGCTTATGAAAAAAATGTGAGGTCATTATGCTCTGGTATTCTTCTCAGCTGCCCTCAGTGGGTATCAGTCATCATTATAGCACTCGGAATCATAATGGACTCCAACAGTTTAATAATGATTGCAACACCCTTCCTAATGAGGTTGGTGCTGCCCTCTGACGTGAATATTCATAAAACTGGGCTGGTAATGGGTTCTGTCTTGATTAGCAGGCTGTGGTTCTGTATCATGTTTGAGAGACATCTTTTGATGCAAAAAAAAAAAAAAAATCAAATTAAATCCTTGTTTCAAGCAGAGTAAATGAATTTGACTTTAGGTGATCAAGAGGGGAAAAACTTCTAATTAGAGACGCAAGCAATCATCTTGTTCAGTGTTCTTTCAAAGAAGGGCTATAGGGACACAGAATCCTAATAAACCTTTCCTCAATCACCTTTTAGATAAACGTTAAGGATTAAAATTAAATGTAATTAAAGTTTGTTAATCTGATGTGGTTTCCACTGATAGTCTTTCATTTTTTTGCTTTGCCCTGTTATCCTTTGCTTATTCCTGAGACCCTCTCCTCTCTTAGTACCAGTATCATCTCATCCACCAGGAAAGGCAGAAAGGCAAATTGCTGCTTGGGATATCAGGCCCAGCTGTAATTAAATGGATGGATTGGCACTTGCTCACATTACACTGCCCCCACACTGCATATGGCAGTCACGGCTGCATCTGCTTTGAACATGGGGGTTTTCACAGTTTCCATCACTGCAGAATCAGAAGTATGTCCCAAGTAATTAAAATACCAACACTTCTGTTTCCATTTTTTTGAAGGCAGAGGTGGGGACCTAGTCCTCTCTTTGCAGTTGTTGACAATTTCACCTCATCACTAGAAAAGTAAATTACATCAGCCTCCAAGTATTAGGATTTAAGATTCTGTCCATTAAGTTAATAGAAAGACTTCCATTTTTTCCTAGGTCCAGAATGAGGCCATTACACCCTCTGGGATGCCCTTGAAGCCAGTCAACCCACGGAGCAGGAATTCATGGGATTACCCTTATGAGTAAGAAGTTTCCTGTCTAATAAAACAAAAATTGCAGCTATCCTGCTGTTAATCTAGTCAGGCGGAAAGAGACTGATTTGAGCTAAGCTGCTGCTCGCTTTTGCAAAGAAAAGAAACCAAACATTTATCCCTCTCTGTTCACACAAGATGTTCACTGCACAACAGGAAAAAGAAGAAGAGGAAGGCAGGCTCTTTGTTCACCAGCAAGAACCAGATTAGACTAATAATACTAATAATAATAGTAATAATAATAGTTTTGCACGCCAACATCAGAGTCACAGCAGAAAGAAGCCTGCAGCAAGGAAGAGATTTCTGACCAAATGATGGGCAAGAAGAGAAACAAAAGGAAGAACTGGAAGTGACTCTAAAGGTAGGAGTCATCCATCGCAGTACAAAACCTGATACAGAGGCCTAGTACATCTAAATCTCTAATAAGGTGCTAATTTGAGCTATCTATCCCATTGCAGCTTCACGTAGTGCTGATCTGAATAAAGGGGACAAGACTGCCAAAAACGCAGAGCAAACAACATCTAAGAGCCAAGTTTTCCCCTGCTCTCCTCCATTTATAATCAGCCAGAATTAACTTGGGCAAAACATGCCTTCCCATCCCTGCCTGGATGCTCAAAAGCGCGATGAAATAATGAATTCGTTACGGAATTGAGGCCTCTGCCCTCCCACCCCGAGTTCCCTTGGCTGTCGCAGGCTCGGCTGTTTGCTGTGCTCCTCCTGGCCGCGGTGTTTGGAACCCCCCGCACGTAGGTGCTCCATTGCCAGAGCTCGGCATCTCGGCGAGCAGCTGCTGTGTCACTGCCAGGCCTCTCCTGCGGCACACCTGTCACTGGCCTCGGCAGCTCCGTGCCAAGCCCACGGACCACCGGGGGCCAGCAAGCAGATGGCTTATCTCAAAGTCTAATTATCGGTGCTGACTGAAAAGCCTGCAGCCGAGAGCAGCGTGCGGCAGGACTCTGCTGGGTTACTGTTTAGGGGAAATGGTGGCAAAATAGGATGGGTTAAGGATGGATGACTGAGATTTTCCTGCCAGGCTCCCGGTGCACCGCAAGGTGTTAGCAAAAGCAGGGCTGAGTTCTAGTCTGGGTTCTGCTGACATCTGGCTTGTTGTGAACAACACCCTGGGAAACGCGAAATGGTTTTTATAAAAAGAGAAACAAAATCTAAATCCTCCTAGCATTCTTTTCAGGTTTCACAAAAATGGTGCAGCAGGAATTAACTATACTTCCTGCTCTTTTGTCTGCAGTAAACACTGCATGCTGTACTGAGCTGCACAGACCATACTCAATCTGAGCTGACAGCTCAGAACAGATTCCAACCATACCTTTCTTTTTTCCTGAGCTTGCAATGAAAAGAACAACCCCAAATAACTGAGCTAGCAACTCAATTTTAACCACACCTGTTCCATTCACTATAAGAAAAGAACAGCAACATAGGCAGCCATATTAAAATGAAAATTAACCAAGTTCTGAGTTGTGTTTTTAAATCTAGGCAAATTTAGAGTTAACTCTCAGCTCAAATTAAGATGATAGTAAGGCTGACCCAAGGTGAAAACAAACCAGCATGCCAATGCCCGTCTGTGCTTGTCAAACAACCACCCCAACATCCTTGGGCTTGCTTGGGGACATCCCTCTTCTGCACTGCACCTTGTTTGTGATGCTGCCTGCTCTCCCATCACAGCAGGTACTGAGTCTTGTCCTAAACACCACTGATTTCATACTTCCTCCTCTGCCTGCAAAAACTCTATGTTTCATCATCTAGAAGAGTGTGGATCAGGCTAAGAGTGAAGGAACTCATTTCAGTCTGGAAAAAACAGACTCTCCTCTCCCTTTTCAGACAAATAAAAAGTTGAATACCATCTTATCAGTAACACTGCACCCCAAACTGTGGTGAAAACCATCAGTTTTCTTTCAATTGTGCCAGTTACCCTTCTGTATCTGAAATGCTAATAGCTGCTTTATTCCTGTTTAGCAACTATGACAATAAGAAATTCTCCAATAACAGAACAAAAGCCTCATTGTGGCAACTTCTACAAAGGAATGAAAAGTCACAAAAGCAAGGAGAACTACATTATAAGGAATGGCCTCAGTGAGACAGACACTAATGAAACTATTTAAATGAAAAAGTGAGGAAAGGAGGACATGTCTGAAACTCAAGCAAAATATTCCCCAATTCTGCAAATTAATTGTAGTACTAATGAAGAAGATAAAAAGGGCCATATGTTGTTACATGAAGAGGGCCATGTGCTGTTACATGACAACCACATGGCTGGGGGCATCCCAAGGCTTTTTAAGAGGAGAGCATTTGTATCGACATAATGAATTAACATTTGTATGTATTGCCTTCTACAGCCTTGAAGCAACTAACATTTGTTTTGCAACTCAGTACGTCACCAATTCTGTGTACTTCCCACTAACCTGCCTTTTTGCACTCGGGTGCAAAACAGTCTGTGACAGGCATTTAGAAACTCCATTCCACACAGCCAGACATCACAGAGTAGAGGAGAACAGCAGCAGGAGATTGCTCCACCCAACTTCAAGGTTAGGGAGATGCATGCAACTGGACGCAGCAGGGGAAGGCAGAAGAATCCCCTCTGGCTGAGTACCTGCTTACCTAGAATTCTGTAAAATGCTTTATGCTGATTAAAAAAACCCCATAAAATGTTAGTATGACTTAACAAATAAGCTGCTTATTCCATTGTGCAGCTTATTCTAAGTGTGTCCCACAGTAAGTTGAAGCAACCTGGGCATGATGCAAACCAGCAGGGTGGCAGTGCTCTCCAGCAGGCTGCCTCTCAGGAGCTGGAAATAAAGTGAGAATGAAGGTTTATTTGACACAGCACAGATCTGCTCAGGCCATCTGAAGGGACATCTTTGAGCAGCTAATTTGAGAGTAGGATGTCCAGAGCAGCTGCAGTTCAAAGGAGGCTTGGACCTGCCACATGGACAATACACCACTGCTGCTTGTTGACCATAATACAAACACCTCTGGAGGTGTTCCCACGCTCGGGTATATTCAGTGCATCATTTGTTTCTCCTGCATAGTGCAAACAGAGCAAACATGGGGCAACAACTGGAACTTCAACATAAGGCATTAAGTAGGACTATGTAACAATTGTAGCTCTAGATTTCAATTTTACAATAAAGGTGTCAATAAAAAAAAGAAGAGGAATTTAAACACTGTCAGTGAAATACTCCTAATTACACATCACTTGTGTCCCTAAGAACCTGTATGACTTCAGAGTTTGCGGTATCTTTATAATAATTCCAGTATTTCCCACAATTGCACAAAACACCATAGGTATGAAAGTATTCTATATTAAAAAAAAAACTTCTACTGGAATGCATAGGCACAGTGAGATACAAAGCACTGGCTAAAAGGGACAATGGGTAGGATTCAGCAGACTGCTTCCCACAGCAATCATTATCAGATGTTTACAGGCAGATTCTGAAAAGCACATAAAGGAATTAACTAGCCTAAAGGAAACAGCAATTATGTCCTAAAACAAGAACCTTGGATTTGTTTTTTTTTTTAAAGTGAGAATGATTGAAAAATGGATCAGACCAAAACCCCGCCTTGCCCAGTATCGCTCTTGCTTGATAACAACACCTGGGCACAAATGAAGGGAAGAACAAGGCAAGTTTATAGTGAATTATGCTTCTTCTGAATGCTCTCCTAGTTTCTAGGTATTTCCAGCTAAGGCATTTGAACAAAGCTACAGCTGGTAACCTTGTGTTTAATAGGTCCTGACGGATTTTTCTTTCTCAAATTCTTTTTTTCACTTTTCAGGCTTAGGTGAACTTTTGCATCAAAACAACCAATGGCACCAAGATCCCATTTTACAGATGCTATGAGGAAAAAGAAACATTGCCTTTCATTTGTTCAAGAACTTTATTAACGATCTCCAGTTCTTGTATGAGGAGATATAGTGAAAAACTATTCTGTTTTGATACCCACAATTTAAGAAGCCTGTATGCCAGATTTCCCCCCCTCACTTTCTTTTTCAGTCTTTCTCACAGTACAGAGACTCAGTCTAGTTGAATACGGAAGTTGCTGTAAACCTTGAAGTATATTTGTCACTTTTCTCTGCACCTTTCCCAGGGTTTTTTTGTTTGTTTATTTCTTTGTTTTTGAGGGTTTTTTGTTGGTTTTTGGTTTTTTTTTTTTCCTGAGATGGATGGACTGATGATAGGAGGGACAAAGGAAAACTAGCCATACAAAAAACTGGAGATGAGGCTGCTCCATGAATTTATTCAGTGCTTTAATGATGTTTTCAGTTTTATTCTCTGTTCCTCTCCTAATAGTCACAAACATTCCTAACATGAAGTTTGGCTTTTGAAGCCTATTTGGTGGTAATTTTGAATGCTATTTATATTCATAAAAACCTAAAAGCCTTGCCTCAAATCTTATTACAATGCTCTGAGTCTCAGCAACCTCCTTTCTGCCCCATTCTTCCTAAGGTCAGTCTGGATGGTCATTAAGTTCAGTCAGGATTCTCTTCATTTCACCAGTGAGTCTAACTTATTACCTTATATTCAAAGACAATACCTAAAAGCAATATATTAGTATTTATCCTTCTTCTACCTCAAAAAATCTTGCCCTAAATTTCCTCAGGAGAAAAGGGGAGGGAGACTGGGTTAATCTGCCTGCTTATATTCTCCCCTAAGCTTGACAGACATTATAGATGTGACACCCCGAGTGTCAAAATGATGGTAATTCTGTCACAACTAGACATAAGTAAGCACTTCCATAAATTACACAGGCCTTTGGAGACACATCCAAAAATGAAGGAACATCTCTGCTCCAAAGCCACCTGTGTACCAAGTCCTGCTTATGATGTAGCTCGTGTTGCGTAGTCAGGACACCTCAGACTCACTCTGCTAAAACCACAGCACTTTCTACAGCAGATCTTCATAAGAAGTCCCTAGTTTTAAGCAGCAGAGGAGAGCTCAGCTCGTGCAATCACTGTTCTCATCACTGTCACCAGCTGGCACTGGTTTTCAGCTCCAGTTCATCTGACACTTCATGGCTTCCCAGCTACCCAGTCACCTCCACAGAAGCAATATTGTGAAGTGTTTAATCTCATCTAGTTTTTCCTCCCCAACAGTTTCAGGCTGAGACTGTGAGACAACACACCTGCTATTAAGCATTCCTTGCTATGTTACCTACTTCAGTTATTTTACTGCTGGAAAGAATAAGAATTTTTCATCTTGCTCTGACTCAAAACACAGAAGTAAATAATTGTGCTTTCAGCTCTCACCTTACTGAGACTTTGACTTCTACCTATAAAAAGCTTGAATATTTGGAGGTCTAGCCCACATATGTCTCCATTTTTTTTCCTTGTCTCTTTCACAGATCTCTAGGCTTGTAGAGACAGACCTGAAATCTTGTGAAGGCACTCTTGTCACAAGATTAGCATTGCTATTCCTAGAACAAAGAGAAATTATTAAATTAAGGTGTTGAAGACTGTTGTGGACACACCTAAGCATAAGTCCAGAATCTCTTAATATAAAAATACAGCTAAAAGTTTTGACAGAGACACTTTAAGGAAAGACAGGTATTCATCCCTCTTTCCCTTACCCTACTTACATCCTACTTTACCTTTCCCTACCCTACTCTGCAGATTCAAAGCAGTGTCTCACGAACTCAAGTACTCTGAGTAACACTGTACAACACGCTACACGCCAACAGGTACCTGTGATTAAAGGTGCTGATAAAAATACTTCATGGTAGATTCTTGATTGCCTCACACTTGGTCTCTAACACAGGAGACAGATGAAATTAATATTGCGGTATATAGTTCCAACTCAGTAAAGCAGATTAGCCACATTCTACTTACTTACGTGAGTATCAATTAATATAATCAATAAATGAATATAAATTGAAACATATTTTTGCAGAAGCATCATGCATGGATGTGTACCTCCCATCCTCTCACGAAGAGAAATCAGGATTAAAAAAATCCACTAGTAAAGTGAGAATATTATGTCTATACTTTTACTGCTAATATATGTATTTCTCCTCTCACATCTGGCTTCTCCTTCTAGTAGCTAGGAATTTCAGAAGAATCAGCAAGTTTAATCACCGGATGGGCCATTAGTCGGTCAATATAAATCTCTTTTTTCACTGTCAGAAAATGGTCTTGCTCTAGTAGAGACCAGTCTGCAGAGAAGAGTGTAAAACACTCAACCAAGAAGATACCCCATACACATTAAAAATAGATAATTATGTGGCAAAATATCCTCATATTTAAAATTTCTTTAGGGAGAGATACATTGACTTAGTTTGAATGTGTCCATTGCTTTGAACATTGGCTAAATTGTACAATTTCCCAAGCACACTACCCATTACCAACAAATCCTAAGTATTTCAAGCAGACACGATACACAATAATGTATTTCAGCTATTCTCACTTTATTTGCATCCATAATGTAATGGAAAACATACCTGTGCTAACTACGATTTTTGCCTGTCATAGCAAGCTGGATCCCTTGTTCGGTAGCAAGTACCATGTGCTTCTCTTCTCTCAACAACAATGGCCTTGTTTGGCCACTATTCATGGCATCCTAGAGCTGTTTCATAGCTTTAGGAGACTATCCCAGTTTTTAGACACATGGGAATGAAACCTCTCTTTTGCGAAATCCAGTAAGTCGTGGTAAACTGGAATCCAGTTGCTACTGGCAGGAGCAGCTGGGGCAAGAGCACAAGCAAAGTTCCTTTGCTGAAGTCTCAGAATACTCAGAGTGCCAGTAACAGCCAGCTTATGCAAGGTGATGAGCACACATCTTTCTGGAGACTAAGCAAAGGCTATAGTGCTGCCTTATCTGCTGGGCCATGGCCTGGAGTTTCGTGCAGCATCTCTGGACAGGTGAGGTCTTGGGAAGGGTTTGGGTTCAGAGTCTCTCAGGCAGGGCTAGGACTTCCAAAATTAAATTTCTTTTAATTAAGGAGCTAGTCTCTGTAACTTGATTTGGATGAAAATGTTGGTGTCGAAATTAAGTGGAATCATGCCTAACTTAGAGAATTAAATTTGTGCACTGCAGAGACAAGGCATACAAAGTCTGTCTGTGTAGGGCATGCTTGCTGTGGGAAAACAACCACAATCATTCCTAAGTTAATTAATTGTTTGGTGTTAACAGATGCTTCATAACTGAGCTGCAATTTTCAAAATTCCTGTTCTTGTACTGCTGAGTCATTTGGACAAAATGAGTGAGTCTACAGGAGCAAAGTGCTGTACTCAACAATGGTTTCACTGATATTCACATTACTGTATCTGTTCTTCAGTTTTCATACACTGAGATTCTGGGATATCAAACTTCGGGGGTTCTTGAGACAAAGACTTATTCCTAATGCTGAGAACAGTGGTGTTCTATGACCCATGACTACACTATGCAAACATAATTCTCTGAAGGACTTTATGCTGTAAGCTGAGAAACTAAGAAATGTATCAAAAATTCAGTTAACTACTTTTTCCTGTTTTCTCTAAGATGTTTGTCTAAGCAAAGGTCTTAATTTCCTTTTAGCACAGCCTGAAAAATGACAGTAAACTATATACGACCCTTTTTATTCTGTCTCAGATTCTGAATAAAGCTATGGATCCTGTTCTTTACTACAGATTTTCAGAGCAGTGAAGATTTTGTTGTTTGTTTTGCTGGCTTTTTCTTAAAATGATGCTACCCAACTGTGAAGAGGATAAAAGAGAAAAATCAAATCATACCTATGGGTAGGCAGTGAGCCAAGCAACACGGTAAGCATGATAATCCAGTGGGGTCCTCTCCCTCACCTCACCTGATAAAACCCAGACACAACAGACTATGCCCAGTCAAGAATAACCATGGGGACAGGAGGGGACACTGAAGTGCAAAGCAAATTAGTTTTTTGGTTTTGCTAGGACAGGTTGTTGGGGAAAGGCAGATTAGGAGGGCTACCCAATGCAGGATGATTCATAAGCTCCCCAGGGATAAATGAACTTTTCTCCAATGAAATCAGAGTAAGCAGAAAATTTACATGACTGATGAATAGGTAACTCAAGAATATTCTACATTTATTGTCTAAATAGGCAACTAAACCAAGATAACTTATCTATTCTTTATGTGCACCCCTTATATTAAAAAAAAAATTGAAAGTTCCCATTTTTTAAATAACATGAAGTATGACTATTAAAAACATATTTCAGTCAATGAGTTACTAAAAAATTTTTCTAATAGTCATTATTGCTGAACTTGAACATTGTGATTCATCACCTTAATTCCAAAGACCTTCTCTATTCTCTGACTAGGCTTCCTAACCACTCCACTGAAAATACACAAAAGGCTTTCTGTAACTGCTTCCTTCAATTACACTTCATAACAATGAAAATACTTCCAATACTTCACCGGTCTTAAATAAATTATGAAATCCACGGCAGACTTTCCAAAATAGAAATGCCTGCTTTACCAACTGCACAATGGCTTTGATTTCCCTGGTTATGAAGGGCTACATTTTAACACCACCTTACAGGAAAGTAAAACCTGGAGCAAAACTCAGAAGAGGTTCATAATACAAGCAATGGCAGCTCCAAGGAGCTCGTGGCATTAAAGTTTACCCAAAACTTGCTTGTTGCTTTGGCTTTCACCAGTATTTTCTGACTACAGTAAACTCAAGTGAACAGAAGAAGACAAGGGTAACAAAAATATTTTTTAAAAACTTTAAAAAATAAATCCAAACATCTTGTAAAATAAATTTCCCAATAAAGCATGACAAAAAAAGCTAGGTATCTTTGGATATTTCAGCAAGTCTATTGAAACAATGTCCAGCTTGAGCAAGAAGTTACAGCAATCATTTCATCTTTGTGCTTTACAAGGCCACTGCCTCTGCTTAAGGAAAACTTTCAGCGGAAAACTACAGAAGTTCCATGGTACACATCTACCTTAAAAGACTGACCACCATAAAACAAACCCAAATTCTTCCTCTCTTAAAATACAATTGAGGAAAAGCAAGAATACTATAGCTCACAAAAGCAAATTTTAGTGGCAAGTAAATATGATAAAACGAGCAAGAAAGGGAAGAGAGAATACAAAGTTCTTGGCAGTGGGAAAAGGGAAAAGAGCCTACATAGCAGGTAGTGCAATTCCACTGGGAATGTGAAATGGAAAGGGCATGTTAAGGGAAGAAAGATGAGAAGCACATGTGAAGAGGGAGAAAGTGTAAAGCAGAACAAAGACTGCATTTAGGTGAGAACAGAATGGTGTAGGTGATTTCTTTTTAGATGGCAGGACACCAGATACTAGCTAGGTAGATCATTACTGTTTTTCTAACAGAGTGTCTTAGGTTTCTAACATCATTCATTGCTTTTTGATTAATGTGGCCTTTCCTTTACTGTTTTGCTTCATTGCTGCCAAGTACTTCAGTACCTATAAAGGTTACACCTCTGACCTGAACTGGACGAGTAAGAGATCTATTCACAGAGCATTCCTTAATTATTACAGTGAACTCACTGTCCAGTGGCTGCCTATTCCCCACTACATCCATTATCAACAGCTATCAAATCCTCTAAAACAGAGCAGCTCTTCAGAGAAAGGGATGTTTTCCATACAGAAAGAACATGTCAGACTTGAGCACGGCACACAGATACTCAGCCACATGATCAATGTTAAACCATGGCTTAGCAAAATTCCATCACTCAATATGGTTTTACATCTGCTTTACACAACATAGTATAGTTAATTAATATATTTATCAGAATTGTGCAGGAGTAAATGATACCACAAAGCACTTGTCCATATTGACATTTTTTTGTCCTAAGCATGCCAACAAGTGATGAATGTAGACTATTTATTTGTAAATAAACAGCTACATGAACTTTAAATTAAACCAAAGTTTGAGCCTGCATATAGCAATATTTCTTAAAAAAGATCAGTCATCAATACTGTACGTTATGCAATGCTAGTGGATCACATTACTGTATATCCATATCTTTCATAATTTATTTTTCTAAATATTACTTCTGAAAGTCCTAATATGGTCTACATATAAATCTCCTCTAGTCTGCTATACTGGATAGTCATCCCTGATTGCCATTTTGAAATATCTTTATCTGAGTCATGCATTCATCCAATTGCTTTTCCAGGTTCATTTTAATTTTTAAGTAAGTTTAGCACACAAAAAATGCCAATAAAGGCTAATTTAAAGAAAGTGTTAATTTTTCTTTACATGTGTTAGCACATTTAGATGTTGAATAGTATGCATTACAGGACTACTGAAAGCCCCCTACAATAGTAGTGCGGGAGGTACATAGAGGTTTGCCATTTCTTCTTAATATCTTTTGTAGGTTGCGATACAGAAACAAAAAGGAATAAATATTATGAAACCCCACAAAACTAATGAGTAGCTAGTGCTTGGAGGTAACACTGAACAGCAAAGAAATTCAAAGTCTTGCACCTATCATATCTAGATGCTTCTCATATATACATATATAAGTATGTGCATGCATATGTATTTTACAGATGCTACAACACAAAACTTGAATAGAGGAGTTAGAAATAAATTGTTAAGTTAGAAAATTTCTTCTTCAGGGGAAATCCCAAGCCATTAGATGAATACACGTACAATTGTTTTCACTGTTAAAATCAGATAAGGTTTTTGCTCCAGGGAACTAATGTATAGGAACCTCTTCAAAGTAAAGCAGTGAATGCAGGCACAAGATAAACTGGGCAGGCTCAGTCTCAGAAATAAATTAAAGTGCCGACCTCATCTAAATTCCTTTGTGGCAAGATGGACAGTCTTTTTTTTTTTCCCCCTTGTTATGTCAAGGTAACTCATTTTCATTACAATTACGTGGACTTTTCTTGTTCATATTTAAATCACACATTGAAACCAACATGATGTTTTGTGATACTGTCTAAGTATAATCTCCCTGTTCCAGAGGAAATTAACTGTCCTCTTACTAGAATCTCTCATGAAGATGTCCAAGTTTTCCCCACTTGCTTGCTGTCTCTGGCTCCCCAAGAATTCCTGTTTCCTTTTTGTCTCTTTTAACTACGAAGAAAGTTAAGAAACTCTAGATAGTCATTCAAACCGTCCTTCTCCATTCTTATTTTGTCTTCTGGTAACTCACTCTGATTCCTCTGCTCTGCTGCCCTCTAATCCATCCAGATAGCAGCAGCTTCAAGCTATCCATTGCCCTTGTTTCTAGCCTTCAGTGCACAACCTCAGACTCCTTTGCTGCTGCCAGCAATGACATTTAACCATTCTCTTGCTTGCCCTCTTACTTTCAACCCCTAGTTGCTTGTTCACTTACACTTTTCACTTCTATTTCTTAAATTCCACCTTTGCCTGACAGGCTTTATAGGACATCCTATAGGAAAACATATGAAAACTTTGGAATAGCTAACTCCTGGAACCTAATGCAATACTCCCAGACACTGGTTACATGTGTCAGAATGCACCTAAAAGAAGTAAATTAAAGGAAAATTGAAAAAGGTCTGTATTCTTCTTTAATTACAGCAGAATTTACAGGAGCTTACGTAAGTTAAAGAGAAGAGCAATGCAATGCCAGATCATTATTGACCAGAGAAGGCCTTGAGAAGCTTGGAAGGTGATAGTGAGCCAGAGCCCTATGGACAATGAAGGATGTACTTATAGGTAGCCACGCTGCATTGATTGTCATCTTTTATTCAGGAGATCTTTGTGCAAAAACTTCTAGTTTGTGAATACTGGGCCATATGGATGTGGCTGGGCAAATACCATCTGGGCAGATTAAAGGCATCTGAAAGCAATTGGGTAAATAAAATCATAAAAGGAGATACTAAAAGTAATAGTTTTTGTTTGCCTTAGACTGATAAATATTAAAAATGCTTGACCTAGTTGTGGATGGGCATGTTATGCCCTTGTAGGAAAAACTGTCTAATTAATTTTAATTTTATTCAGACTACATATTTATGGTTTCTTCTAGTCCCATGCAGTGATGGTCATTTTCTGTAAATAGCACAGAAAGGACACTGATTGCCTATTCAGTGAGGATAACTCAAAACCAGATACAGTAGAAAAACATACTCATTTTAGAGGAGGCAGACATCTGGCACGTGCATCTCTAGGAAGAGTATTAGTTAAAACTGAAGTTCTTAAAGTATGGCTATTCCTACAAGGCAAAGGAAACTTCGGGTAGACTTTAGCTGAGCTCTTAATGATTGCTTCTCTTTCATTAGCTGTGGGTAGGAAGAGTAAGTAAAGGACTGCAAACATATTCATGACTGTCATTAGCAAAAATGGCACTGTGCAAATCAATTTCCATGGATCCTGCTAGGATGGGCTTTCTAATTAGTCCATCATTAGACAGCTAACTTCTCACCACTTCTCAGACATCAAATAGTCCATCACCCAACACATCACCCCAGTTAACAAGGAGAATTTTAATGAAAGCAAGTCAAATTGGCTTGTAACACAGAAAGCAGACAATAGGCTTTGTTACAAGTCTTCCCCTATCCTCATTTCTATTCGTTATTTTAGTTTCTGTTCTTATAAACCTTTTGGTTTGCATCAATAATTTTTTAACCTCCTTTTACTAAAGAATAGAGCAGCTGTAGCATGGAGGGGGTGGGAGGATGGGGGAAAATGCTCAGATAAAGCCAAATAAGGTACAAGCTGAGATTGCTTCTGGGTATTTCAGAGCTTTCCATCTTATGATGCTGAAGAGAAATGTCAGCTTGCTGCTTGTGGTTTTAAATAGGAGCAGCCTGTGAAAAGCATTTGACTGATTGGCTCAGCAGTGTGGTTTAGATGAGTTTCCACCATGGTCATCTTGCTTCACACAGGGCAGATGCTCCATTCCAAATGGTGGAGTCTGGGCTTGAAAATCCTATCAGCAGGCACAAAAAGGGAAACTCCCTTAAGATTAGAAGTGACTTGACAAACAGATATACAAAGGAATAAATGAATGCTTAACAAAGATGAATGACCTCTCCCTGAACAGCGTAGTCATCTCATTATTTGAGTAACAACATCAGTATTTATAATTTTTTTTTTAATTGAGGGGAAAATATTTAAAAGCCTAAATTCTACATGGACATATCCCTAATTTAAAATAGCTGTTCCTGCCTGAAGGAAAATCTGCTGCCCTACTGTTCAGACGCAAGTCTGCCCATACCAATTTTCTGGTTTTCTGTTTTTCGCCTCCCTTTCTTCTTTATTACCAAGGACAGTTACATGAAACAGCATTTTTGCTTTTAAGAGTTCATCTGTTCCTGCTGCTTATCCCCCCACCTGAAGTCATAATCCTGCATTTGTGATGACATAATAATTTCCACTGCAACCAATTGTGATGCCACAAACGGAGGATAATGACTTTAGGTTGGAAATAAACAGCAGGAACAGATGAACACTTAAGAAACAAAGATCCTGTTTTCATGCAAATGTCTTTTGTCATCAAAAACAAGGTTAGAGAAATTCAGAAAATATACGATAAGAGCAAGCCAGCAAAATGGGTACTAAAGAGAATCTCCCCAAATTTTCCAGGAGGCATTCAGCTGCTCTTTCAAATTAACTTCCTACATAACTAGGAATTTTAAATGTTTCTGAAACATAGGTAACTTTCTATTTGATTGAATTGCCAGAATAATGTGATCTGAATTATTGATGTCTTCTCACCAGCAGGGCTAAGGCACTTTGCCATAGGGGTCATGACTGGATCAAAAGCCCCCAAATAGTTGGAACAGGGGGAAATCATCAGAAATAGGACCAAGAGAGGTTTCTAAAGCTCAGCTTAGAAACCTTTATGTCAAAGCTCGGCTGGGCTATTTCTCTCCCACTTCTTCAAAACCAAAAATTCTCCAATTTCAGAAGTATCACTAACTGAAGAAATACTCAGGTGATCAAAGCTGCAGAAGCAGCAGAAGCAATTTGTGTTTTAATTTAGTTGGATCAGTTTCGAGGTTGCTGCAGTTGTAATTACAGGGCTGCAATGAATGGTGAAGCTCCCTCTAAACTCAGTCTGAACACAGCCTATAAGATGCAGTCCAAAAGGACACACCTAACAAAGCAGAGCAAGTATTTTTGCTGTGGTTAATGAATGGATAGGAAAAAATGAATCCATGAAGGGGAAAAACATCTGAATTTATCTTTCCTCTTGGAATAAAACCAACTCCTAAGCAAAACAGTTTAAGAAAAATTATCGACATTTTCACTATAAACTTTTTGCTTTAAAATGGCAGGTATTCTAGAAATAAATATTCAAAATACAGGCTCAGAAACATTTTCTGTGTTTAAAAAAATGGATTAGGTTAATTGTATTTGTTTTCAGCTCAGATGCGCTCATAACATCACCACAGCGGTGATCAGAACTGCTCTCCTACTTCATGAGAAGCAGAACTGTTCTGGATGGATGGATGGATGGATGGATGGATGGATGGATGGATGGATGTGTGTGTATGATGATGTCCTCTCCCAAATAAAGATCCCAGAAATGGGGGGAGAGTGGGTGTTAGGGGAGTGGGGACTGGCTGTTGAATGTGTGTCTATACATTTATTTTACTATAGTAAGTACACTTACCATACTAAGCATTCACTTGCTGTGAATAAGTTTCCCATCCAGAACTTTTGTGCACATGAACCATGGTAGGCTCTCAAAGGCAAACTGGTGTGCCCATCTAAAGCTGGGATGTGGTCTGACACACACCCTGACAGCAAAACGGGACAGGGGCTCAGCACTCTGGTATCTTGTGTTAAAAGGCCACCTCACGTCCTGAAAAGGATCTAACAGACCGAGGCAGGTAACAGCAATGTGATTTCTCATTTATTCTTTAGTTTTTACTTTTCAAAGATGCAGGGACCTTGGCTTAGATCTATCCAGCCTAGCTTTAAGCAGCTGACTGAATCCCTGAATGAAAGTCACAATTTTCCTTATCTTCCTACACGAACAGAACCTCCAGAAGATGATTCACACCAAGTCCTGAATCACCTTTGTGAAGTGCCTCACTGACTGTGAAAGGGGGTGATGAACACTTATAATATAAGGGCAATGTCTACATGTACACACCACTCAGCTCTCCAGTTCCCAAGCAATCTAATTCCATCCCACAAAACTTCTTGCCCATTCAGATGTACAGGAGATGATCCATGGTGTTCCAGTACTAGCAGCAAACTTTTCAGCCTGCCACTCACAGCACTGTGTTCAGACAACCATTCAGTGGAGTCTCTGCTGAGAAGCAGGGAAAAAAAATTATCCTGCTATTATACTGTCACATTTCACAAACGTCCTAAGGTCTAATTTTTGAGAGTATTTTAAATAAATTTTAGGCAAACTACACCTTTATCTTCCAGCTTTTATTGCATAAGCTTGCTTATTTTGGTTTTAAAGTAGTATTTTACCAACCTAACTGAAATTCAGAAAGACAAGGATCCCAGAAAAGAAAAAGAGGAAAAAGGAACCAAAAGTAAAACCAAAAGTGCAATTTTTAAAGAATTTCTTCTTTAAGATGTATTCTTCCATACAGCTGTTCCTTTAAGCCAGCAACAGCACTCAAGGAAGCACAGAAATCAAATCTCTAAAACTGGTGTTTAATTATTAAGTTACATAAATTGAACATAATTAAGTTATACCAGCTGGGCATGTGCTATGTGTAGTTGAATGATGAGGTCGGCAGTAAAAAACAAAACAAAATAGATGATAAGAAACTTCTATACAATTCTCCACTTAGATTAAACGTGTCAAGATATTCAGACTCTAAAACAGCCTTAAGAAGGTACAGGAAGCTAGTTTATATTTAAAATTCATTTAATAGATCGAATTAAAAAGTGAAATATGAAAAATTAAAACATCTCTCCATTATTGCCAGTTTGATAAAATGGAAAGGAAGAGGGACAAATGAAACAATTTCACTCTTAAATCTGCTTGCAGTTTTTCATGTGACCCCAAGCCATAATTCTCAAATCATCATAGAAGAAAAATTACCCATTCTTGATAGTCTCTGAAAAACGGTTTTCTTAATAAAAGCATTTTTGCTTTTACTACTAGATCTCATACAGAATTGTTCAGAGAAATTTGGACTCAGCAGGCAAAGCATAGAATTTTATACACTTGAAAAGCCATATACAATGTCCAAAATGTCTCATCCATAAAAGCATTTAAGACAGATCTGCAGTCCAACATAAAGTGCCAAATGAAAGAAAAAAACCCAGCAAACAAAATGAAAGTAATCTAAACCCCAAACAAGCAAAAAAAAAAAACCCAAATCAAAACAAAAACCCACAAAAAAAGGGATACAAAGAATTATAAAAAGTCGCCTAGTCTATCCACTGTCCACAGAAGAATCAAAGTTTATGGTTTTCCTGAGAAAAATCCAAGAGCAGATGAGAAAGAAATCAAATAATCAAGACTCCATGATACCCTAGTCTACTTCATAATTTGACAAAATTCTTCCTGTTAGAAGTATTTTCCCAGCTTGCATCTACTTTATTAGAGCAGTTTAGAGCTCTTTACCACTTCTCCTACCCACCCAGTACACAAAGTTTAGGATTTTTTTCTTTTTTCAGCAGACTTTCAAGTGTTTGAAGATTATTCTTTAAATCCTCTCTCTCATCTTGTCTTCTTTAGATTAACTAGCCCAGATATTTCTGTTCTCTTCCAGACACCAAGTTATCTAAGGCTGATCATCGTTACTGTTCTTGTCTTCCCTCCCTCTGCATCACCTCCTCCCTGGAGTACGCCCAGAACAAACCACCACACTTCAGTTTAGGCCTTAGGGATTATTTCACAAAGCTTCTTGTGTACACTCTGACATCCTTTTCACAAGTCTAACCCTACAGTCTTGGTGCAGCACAGACTAAATGTTAACAGCAGATCTTATTTCTACAGAACTGCTCACTAGCCAGTTACTGTCTACACTGTGTTCATGCATTTTATGCCCATTTTTACCCTAAGGTGTAGGAATTGACACTTTTCTTTACATGGTGTCATCCCACTTTCCTCCCAAACCACTCCTCCAACCTGCCAGGATTATACTCAATTCTCACTGTGTCCTTCAACATATTTGCAGTCTCTCCCAAGTGTGCAAACTTAGTAACTGAATTCCAGAGGACAGAATAAGAAGCACTAAGAAGTGTACTGAGTATTACTGGTCTAGAACTATCTCCCTCCCTCCGAGAGTGACTCAATGGGTACAGCAAGCAGCCTGCTTTTGCACTCTTCACACTGGAGACTCAGCTCTTTTCCAGGTACAAATTCGATATCAGGAATCTTAGACTTTACTTCCCAAAGCAGATCTTTGGCAGACACTCAGACTGCCCACAAATTGATACTGAGATACTCTTAAACATGTCATTATGGCAGAGACAAAAGGAGCAATCTACTATCTCCTCGCCAGAGGACCTCTGTCTCAAGCTGTATCTGAGAATGTATGTTTATATATGAGCAGATGTATCTTCATATACAAGGCAGTTAGGATGAACACACTAGTAACAAATTCAAGTGTTGAACATTTTGATAGGCACCAAAAAACCAGTGCTTTGGTCTTCCTAATCAGGAAAAACAGGGCTTCTGAATACAACTGCACTGTGTATATTGTACATTAATTAATTTTTCTATTCCTGATAAAGATGAGGACAGACTTGGCTTTAGTTTCTCTATACCTCAAGTGAATCCAGGCATTTGATTAGGTCCACAGAAAAGAAGTATTTTGATAGGCTTCATCAAGGAGACATCAAACACGTATTATATATGCATCCATCATTAGTACAGCCCTTGTTTTGATATTATCTGACTTCAGAGAAATTGAGAAAAAGGCATCACTTCTTCAGAAAATAAAGTATATTAACTAAGAACAGTGCTTTACTGAGATAATTTTTTTTATAAAGTCTGCTAAAGTACATATTCAGTGACCACCTATGGCAGAACCAAACAGAACTTGAGATACCAGCCACTGTTAAAGCAGTTATAAAGGAAATAAGTAATTTTCTTTGTCCTGGAATTCAAAAACTTGTCACTAGATTTTTTTAAACTCAGGAATGCACCTAGCTCATTAGGATTACTATATATGCCATATATTTTTTCAGTATGGTGTCAGGAAAACAAAAGACATCTGCTAAAAGAGAATGGCAATAAAAACATTAAGTGGACATCTATCTGCTTACCTTAGAAACCCAATACAGTATTGTTGTAATTTGCTCTTAATAAATGATCATCAGTTAATCTTTTTACATGAGAAGTTTATGGTGATAAGCTTCTATTGATTTTAAAGTTAAGAATATAACTGGAAAATAACCACATGCAGAATGCCTTCCAAAAGTGTAGCACAAGGAAGATGTTTTGCTTCCCATGTTAATCTCTGCAAAATTATGTACTGAGATAAGAAAGTCCTTGCTCAACTCACAATAATGTAAGCATTGCAGTAAACTGCAGTAACTGCGGAAAAAGCTGGCCCTACTGATGCACTGGGAGCTCTTCATCTTAAAGAGGATTTCACACATTCTAAGCTTCTTCAATCGAAGAGGAAATCAATGTTTACCACCCAGAGCAACACATGGAATTAGTTCTCATCCAACCTCTGAAAAGTCATTTATTTTCTATCCTTGAAAGAGCTCTACATCTCAGAAAGCTAGAATACATCGAGTAAGGTCTCTACAAATAATCTTTAATCCTCCATTTCAAAGCCTTCACTCTACCTCCATAGGGTACATTTGGGTGAATAATAACTTTTCTCAAAAAAGAATTGTATATTCTAAAAGCTTGTTTTTAAATAACTAATAAAACTGGAACCGTCAATAAGGGCCTTTGCGTCCAAGGGCAAATGCATTGGAAATATTATTCCCCCTGAAGCATTCACTAGAAATTAATTTTTTCATAATTTATAATCAAAGTACTGAATCAGATAAAAGTCACAAGCTAAATTTCTTGTCAATGATAACCGAAATATTGGAAAGATATGCAGAATCAGCTACCACAAATATCAGAGAGAACCTTACATGTTAATAAAGCTGACATTGCAAATCCCTTTGCATTTAGGCCTCCATCCATGTTATATTGCTGTTGTCGTTTATGAACTTGTGATGCATTACAAATTTACAAGTCAACAGAGCATGCCAGTTGAATTTAGATACAAATGACAGAGATCACAAACATCTACTGACCTTTCTGCCAGAGGGCAGGATCAGGAGGAGGGGGAGGGATCCTACTTCTCCATTTTAACTGCATGTCATAAAAGCAGAGATTAGAAAACAACTGGAAGACTTTTCCAGTTCTACTGATAAACATTCCAGGAATAAACAAACATCAGGTTCATACACCTGAGGCATCACTGAAAGCTTTTCTCTCTCCATTACCAACACATTCTTTGCTCCTCTGCTTACACGCAACACACATGAAATACACAAATGAAGGACTACATCTGAGGATTGTCTATATTTGAAGTTGATTCGTTACAAGCAAAATGTTCCCAAGACTAACACACCATCTGACAAACCACAGGCTTGCAGCTTTCAGGCTGGCTGGATAAACGTGTTTGAATCCAAAACTCAGCCCGTGTCCTGCAAGGTCACCCCCATTTCATCAGCCACTCACTGCCATAAGCCAGGCAAGGAGCATGTGAGCCGACAGCCTGGGAGCTACAGCTGCGCCAAGAACTCAGAGCTTCTGCTCTCCAGTGCAACTTTCATGTACAATCTTGACGTAATTATCTACATTTAAAATCTCTTCTGCAGAATGTTTGCAAATTTTTAGCCCACTTCTTAAAATTCAGATGGGAATTCCACCGCTTGACAAGCTTTAACTTCTTCATCTCTTGAAGGAAGAGTTCTGGATATGGAAAGAATAAATACTAAAAAACCCTCTTAGTGTCTACTTTAATAGACTAGACTACAGTTCCTGTGAAAACTACTGATGTTCAATTTAGCATGATCAGATTTTTAAAAAAAAATTAGATTTACATTTCCAAATCATCTTTAGAGGGAACAAAATACCATGGCAGCATTATTGGGGAATGCTGCATTGTTAAAACTACCAATCTCTCCAAAATGAAGATAAGTCATCTTACTTTTTTTCCAGTGTTCAAAAAAGTAGAAATGGTTTCCCAAAAGTTCAGTAGACAATTTAAAACCTTATTTAACTACTGTGTTTTGATTTTAACACTTAAATCAACTAAAGCAAGTGTCTTGTTGCCTTTGTTTTTTCTCTGAGGAATAATGGGCACTCTCTGAAGACATACAGGTTTGTAAAGTCCATGCTCAAAGCAGTCAAATTCATGTTTTAAAACCAACATGTGCTCAAAGTACCCAAACTTTAACTGGATTTAACTGCTGTCTGAAACACCCAATTAGCAAGTCTGCTTTCCTAAATCACGGCTGAGGTGACCCAACAATTAAAAGGTGCTCATATACCACACCAGAAAATGAGTTTAGAATTTAAGTAACATAACTAAATTAGGAGTTAAATTGTCCACAGATGAATATAGATTAAGGGCATTTTTCTGTTTGGGGTTTTGTTTGGTTTGTTAACTGCACTAAAAAGGAAGTCTTTCTTCTACTGAGTTAATTTAGGGCATAATTTTCAGAGACATGCATCCACAGCATGTGAATGTTACAGCACCTAATTAAAACACAATCAATCAACTGCTGCTCTTGCTCAGAAAAGTTACAGCAAATTCTGAACCCTGATTTCCATCAGGAAAAAAAAGTACATTACGCCTGCCCCTCCTCCACACCCCCAGTTCTTCCAAGGCAGTCTTTCAGTCTTCCCTTCCTCCAGCTGTACATGAAAATAACTCCTTTCCCTTTCTTTTTACATATATACTTAAACATATAAAAACCCCCTTACTTTCCCTGTATATATACATATATATATATATTTTATATATAGCCTTTCACCTGTTATTTAGTTTTCTGACACGCCTAGGCTTTACCATTGGTTTCATTTAAATTCCACAACCTGAGAAGAGTGTATGTGTTAGCAAGACATCCAATCATTTGTTTCAGTCTTGCCTGAGAACTCGAGCTGGGGAGCCGATGTAGCACAGTGCACCTGCCCCGCTGAGAAACTCCACTGCACACAGTGGCACCAGCAAGCAGGACACACACCACACAGAAACAGGTCACAGCTTCAAGGCAGTCATGGAAAATGCCTCCATCCCACCAAAGGGAATAGAATAAAGCGTTTCCATATTAGCTCTCTGTCTTGGAAGAGATCTATAGTACACACACATTTTTTTCTATGTGTTAAATGGACACCATGTGAAAAGCGCATGCTTTAACAAAAGCCTTCAGTATGTGCCAAGATTAAACTCTGTTGTGTGACCACTTCAACAGGATTTGCAAGCTTGCCTGGGACTCCAGTGATAAGGTGTGTTTGGAGCTTAACCTTCCTTTCAGGACTGCTTTCAGTGTTTACATCCCGCTTCTGTGACTGCTGGTGCAGATCCCCTGCCTCACCTCTGCTGGGCACCTTTCCCTTTACAATGTGTCCTTTCTCTTTCTGCTGTTAGTCATGGTCTTCCTTCCTCAGGTTTCCCACCTCCAAAAGCAGCCTTAACCTTTGTTTTCTCCCTATCCTTTCAGCAGCAGAATAAGAGAGCAAAGAAACAGAAGCAACAATGTATCATAATTTAGCAGTGGTGTACAGGCTCAAGAGTCCCTATCTGTCAGACTTCCACAGCAAAGATGAAGAAAAAATCTTTTTTTGTCACTATTTCATCCAGTAGGCAAAAAATACCACTACAGAAGCAGTTCAAAAGGAAGGAGAAAAAGACTAATTTCAAAAGGCAGCAAATATCTGTAACTCTGTCCCAAGCACTGTCATATGGGATTCTGCAGCATGAGAAAGAAACATACACACATCTGCTAACTTTATGTTTGAGAAACTAGGAAGCAGATTTGTTTCCATTTCATCTCCATATGACTTGGGTGCTCAGTAGGCATCTGTGTGTGTTTCAGGACAGATTTACAAATGAACAGTGTTTTGACCTTGGTAGCACCTATGCAGAGCCCAAGCAAAAACTACTCTGTATTTACTCCAGTGTTTGAGAGCACTTGATTTGCTGTCATCACAATCCTCCCACTCCATATTTTCATTCTCTCCTCAACAGAGACTATACACTGATTGCTCAAGAAAGGAGATGGGAAGGTAAGCCTGGTTTTAGGATGGGTATGCAATACAAAAGCAGTTAGGAAAGCTTAGTGAAACAATTGCAAAGAGAGAGAGACTAGGCAGCTGTAAGAGCTCAGAAACTGTGGGAGCAGAGAACAGAGGACTCCAGTCTAGACCATCAAACCTGGGGCTCAGGAAAAACCTCTGCCAAACACTTTTTCCAACCTCATTTCTTGTTTTTAGAGCAAACCTGCTGTGAGATAAAATTCTATTTCATGTTCTGGCCTCCACGTTTTCTTCCCGCAGGATGGGAGGGCGGAGGTTTGGACACGTGCATGGAGTAACGTGGCAGAAGGCAAACAAAGCTCTGAGATGCCAGGGAATGGAGCACTCAGTGTGCTGCTGTTCCTACTGCACTTGTATGAACAGCAGCCTAAGTGCTGTGACCTGCTCATGTTTGATGTTAAATCATTTACAAAAATCTGGAGAGAAAAGAAACTCTATACCATGCTGCTGCCTCACAGTCCGGTCAGAATGGCAGGAAGTGTTTTTGCATTGCTTTTTGCCATCTTCTATAATGAGATATAGTCTAATTCCTAGACCAATCTACAAATTTTGGCTAATGAATGCTATACAAATACATCAGCCTAACACTCTAGTGATATTCTCAAACTCTCCAGCTCTGTTTTATGGTACATTTTAGTTGCAATATCTGATCTTTTATTACAAGTTACCAATTCATACTACATTGACAAGAAGCATATTATCACCCATAATATGTGGAGTTCATTTTTTGTGACTATTTCTAAGTTTAACACAGTTATTGCTGCTATGGAGGAGCATGCTCAATGACCCAACAGCCCCTCCTATCTGTATACTCACATGCTCATATACAATAGGTGTGATAATACTGTGCAACTTGAGGGTCCCGTGCTGACACTGACTGCGATGTCAACTCTCCTTTTTCAGAGCATGTGCTATGTGGAGGTGTTAAAGCAATTCAAGGGCTAGTATGCATTTAATAAGATAAAAACAAGCAGTGAACATTACCCTTCTACATGCATCATTGGAATTTTCAAAAGCTTTTCATTATCCAGCATATTTCACTTATTTTTACCTAGATAGTTTTAGAACTGCCTTTCATCCTCCTCTATTAGAGATATTCAAAAGCAATCCTTCAGATTTCTTTTAAAGGCTGTAGAGTACTGAAACACATGGATGCAATCAGTTTGGTGATGGGCATGACTCCCAGAAAGCTACACTCCCGGGGCATTCTCACCAATTTTACTTGGAGTTCACACACACAGTATCTGGCTGTTAAGTGAGGTTTTCCAACCACATCTGTGTACACTGCAGGGAAGGCTGGTACTTCTGTTAGCAGATGGCAGCTGACCACTTCCCTATGTTGTCCAAATGGGAACTGAATATCCACAACAATGACTGAAATTGGAACAATTTACCTGGGAGCATTGGAGAATTATGTTAAGAAATAGCTACAGAAATTGCATTTAATTTACTGTTCACTTCTCTCCCCAGTTTTCACTTAAACATAGTTTAAGTTTTTTAACTGGCCATGGGTCATTATGCTGCACAACGGACAGCTGGGTCATTATGCTGCTGAAGAAGACTTCTGGATCATTCCTCTTCTCTCCTTTTCTTTCAGCACTTCTTTACCAGAGCTTTGGCCGAGAGGGTCTTACACTCATCTCCTGGGAACAGAACTGGTTTTTGTACATTGTCTGGGAAGCCCCCAGGACCACTCCTTTCTGCAGGTAGCTAGAAGACATCTCTGTCCTTCCACATCACCAGCAGGTGAAGTCTTTGGCTGAGATCAGTAACTCAGTAGAAAGCCTTGGCTCCTTTACAAAATGCAGTACTCACATAAGGAGAACATGCTAACCCCCTTCTAGGACAGAAGCTGCACTAGCTGGCATTTCTTTTCAAAGGCCTCAGAGAAACCTGACCCATGTGAATTGTCAAAGCCAATCCTTGTCAGGAAAAGGGAAGGACAAGCTGTGAAGTTATAATTAATATCAGTTGTTGCAACTTACTAACGTTTCTTAAGGCATGGGAAAAATCTGTAATGTCCTGTGGGGACTAGGCAGCCAGAATGGGTTTGGATTTTGTTGAGGGTGGTTTTTTTATTTGCCCTAAATTTTTAAACCGAAAGGTGGAACAGCAGAGATTAGGGATATACTTGGACATAAGTTGTCCTAAGGACAGAAAGAGGTTTTGAGAATGAGTCCCCAGATCTCACTGTGCTGCTCAAATCATAGCTACTCCACTGCTGACATGAACATTTCTATACTCTGCTTGTGGTCAAGCCCCAAGTCCACTGGCTCTACATGGTCTGCACAAGGAAAAGGAATGAGGTGATAGTACCAGCCACTTGTACGGCAATGCTTGGTTAGCATGAAAATGTAAAAGAAAAACAAAACAAAACCAAGCAACAAAACCACCAAACCACAGACTAACAAAATGCCTAAATTTCATCAATCTACCTAAAGTATAAATGATACCCCTGAGATCTCTCAGGGTGGAAATCAATTTAGTTAGTCCACTGAAGAGGGGTGAGGGAGCAATCAGTACTGCAAGCATACAGGCCCCCTAAATTGTTCCATTAATTCATTTGCTGACTCAGTATGCAGTGGGCTAAACAAGCTTTTCCCCCAAGTCACGAGACTTCAGATGAAAAGAAGCAAAATGAAAAGAGGCATCCAGGAATGACATAAAAAACCACACAGAAACAGACAAATGAAGACAGAAAAATATTTACAGTTTTGAATGTAAAGATATTAGATGGCAGAATAATAACCTGTCAATCAATACCTGCTAAGTGTCTTTGGAGAGGCAGTAAAATATACTATTCAAGATGTTAGCAAGAACATAACTCTGCAGAGAACCGAGTCTTCCTATGATGAAAAGCTTCCAGAGTTAGAAGAATGAGAATATGGCATACTCTTCAAGGCAAGAGTGCAAGCACCCACTCATGGATAAATATTCAGAAATAAAAAAATCTTCATAAATATTCAGTGGAGACAATCTCACACTCCACAAGGAGTCGGGAGAGTGTAGTTGACCAGACATGTCTTGACTACCTCTTATATCTGGCATTAAATTAGTCTAAAATCTAATCAGAGCTGAAGTAGGGACATCTATGGAATAATTCCAACACCAATACAAAAGAAGCCTCCCTGGAGTAGTAAGAGGTCATTTCAGCTGAATTGCAGGCTGGATGGCTCTAAAACACATCCTCAGTTTATCTACAGAAGAGATGCAATAGGGACAAGAGCCTCGGGAAAGGAAACAAAGGTAGCAAACAGAGAACAGCACTTCAGGACTAAAATTCAGCTTAGTTGCTCATAAATCCCTGTTGCAGGTGGCAGTGCTAACAAGATGGAGGAGTAATACTGTGTGACTGGTAACTGGTAACCAGATCTGGGAATGGTTCAGCAGTTAAGTCACTCTCAGGAGCATGAAAAACTTTGATTTCAGACCTTGGTCTCCATATATTACCCAAGAGACACTAGACAAGCCACATGTTACCAATTTAAACAGCATTTGGTGCTAGATACTCAATCAGATTATGAACTTTGTCCATTTATTTAAAGATTAGGTTATGACTGAGTTTTATTTTAATCCTACCATCAAGAACCTTTCAAACCTCACTTTTCATACTTATTCATAACCCACATCTCTCCAAAGTGTCTGGGCACTGCTTTAGAAATTCTTATCTAGCATTAATATTGTTCTACAGAAACTACAGAAGTGACTGTAGCTCATTTGTTCCTTGATGGCATCTACCTTCTTCTAGAGGAGGATTATACATGCTGTGTATAAGGAGATTTGAGCTCTCATGAAGCATAGCAAAACTGAAGAGAAGAAGTGTCTCAGAAATCTACCTCAGCCTTAAGCTGGCAGAGGCACATAGGACAAAGGATCCTCAGAGGCACATGCACTGCAGAAGTCAGTGCTGTAAACAGCTGCCTCCAGCTCTGAGTTTGTGCGGTTGGAGACAAAGCACCTTTAAAGCACTGCAGATGCTTAGAGTAAAAGGGCTCCTAATGCCTTTCACAACATTACACACTGCTGGTGCTCAGTTGACCTGAAGCTCTCTCATCAGTAACATTCAGTAGTGCTCCAGCTCGAGTACTTTTCATGCATATTCTTGCCTGTCTGCCTGGTGTTCCCCAAGACCTTGATTTCCCAGTTCAAGCAAAACCCCAGCAACAAATCTAAAGACTGGCAAGTAAACTCACACATCCTGTGCTTCTGCACACAACAGCTGCAGATTTATAAGCTAATTCTCCTGTTAAAAGCATGCAAGATTGGCTCAGTGCTTTGTGGACTCAGCCTTACGGATCACGTCATAAAGACAGCTAAGCAACTCCCAGCTGACTTCATGTTCTTTCCTGGCTCGTACTGAATGGGAAGTGAGGATTGTCCAGGTCCCATTTGTTTATGCAGCTCTCATTTACTCTTGGACAGAACACTTTGATGCCCATCCTTCTTCCATGCCTGCCCTCCTGCCTTTATATTTTTTTTTCCTACATTGCACAAATTTTTAAAGTTAGAATTATATGACTGCCTACATCCCTTGAGTACCTTTGTGATTATTTTTATTAATTTTTGATAATCTCAAGTGTTTAAATAAACTCCCTTGCGAACTAGTGACATCAGAGGGGTTAAATACAGAAAATAAGGGGGGCGGGGGTTGTAGGGTTTGTTTTGGTTTGGGGTTTTTTTTGTTTGCACACATAGTATGGAATATAAATCTTATTTGGCACAAAAGCTATTCTAGTATATCAGAAGATAATATTTAACTCCTTACAACAATTTTATCTGAGATGGAAAGACAAAGCTTTTCCATTACTTCAAAGAAAAAGTAATTTAATCTGAGGATGACTAAACAAAGTGTTTCACACTACCACATTATGATTGCGATACAAAAAATACCAGTGCAGTAACTTCCCTTGTAGAAAAGGAACAAAACCAAGAATAACCCTGGCTACAAAGAAATTGCCTCATTACACATTATATAGGTCAATAGAAACAGGAAACCCTGCAAATGCAGTTTATCATTACCTCCCACAGAACACTGATTTTATTAAGAAATGTTTGTATATGTTCTCTTAACAACTTCAATTGGTCCTCTGTTTTCTATAGGCTCCGAGATACTCACAGCAGTGTCACCAAGGCAGTCTTTCTCTGAAGCTCCGTAACAAAAGCATGCTTTTGTAATGGAAAAAAACATTCCCACATGTTACCAGGGGAGATATTAAAATTTCTGTAATTTGGGTATCCAGTTGTTTTGTATTGTGACATGATAGAACTAAAAGGTTTTGGGTGGCAGGTGGAATTAGAAAATGAAGGTGTGAATGATTCACACAGAGACGTTTGGGCCGTTAACAATTAATTATCAAGGGCTGTCAACACAAGAGTGACTTTACATCGAGATACAATCAAAGGCCAACCACCACTCATTAACTTTTAAAGATTATCAACAAGCTGGAGGCAAAACATGTGACAAGTACATAATGCTTGTGAACCCTGATTTTCCCACTAAAAAATCTAAAACACTGTGGATTTATCTGTTTACAAGCTTTTGAAGAAATCCATTTTACACGTCTCAGCAGGGAAGAAGATCACAGCCTCCCCCTCCACCTGCCTCGGCTGCCTGCAGTGGAGCCTTCACAGCTGTAGCACTACATGAGGTCAAGGCAGGGACAGGAGGAGCTCTGCTCCCACCCCACCCTCCTGGCAACACAAGAGCACTTCCCGGCTACCTGCTGTGATGCCCAACACAAAGCACGGCACCACCGAATCACAGATCCCGTTATGCTGCAGTTTCTGTCGGGATGAAAATACTTTGTTTCACTGCTACAAACGCAACTGTACCCATACTTGTCATCGGTATCACAGTAATACTACAGAACCACCACTCGAGAGGAAATTATTTCTGACCCTACCATAAGATTCGCACTGTGTGCAGTACTTAAGATGTAGTCACAGAAAAAAATAAAAGCAAATGCACCGAGGCAGCTGTTCCACGGGAAATTATAGCAGTATGTGAACATGTTACTAAGCAGTATCATAATACAGAACAGAGCAAGTGGCTAAAGGTTTAACCAAAGCATTTTTAGAACAAGTGCAACACTTCATATTCTTTTAATGTAGTCTAGGTATATGCAGAATTTCTAACACGTGTCAGTGGAACAAAATAACAGCCATCTTAGAACACAAAAATACTGGCTGGCATAGCTAAGTGCATGATTTTTTTTTTTTTTAAGTACTGTATGAAAAGAAAAGAAAAGAAAGATAAAAGGGAGAGGAGAAAGATGAAAAGGTAGCAGAGATTCTACACAAACAAACCTCTCCACTCTTTGTTGAGATATTTCAGTAGAAAAAATATTTTAAAAATATTTAAATAACCAGATGATAAAACTGTGAGCAAAAAGCAGCATTGAGTTCACAAGCATTAAATGTCACAAAGTCTTGCCCACTTTCTTTTGGTAAAATTACTGCACTAAGTAAGTGAAAGTGATCTGATAGATGTAGTTTTCAACAACTGCAGGTCAAATGCATCTGATACTCTGAATTAGCAATGTCTGAAGTACATATTTTTGTCCTTTAACCCTCGCAGATATTACATTGTCATCTGCCTATCTTGTGTCAGGACATTTCTTTTCAGCAATAATAGCAGAGACCAAAACTGAAAACCACATGAGAATATGGGTGCTGCACTCAACTGGCTGGCATTTAGACTTACAAGTATTTTGCCCCAGAGAAGCCTATCTAATTTCTGTCCTATGGAACACTGCTGGCTTTCTAATAAAAGCAATACTCTGAGAGGCAATACACAGCTGTTTCAATTCTATTTAATTCACCTGAGAGATGAAGAGTATGAAAAATCTGAATCAGAGACAGGGCCAGGACAGCAAAACATGATAGATGTAAAATAAATTCAAGGCTGTGCACTATAAGTTTTTCTTCTTCTGGAATGGATTATTAAGAATACAATGGTGCTGTCAGCAACATATTCATCTAGTATATGCCCTTTTAAAAATATTCTCTTCTCAGTGTTTTTGCTCTATCTTTTGAGCATGCCCTTTCAAGGAAAACATCAGAGCTGACAAAGCTGAGTTGTCATCTACAAACAAACACCGCAATAAGAGTCCACATCCTTCTCACTTCTTCTCTTGCAAAATCTACAGAAAACCCTTACACATAGTATATGAAAGATATTTTTATATGAGCATATTTTAACACTCACAAAGGCAAGCTCATACACTGAAAGTCCAGCAGAGAGAAGGCAGGTGCTGTTAAAAACTTCAGACAGAGCCCTGATGACGTGCCTCAGCTCTGACCTGCAGTCCAGACAGCTACTGCAGTTCTGACCCCTTGTGTTAAATTTATCTGTGTCAGTTTCTCTTATTCCTGAACTAGAAGAAGCTGCTGAAGGCCAATTCTAGTCCACTTCTCCACCACTTCTTTGACATTGTACATCACACCTAATTTGCAAGCTTCCCCGGTTCTGTTATTCCTCTCCCAAGACTCATTTCAGCAGACTGATGTTGTGCTGCACTATGTACTACCTAGCAACACAGAGTATGTTGAGAACCAAAAGCAATTAAGAGCTCATCTAGAACCATCAGTCTCATTTCAGCTGAAAAAAAAATGCATTTCATATTGGGTGCTGCACTTCCAACATATTCCTAAGAAAACTGAAAATTTGAGGGTGGGATCAAAGCATGCATTAACTGAACCTAAATTCAGAGTTTGGGTTTTGCATTCCTCCTATTGCTACAGGAACACAGTTTCAGGGAAACTGTGAAGAAATACTGTCAGTGTGAACTTTTCAGACCCACACTATTCTTATTGGCACTAAATCCATGGCCAGCTGCACCAATCTTGCAGCTCAGTGGGAAATCTCTTGTCCTTTTTTCTTAGATGCCACAGATCATGCAGGCTCTGAGTAATGGATTCTTTTCATATCACTAGTCCATTTTCTGCCCCAAACAAGCTGAAATGAGACAGTTAAAAACAATGAGCCATTCCAGCAGCTTTTCTGCAGGATCAAATATTGGACATGAAGACTGTATTACCCCTAGTTTCCACAGAGCAGAAGCCTGCCTGGTCTCACAAGAGACCTGATCTCTACCTGAATACTCACAATTCAACTCTTTAAATTAATATTTTTACTATTATTATTATTTAAACACTGAAACACAGGAGTTTTTCTGCAAACATTTCAAATTGCCAGCTGCTGTCAGTGTGTCACTATGGTGGGTTGACCAGCCACAACTGTTACCCTTTAAGCTTGGAAATAGCCACTGAAAGTTTATGAGTATTTCAAAAGTATCATGAATAGTCATTAATGCAGAGATCCTTTTCTTCTGACTGTCATTAGAAATTCAAATTCCAACAACTGCCAACCTCACTGCAGACTCATCTTCAGGGAAAGCAGAGGTAGAACTGACTGTCCCCAAGAGTTAATCCAGACAGCTCACATTTAAAAGGTTGTGACATGAAAGTGACAGAGACAGAGTATTTTCTAATAAAAAGAACAGAAGGCTGAAATCATAAAATATACTCAGTGTTTGGCACAATAATTTCCAAGGTAGAGGAAAACAATAGGATTTTGACTGCTGTATAATTCCGCTAGTCACGGAAGAAAAAGATAGGAAGCATATGCAAATAAAACACACAGTGTTTTCATTTTTAGCACCTAAATCAGGGATTGTGTTCATCAAAAAGGGCCAGTCCTGAAGCTTGAGAAGGAAGTTGTGACTAATCTCTTTGCAGTCTCAAGGATCCAAATTGCTGACATGCTCTACTGCCCTTTTACACAAAAAGTTAAGAGATTCTAACTGCAAGAGGAGATACTTAGTACAAGGACCAATAATTTAACTAGCCTCAGGAGGACTTCTCATCATTTTATACAGAAGGTTATATGGCCCTGCCTGATAAAAACAAGGTACCAGACTTGCACATTATGACACAGGATGAAAATACAGGAAGAAAACTCATCCATATGCATTTTTAGGAAAAGCTAGAAGAAGCCAGGCTTCTTCTGAAGGCTGTTCACAGGTTTCAGATCATAAAAATACCAAGTCATTGATCAATTTTATGATTTTACAATGGAAATATTACAGATGAGTTAAAGCAAAATGTCTGTATCAAATGTTAGAACTACTGAAGTGAAAGTTCATGGTTACAGTAGGCCAGCACCACTGCTTTCAACACTCTCTTTCCTGTTGCTTCCCTAAGGCAGACAGGGAATTAATCTGGAAGGTTAAAGCATACATTTTCAGCTTTTCAAGTTTAAAAAAAAAAAAAAAATCACTTGAGACAGGAGACTTATCAGTAGTCTACATCTGTGTGCTTGGTTAGAGTATCAAAATACTGCCAAACTCATCTACAGTCTAGGTGTTTGACAGAGCTTGTCCGCATTTACCAGCTAGAAGGTCCCATGGCTGAACCTTTACTATCAGCTATTAAAAATACTAGGCAGTGCCTAAGCTGTAATGTTTAAACTTCAGAAAAAAAAGCTAAAACTATTTTTCGTAAGTTTGGACTTAAAATATGTCCAGTCCGGACAAAGCTTTCCAGAGTCCTCAGAGTACAGGCTCTTTACAAAGCAGTCTATTACCTACTTTTGACAGCTGAGGAGGCAATTTATGCAACTGAGATGCAGAAACGAACCGACAAAGTTGATTCTGACGCAAAAGAAATTAAAATGTAGAGACCTAAAGTCCTGATTGATACAGTGAATTGAAAACAGCAGCCAAGTTAGCTGACTCTGCGAGACACTCTGCTTAAACAACACTTCAAGTCATTTTAATAAACATTTCAAGGCATCGCCACCACCAGTGAGCAGCAGGAGCCTTGCAAATGATACGGAATCCGTTAAAACTCTATTTATATCCTACCTGCAGAGTGACAATATAATCACAATTTGCTTTGTATTGATGCTCATTACAGGGACAGCATTACGTGACCAAAAATAAAACTGACACTGGACATCTGCATGCAGCTGGAGTCTTTGAAAAGGCAAAAAATATTTGTTCCCCTCAAAACCTTTGCTTTTATTTTAAACTGCATTATTTAAACCTTGCTTCTGCAAGAGCCCAGATTCTGCCCAATTTTGAGAGAAATGTACAACCACTGTTGGTAAGGTTGATTTTCAGATTAAGGCATAACTTGAATGAGTTCAGAAACCGAGCATACAACAACTGAACATCAAGAGATCCTATGCAATAGAGACTCACAGAACAGGGAAAAGATGTACCCTAGAAAAAAGATGTCCATAAAGCTCTTAGGAACTTCAGCCTGTAACAAAAGACTGAAACCCCACATGTGTATTCTGTGGCCTTTGAGAAACAGAAGACAATGCCAAAACTACTCCTGGTGTTACCAAGATCATCAAAAGTAAATCCCTTGTGTCACCATTTAGTTGAAAAGTGGCATCATTATGAAAGCAACATTCTATGACTTTGCTACCTCAAACCACTTCTACAAACCTTGGTTAAAAATACTGGGAACTGTTTGTAAAGCACAATTGTAGGTTGTGGATCTGCAACTGTACAACATCCCCATATAGATAACACAAGGAGATGAAGAATCCTTTAAGAGATAATCCAGAACAGTTAGATCAGGCTCTTGCTTTATTGTCTTCTTTGGGAAAACTTTTCTATTTCCTTCCACTGATTGTGGAAAGTCAAGGAAAATAAAGCAGTACAAAGATGAAAAAAAAGTATTCATTACTTAAAGACTGAAAAATTCCATCTTAAAATCTCTTCCTTGCCAAATACCAAAACATCAGGACATGAATACACTGGTAGGAACACACATAAATTAGAGATGGCCACATCTTGACAACAAGTCTTTGTTTTGCCATCCTGGCTTAATTTTTTAATTTTTACCTGCATCACAGGTGCTCAGAACACATGGACTTTCCCTGGCAGGGATGATAATCCTAGATTTTGGCAGACAGAGACAATGCTGTCACGACAAGTCCCCAGAGAACAGCATGGGCACAGCACATGGCAATAGCCAGCAGCTGTGAAAAGTCTGTACTGGCTGGCTTCTCAGGGCTCAGTGATTTGCTAGTTACAAACAAGCTGTGACTTTCAGTATTAAAGTTTATCATTGCATCTGGTATTTTCTGATGGGAGAGACTTGGAGGACCTCTTGGGTGAAAGGTCTTTTGTGCCTGATTGCCAAGATACTATTCCTCTTTGTAGTTTGGCTGACAGGAGCAGAAACTTGAATTTGACTGGTGAACCAATGCTCAGAATTTGTAATTGGTGGATACCTATTTTTGGGGCTAATTTTAAAATTAATGAGCAATTCTCTGCATAGAAGTCGGGAGGAATATCATCAAGTGACTGATTATAATGGTTTTTCCTTCTTATTTCCAACAGCTCTCCCAACAGTACAGTATCTCTAACATGGTTGCATGATGTCTTTCAGCCCATCTACACCAAAAAAAAAATCTTATCTTCACATGAGCACAGACTGTGGATAAGCAAAGAAAGACATACTTCACAGCAGAATGCAGAGACAAAAGCAGAGTGATGAATGTTTGCTAAAGCTCTTGTCTCCACTATCAATGAGGGAAAGAAGAATAATATCAAGCAAGGAACAAATTACAAGTTATTAAAAAAGAAAAACCAACATAAAACCAATCATGAACTTTTATTGTTGATTTCTAACAGTACATCAAAGCAGATCTGTAAGCCTATCTGCAGTACAAAAGCCAGTGCCACCTACTGTGCTAGCTATTGGTACAACTCTAGGCTTCAGGAGAACTGCAGAAAGTGATACTGTAGGTACTCACATGCACATGATCACTAAAACTGATTTATATAAACAGTTTCTAATAGATCCCTGTCAGGTGACTGCAGCCTTGTCCCTGTGGAGAGCTGGGATACAGGAAGCTAATCTGCTCTAGTTTAGCTCACAGGAGCTTTTGCATCAAGGGCATTTTTTAAAAGGGATGCAAATTAAAATTTATGTCTGGTCATCATTGAATAAGACTTTGAATCTGCACCAATATGTGCCAGAGACTCCAAGAGATGGAGAAAGGCTATTTAGCAAAAGCATCAAAATCACATATTCTTGACTTTGAGGAAAAGGACTTACCTTTACAAAAGTAAAAAGAAAAAAAAATAGAAAAGAAAAAACAAAGCTACTTTGTGAACAGTCTACACTAAAAAACTGCAACACAAAAAATGCAATAGGTTTGATTGCAATGTGTGTTCTGTGGGATTTAAGTGTCACCTGAAGCTCTTCAGTACTTCATGTACTTCAGTACTAGAAGCCAGAAGTCACCTGAATACAATGTCACCTGTGAACTGCCTTTACTTGTGGGTAAGAACTGTGAACAGGTGTGAGGCAGAATGCTGCATCCAGTGTATAGATTTTTTTTAAACAAGCCTTACAGCTCGCAGTAACAATGATTTGGTTGCCTCATGAATGCAAATAATTCTCTAAGAGAAACAGAGCTGCGGATTAGGGGAGAAAAGACTGCAAACTTTCCTTTGAAATCTGTCCCCAATTTGCTTGCTTATGGAGGATGAAAAATTAAAATTCACTACATTAAGTCAAAATTCTACAGGTATACTTTTCCTAGAGCATTTTGAACTTGAAACATTTGTTGTTGAACAATTTGTTTCCTTTCTCCCTCTCTGCACCCTCCCCAGCATTCAACAGTATGATTTGAAAACCTCTGATTATGCTGTATCCTTTAACTTCTTTACTTCAGATCTCTTTCAGCATTTGGTAGTCTCCCTATTGGTGTCATGGCAACAAGCATGAGATGCAGGCTCAAGTCAATTACACAACTGCTCAAGTCACTTCAATTATCTGGCCCTACACAGACCAGGGAAGTCACCCTTGGATCCCTCAGTCAATACACATAAAGTTGTGCCATGAAGTAACTATGTCTCAGGAGCAGATGCATCCTGAGTGATGCTCAAGCATCAGAAGCCACAGGATCTCAGGTTAATGGAATCTCTGTTTCCACACACGCTGTGTCTTTATCGCATTCCTCCTTCATCTTCCTATTAACATGCAATAGCAAACAGGGGCCTATTGCAATTCATAAAGTAAGTCAATCTTCAAATTCTTGATTCATTTGTGTAGACTTCACAGGTTTCAACTCCTGTCTCTGCAGGGAACTAAAGACCTTCACTCAATTCTATATTATTAAACACAAATATAAATGCTGCCATTTGGTCTAAAAGTGATAATAGCACAGAAACTCAGTTATTTGTGTTGCTACATAGCAAAGAGTTGTCTTAAGAGGTAGACAGAAGAGGCTTATCAAAGACTTTGCAAAAGTCTAAATTGTCCATTTCCTTCTTTTATATTATTAACTCTTTGGAAAATGTTTTTTTCCAGGCTGTAATACATCTCCATCTCCCAGATGGAAGATTTTGGGTTAGACAAGCAAGATGATTGCCTCAAGCATCTGCCAAGACTTCTGTATACCCAGGCCTCCCACAGTTCTCCAAATATCCATACCAAACGATGGCCAGCTTCACAGTTGCCAGTTTCTGAGTAGGTCATTAGACTAGGAAATAGCTAGACAGACACTCAGTGAGACCAGTTGCTTACAGGAAGACATTTTTGAAGAGTATTCAAACAAGAAATAGGACAACTATGGTCCATAGGCAAGTGAGTAAGAATAACAGCCTGGAGAAATCATGGGGGTTAAGATGTGTCATGAGGGCATACACATTGAGAAGATAGAGATGACTCATATGACACCCCAAGATCAAATCCAAATAATATTCTTTCATTTTTATATCTGCCAGAACTAAACCAGGAAAATACAGAGAAAGGGGAACAGGGTAGAAACTAAAGCAAAAAACTTACCCATCCAATTTAAGCAGATCCTAAATTTTCTTCTTTGGTCAAACTATTATGAAACACATTCCAACAATCTTGCTGCACCCTACAAGTACAGGAGCATTGACAGCAAAGGCTTTTGTTCTCCTGAAAGAATCTGGCATAATCACGTCAAGTATAAACAAAATAAGCCATCCTCAATATGATATGTTTCTTAGCATAAATGCAAGGCAAAGTTTAACTTTATTTTGCCTGACTGAAACATACACCTATGTATGTAAACCATTTAAAAAAGTTTTTGAAAGCAGCTGCTAGGAAGCTCTAAAGCACTGTATTCCCTACTTACAGTGACATATAATTAGGTCATTTGTTACAAAATCTTAACATGATTTATTATTTTATTACGGCTACTTTTAGAAACCCAGATCAAGAGGTTGGCTTGACTAGTCAAGAGCCATACAAGTACATTTGAAAAATCAGAGACTTATCACCACACAGATTTCTGGAAATAATAAAATAATCTCAGATGGAAGAAACACAAAAACTAAACAACTCCTCAGCTGTTTTAAGGGCTCTTATTCTTAAAACAGGCTGGAATTTGTGACAGTAGACTCTTGTTTTCCCAGCTCTGCAATCATGACCTTCTGTATGCCACTCTGCTCTACTGTTTTCATATGTATGAAATTGATCCACTTATCCTTAGTATCAAGCCACTGATTTGACAGAACTGCTGCAAGTATTAATTTAGTGTTTGGAAAAGTGCTTAAATACTTTCACCTACCAAGTGCTGAAGGCAGACAGAGGATTACATGACATTCTCTGCAGCTAACCTGCTTTTAAGGGAACATTAGGGTGGAGATTGCTTCTAGGCAGAGAACTTCTACATTTAGTTTCAGCCTGAAAGCACTTCAAACATCTGAGCTTGAGGATAAGCCACTCACTGGGGAGATCTATAATGGAAAGGCCGAGCTGAAAGTACTGTACAGCAGTCCTGCTGGTTGATACTACCACCTTCAGACAAAGTCTTCTATGAAGTCTGTGAAGAAAAGACACAGTAAATTACATTGCAGATGTACCTGTAACTACACAAGGCTCATCCTTCTCTCAAAAGCAACACATGGGAAGAACAGCTTAACTTGCAAAGATCATTACTAAAGTTTAGAAAAAAAGTACAACGCCCACAGCAAAGTCTTAAGAGAAAAAGTACTTTTCACCACAGCCAAAGTCACTTGAGAGCTTTAAATACCCTGCATTACTTTGCCTCTTAATAAAGAGTTCCCTTTCATCAGATGAAACAGCTACTTCTGTGTCCTTGCAGGAACAGAAAAAACATTAAATAGCCCATTCCATGACAACAAAACCGATTTTCAACAGTAAATCAGATATCCTATTTATTCTGAACAACAGTGGGAAAGTGCAGTTAAGAATACCTATGATAAAGCTGAGAATACAAATCCCACCATGACTGCACTGTGTTCCTTTCAAAGGGATGATTTTCTCCACCATCCCAAGTCTTCTTCATTCAAAGTTTCACTATGAGATAAAGGCTGCTCTGAGCAGAAGGCAGAGTGGTGTAACTCAGCTTGAGCACCCAACTCAGAGTGTACTGGAACTGCACAACTAATATGGTGGCTTACTGGGAATTAACCAAGGCCACTAACAACAATGCATTACAACCCTTGTCTGGACTAATTTAGGGAGCTAGGGAGCTTGCTCCTTCATGCAGGAACAAAATGTATGTTTCTGGAACATTTCAGACTGCATCACAATATTAAGGGTATAAATGCTGCTTTGGCCAGTCAGAGTAAGTTGTCAGAGTAGGGGGGTAGACTATTAAGGATTCCCTGCCTTCATCACTCTCTTGCTGTGTAGTTTTGGACAACTCAGTGAGCTTTTTTTTAGTCAGTCTTCTCACCCTGTGTTCCCTTTCTCTAAAGTCCTGGGAATCAACACTCAAGAGAAGACTAGCAACAATGCTTTAAGCAAAGCACACATGGAAATGGCCATATCTTTCCTCTTCTAAAGACACCTACTCCTGCAGGTTGTGTGCTTGGACTAGGAAGAAAGCGGGGTGGGACATAAAGGGCTGTGACAGCCATACTCTGCACAGCTCTGCTGCACACAGGAAGAAGTGAACACCTCAGCCTCTTTCCATCTGAAGTGTCAGCTTTAATACACAGAGAGCATTTACAGAATTCTCCCTGGGAAGTTTACTACCAGGAGAGAAAGTGAATTTAACTCTACTCTTAAGTGTTTGTAAATTGAGAATTTATTAAAAACAAACAATTAATATGCAAATACCAAGGCATCTTTATTCCCAATCTGCTGTGGCTGATAAGACAATCTACAGGGCATCTTGTTACTAACACAGGTTCATCTTTATACTGGGAACACTTCCTCTGTATCAGTCTTAAGATTGCTACGCAGTCCGGTAAATTTAGAGAAGATGCTAAAGGAAGGAAAATTAGACAACTACATAAGAATTAGTCAACCAACTAGTTCTTCCCTCCATTTTGCTTATGTCCTTAGGGACTTTGCTATTCTAAACATCTTTAGCCAAACTAAGGCAGCTTCTCTGCCCTATATGCAACTCATTATCTACTACAGATTTCTATAGCTAGATTAATAGTGGTTATGCATTCAAATGTTACTTTAGAAAGAGCAATAAAAAAAATCCAATAGAATCCTTCAGAGACAATGACACAATCCATGGAGGTGACTGACATACCGGAAACTTATTCAGATTAGAAAAGGAGATGAATTATGGGGTTTGAAGGACCTTTTTTAGGCAGTGTAGGCTTGAAGAGATTAAGTTACCTAACACAAGGAAGAATCACAGTAATTTTATCCAAGTAAAGGATTTTACAAGTTTCTCTCACTTAGCTGAAGTTCATCCTTCACATGAGTAACAGCAAGTAATCAGTCTTACTTGTAGGAGAAAAATACAATATTCCTCCTCCTTCCACTGAGGAGGAAAGGGTGCCATGAAGGAGAGAGATACCAGAAGAGTATAGCTACGCAAGAAAACAGTCTGCTAATCCTGATGTGCAATGCTTCAAGAGAATTCAACACAATTACGCTGGATTGGCTGCCACTGTTCTGCCTGAGCCCATGCTAAAGCACAATAACCAGGAGACAGGGGCCAAACTCTACCATACAGTATCAGTGAGAAATGCTGTACTCTGGGTTATGCAGATTTAATGTCCACCAAGTAGGTAAAATTTATACATTCCCTAGAGCCCTGTTTTGTCTGAACAGGCACACAACTCTTCTTCTGATGGCACAACATTACACACTCACACTAGTTTTGCTGCTCTGTTATTCTGGATTGAGTGGTCACTCCAAGCATGACATGCATTTAAGATTGCCCTAGAGCCTAACTACTCAGGAAATGAATTTCTACTATGTTGTACCAGTTTGAAAATAAACCAGTGGGTCACAATTATAATTTAATAGGAAAATTAAAATAAATGCAATAGTACAAGAACACTGACAGAGTCAGGATACAACCCGACACCCTGTTAGTCAGCGTGGTGGTAGCAGCCCAGATAAAGTGGTTCTGTTGAAGTGGTGATCCTGTAGAAGGGTCTAGTCTTCATCTGAAAGTGCAGTGGTAGCTCTTGCCCTATGGGAATCCAGTGGCTAAAGGTTCCTTGTGCTATTCCAAACCCCAGATTATATCCAGGTGGGAATGCTTGGCTCCTCCCCCTGGGCAGAGCATCTCACCGTGGGATGATGTAATTCTATGAGTCATGCGGTGGGTCCTTGATTGCCCATTAAACAGAGATAGCCCCCGGAGGGAGTTAGCAAGGACGAGTCATGGTAGGAGATGAGGAACACTGTCCCACTTGCTTTAACAGCTTGTGAAGATGATAACAGAATACGTACTGTTGGTTACCTCTTACATTGTAACCTAGGACATATGTGTCTGAAGAACTGGAAACAAGAATCGATTCACTTGCTAAACTTGCTATTTTGGACCAGCTGTGATTTAGTTTGAGACTGTGAGCTAAGACTGGGAAGTAAGACCAAAAGATAATTAATACATGAGACTGCTTTCAACTTCAACTTCTGTTTTCTAGACTACTTTTAAAAAGTCTTCCAAGGTCTTTATTTATTTTCTCCTAGTGGTAGAAGTCATTCAATGCCCAAAGGCATAATCTGATCATTTGAAGAAGTAAAAACAAAGAGAGAAGCTTGTCTTAGGGAACACATACACATACAACATGATCATAAACAGACATTCATTTCAAGGTGGAAAAAATCCATCTGTGTGTGTATTCATCAAGCCTTATTATTCTAAGGAACACTAACTGTTCATTAGACTTTGCAAAGATGGGGCACCCACTCTAACACGTTTTCATTTTTCCACTGAAAAGCAACAATTTAAATGATTGTGGTCCTTATGCCTATGGCTTAGGGATGAGAGCCAGCAGCTCAAAGGAGATCGAACATTAGCACAACACAGTGAAGAAACTTGTTGTCTCATCTTGAGCTTTTTCCATTGATCTAACACCCTGTGCAAAGTAGTAAGAGTGAATTTATTAAAGACAATAAAGTAGTTCGTGGGATACTGGCAATGCTTTAGTGCTACAACTCAATAATGAAGGCAACAATCAGCAAGCAGATCAGATTTTCCACACAGTGCTAACTAATTAATAGGAGAAAGATAGGAAGGAAAGAAAACCTACAGACAAAATACAAAACAAAAAACATCTGACACACTGCACCATCCCTGAAATGCTATTTCAGTCATGGCTTACACTAACAAGGTCTATACAGAAAAAACACAAGACAAAGGAGTTGTGGCAAAGGAAGAATTCACATAGTTCTCCCCCAGATCCATTCCTGTTTGTACAGGGTATCAACAAACAGAGAAGCTCTCAACAGGGAGGAAGCAACCTCTCTGCTAGTTGGCAGGCACATTTTTATTTCACTTTTTCTTCCTGAAGAAGCACTCAAAAAGCCTCTAAATGTCGACCAAGATAGCCACGCTTCCTATCTCAAGGAACACAGAAAACATTTACAGATGTGATACAACAAAAAAGCAATAAAGACACAGACAGAAAGACAACTAAGAGCAGCAGCAACAATACCTGCTGAATTTTCAGCAAAGGTTTTATAGAGTGCCAGAGTACTTTTCTTTTTGCTTCCTTAAGCGATAAACTGAGTGAATAAACACCAGCCCCAAAATTAAGTGGCTGTGTTCTGGTAGCCATCCTCAAGGAGAATTATGAATAGCTCAGTTTCTCCACTTCACTATTCATACGACTCCCCAAATCTACCATATCTGTCATAACAGATGCATTCAATATCTGAACATGGCACATTGTGCAACAGGAAATGGTACAGATCAAATCACTTTGAACAAATCTGTAAATTCTAGGTTTCCTATGAGAAAAGGCCTGGCCCCACAGAAGCTACTCATCTATTTCTATGCATTAGACAGCCTGGCATAGCATCTGCACTCTGCTTCATCTCCCCCTTTTTCTCCCTCCCTAATACTTTACTGTGCACAGAAATGAGTCAGTATGATATTGCAGCCTATGGCTATGACAAACATCTTTGGACTATTTTTGTTCTTTGATGCTATGAATGTATTTGATATCCACAACCAAAGCTGTAATTGAATTTGAGGGGGAAGGAAAAGGCCTATTTTCTTTGCCTGCTGCAATGCTAGCTGAAACCAACAATAATCTGCCAGCACAAAACACAAGAATGACAATCATACCTGACATCATTTTCCAAGCCAAGATGATGATGGGTAGATGAACAAATCAGTACGGACAATCTCATGCTGCAGCATTAACAAACACCACAAGGGTCTAATGCTTCATGACCCAAGCATCAGCTGAGGGATAGATGAGATGACTTCTAAGTCTTTTCCACCTTTAACCCTATTTCATTAAAATTACAAAATCAAACACCTGCCTTGGACTTGCAAACTAACTCTGCAAGGCTATCACTTGCATTACCACAATCTGTCAGAGTTACGTAGTCCTTTCACATGGGGACTGTTTGCCTTACAAAGTGTATGCTCAGTCACAGAAAGAAGAGCCACAGGAAGAAACAATGTCATGACGTGAGGTGGCAAGGAAAATATGCTTCATTAGTATGGTTATGCTTTGTTAGTATACAACCAGATTTAAGAATTCCTTTCCCAAAATCAAAACACAGTGAGAACTCATCTGAATCATATCACTGCATCTCTGCTGCAACTCTGTTTAAGTCAAATTTGACATCATCCTAAAGTTTGTGAAGTGTCATGTCCACCCACGAAAAAAAGGAATAGAAATGGACTTTTAACAAAGCAACATGGGCAGCACCAATCAGAGAACTGGTATGGCCACTCTTTATTTAAAAAAAACTGGACCATTTTAAGATTCAGAAGTTAGCAAAGTTTGTCTGGAAGGTGTACAGTGACCTCCCACTGTGCAGTGTGACATCTTGTACTTCAAGACTGGAGTTGCACCATTTCACTTTTTTCCCTTGATCCGAGGCCACCAACAATTCATATCGCTACTCTGAATACAAACATAGCCAAACAATACCCAAAACATTAGGAAATCAGTACTGGTACGCTCTCATAACATTCATGGTTTCTGTGCTTCTTTGCAGCCTGCTGGCCTTGTACATTGGCCCTTATGCAGCCTATATACTCCAGCACCAGCTGATGCCAAGTTCTTCCTCACCAAGTGTCAGATCAAAGCAGTTACTTGTTGAGGTTTTGGGTTAGGTTTTTGTTTGTTTGTTTGGGGGGCGAAGGAAGGGGAAGTGGCAATTCTCCAATTGCATGGGAGAACCACACCAATGTAATGGTGCCTTGAGAAGATAAGAAGCAGGGAAAGCGTCCCACCACCACTTTGTACTGCTGCTTCTAGCCTAAGGCAGAGTCCCCCAAAGAGAGCTTCTGGATCCCAGCTAGATCAAAATTGGTAGAGAGATGGATAGGTGGAAACCGAAAGAATTCCCTCCCTCCAACACAGGCTTCAACCACTGCCTTCCTGCACTAGTATCCTCCTAGAACTTGACCTTATGATAACCTGAATGAACAAGAGTACAACCAGCCTCTATTACTGATCCAAGTTTTCCTCTCCCAAGATTATTTGCAGATGTTATCATTTTAAGCATCTCACTTTACTTGCAACTTTGAGCTCCTGTTTAAACTATACTAAGGCTTAATTACTGCATGTGTGCTACCAGAATATGCTCTAGTTTTCTTACATTTGTTCCTGTTGTGTGGTCAATAGTATGCTTTTCCAGAGACATGGGGAACTTGTAAAAGTAGAAAAATAACTCCTATTTCTCCATCCACACCTGCATAGATGCCTACAAGTAAAAAAGCTTAACATCACAGACATACTGTTTCTGTACATATAACAATTTGAGGAAGTACCCGTATCTTCAATATTAGCATGAAAGAGAGCAAAAATAGATAACTTTGTAAAATTATATGCTGCCTATGGTACCTAACAACACAGCCCAGAGGAAAAGAGTAGAGACCAGGGTCATTCATGGTTATTGAACTCCAAGAAATGGTATATCCTGCAGATACACATAGAGTTTCACTAGCATTACAAATGATCCCTGGTACAAAGACCCAAATACACCAGTGCTTCTTGCTGTAGTGAAAGCAGCAGAAAAAGCTGCCAACCCTTTGGAGGCCTTCTGTCTAGCTGTGTTCACTGACCATAGTGTACAGAACAGCATGGTCTGCCTTTGTGCGTGGCAGATCCATAATGTACCTATCTTATCAGCATTAAAGATAACCAAAAAGTATGAAGAAAAATACTGTTCTAACTCACTATTTGTCAAAACTGAAGGGGCAACTGAGACTAGAAAAAGAAAAAGAATTAGAATGGCATCCCACAAAGAGGGGAGCACAGACTCAGTACCTGCACTGCTGAACTAGCATGAGTTAGGATAAAGTACTCTTATCAGAGTGAAGACTTCAGCTTTGCTGCCTTTTAATACAGAAAAACAGCCTAAGCCTCTGCTCTCACTGTGGGGCAAGATTACATTATCCATAGGCTTCTGAGCAAAAGCCATAGCGTACTGTGTAAAGAAGCACTACTCCAGCCTATATAGTCAAACAAAACATAATACAAGGTCTCACAGTGCTAGATTCAACTTTGGAAAACTTTAGAATCACAAAACCTGCCAGGTGACACATATTAAGGAGCATCAGAGCTCTCACACTGCTTTGTTACAAGTGCCTCTTCTTTGCACTGTTTGGATGTAAATGCAGGGTTGGCAGAAAATAAATAGATTTATTTTCATGTTACTTGAAGTTTAGAAGTTAGTACAGCTGTCAAAGTAGCAGAGCCCTAACACAACAGCTGGCTGAGGAAAAGCTGGAGAGGAACTTCTACAATTATAAGGACAACAGGAGTGTCTTTAAACTGAAAGAGAGTAGGCTTATCTTAGCTATTAAGAAGACATTTTTCCCTATGTGGGTGGTGAGGCACTGAAACATCCCAGACAAGTTGTGGATGCCCCATCCTTGGAAGTGCTCAAAGCCAGGTTGGATGGAGCTTTGAGCAACCTGGTCTAGTGGAAGAACCATCTCACATATGCCAGCTTACTCGGGCCAAGTAGTCAATGATCCTGCTTATCTACATAAATAGAAGCCTTACCACTAAAGAAATAACATCATCTGGAAGGTTTGAAATGAGTTAACAGTGAAGAAAAGAGATTTTACATGCCACATTCCCTCAGCTATGCATCTTCAAGAGTATTATTTTGAGAACATACTTGAATGCCAACATCCTTTCTGTCTTCAGGCTACTAAAACTGACAGTTTGGCTCCATGACCCAAAGCCACACTACAAATGAGGTGCCTTTTGAAAGCAATGCTGTACCTCAAAAAAAATCACCAGGAAAATAGACGTGGGAATGTTATCACTTCCAGAGGTCACAACCTCCATTATAAAGCCCAGCCGGTCTGTGTGTGTCTGTACCTTATATCACAGTCCAGCTCAAATGCACCTTTTTCAGCAGCTTAAGACAGTGAAGTGGATTGGTCTGAAGCAGCTAAAAATGCACTTCCCATTTTCTACCATAGTGAGTCATAGCAAAACAAAATGACAGTAGCTATTGTTCCGAAATGCATCAGATCCTAACCTTTACTTAAGATCTAAGCACGCTGCTTAAGATCACGGTTTAACAGTTATCTATTTTGATTTTAAAGAGAGTTGCTCCATGAGCAGAACTAGGAAAGCTAATGGGAAGGAAGAAATTAGAGTTATATATTTAAACTGTACTTTATATACACTAAAAAAAAAAACTTCAGATGACCTTCAGAAGAACACCATTAAAGCATTCCCCGTCTAAGTTATCCTTCAACAAATCTGAGACAGGGTGAGGTTTTACTTTTAAATTAAGAGAAGCCTTCTCACATGTCCAAGGTACACTATGGCCTAGCAATGCTTGACCTGTCGCAATAGCATATTGGTTTTTTATTCTGAAATTAAAATGGTATGTTAACACCAAACAGACACTGTGAGATGAATCCTCTTGTTGCGTGGAGTGACCAAAAGAGCTGTCAAACAAGCTCTCTGAAAGGAAATTTAATTTTGCCAACAATATAAGTGGGGGAAATGTACCAACTTGGAACCATGTGGATTCACTTTTGGAACCTGGCATCAGAGTTAATCATACAAAAAAATCATTGTTCTGGATTGTTATTGTGTGAGAGAATGAAAAAGTTTTCCATTCTCCTTTCTGCCAATCACATATAAAATTGTTTTATGCAATGGAATAATTTGCTTCCTTTTGCCTGTGCAGTGGTCACTACCCTTTATTTTTGTGCACATTCTTTATAATAGACACAAAATTAATATAAACATACTATATGATGTTTGTTTTAAGATAATTTTTTCTTTAGTCTAACAAAGCATTTCTTTCCACCATTCTGTATGTGCATTTTTACCATATATGTATTTGTAGTTAGAAGTATATGCCGAACATTGTTTTACAACCTCTATACACTACTAGTAAAGCAGAAAGGCGGTTGGCTGTATAGAGGAGACTTATTCACAAGTGACACTTCTTTACTGCTGCTCTCAATACCATCTTTCAGAACAACCAAATCCATAAAACTAAAGGGGGGATATTCATCATAGCAAGAGAGTTCACAAGTTAGTTACATTTCTCATAATTGTCAATTCGGAGTCTTCCTGACAATGTCCAGCTTCAGCAGTTTAGAGGCTGTTTTTCTCCTTTAAGAGACAGAAATACACTTACTTTGTTCATGACCTCAAAATTCCAAGTTTTTTTTGAACCACTGGTTAGTTTACCCTAGGCATTAAACACCTGCCAGACAGTACCTGAATTCAGCTGCAAGGCAACACTCACTACATTTGCTGTGGCTAGTATTGAATTTTTTTTTGGCATTTTATTTACCAGGGAGTTTCTGCTTTGTTTTTACCCTTCTACCGATTTTTGTAGGTTTGAGCAAACAGGGGAGTTAGGCATTCTGCACAGGACAAATTAGGAACCTGATGAGCAGTTACTGAGAATTTGCCTTGAATTTCAGTGGACACAGTTGCTGGAGTCAGGCAGGCAAACATACCTGAAGAACAAACGAAAGAGTTCCTCACCATCTTCTCCCATACAAAAGCAAGGGGGAAGGTACACCAGCAGATTCAAGACACATAAAGGTTGTATCATTGTTTGATAAGTGCATGCTGTTTCAGTATTCCCTAGATGTCAATTGATCCAAACTCATTATGACAAACCCAAAATCGAAATGGAAGAACAAACATTCTGCATATTTATTTCCTGTAAGAGGACACTAGTTGTCTAAAACTGCCAGAGGAACTAAGAGGATCTATGTGGCATTCTCTAAGTCTGCAAAAAATACCTAAAATTTTAGAGTGCTGTTCCTAAGTACCATTAGCATTTCAAAAGAGACAGCCAGAAGAGCTAGAATGGTCGGCAGTGACAAGTAGGTATCATCCCCTTTGCTGCAATACAGAGATTGGATATTGTTTTCCTCCAAAAAGTCCTTGGGAAGCTAAGGAGAAATGACAGACACTGGCTCTGCACTCTTGGGTGTGCTACTCTTCATGCAGGGGAGGGAAAGGTGTCGAGTGATAAAGGGCTTCAGAAAAAATCCATGTTCCGTATCAAGGGAAAGCAGATGAGCCCCGTGCCAGAAAAGCCAGATTGTAAGAGACAGAGCTGCACTCTGGGACCACTTGCAAACAAAGCTGGTAGCAACTGTGATTCACACTAGCACATATGCTTGTTTTGCTGTTGAAATCTCAGTCAAGGACTCCATAATCCTAAAGAAGGAACTCTAAAAGAAGGAGTAAGACAAAAAATAAAATAAAAACACAATTTTCATCTGTAAAAAGCAAAATATTGCATGTGTTAAAGGGCTACATAAAGAGACATCATCTAACAGAATGGTGAGCAACCAAGCAGGAAAACTAACTCCTAATACCTGGTACATCTAAGTTTTGGAAAGACCTTGAAAGACCTGTTTTCTATATCCAGGCTTTTAGCTTCAAAGATGAAACCCTTACTCATGTTTTAAGAAAAAAGTTTAAGAGATTTCTGAGCTATGGGATTAAATTCTTTAAGCACGTTTCATCAGATTTCTCACTGCAAGATAAATTGAAATCTGTTAATAAAAAAAAAATATTAGGACATTCTCTACAACCTATGTTGAAAACAACAGATCACAGTGATAAAAAACATAAGCAGAAAACAACTTTCTCCAAATATTACTGTTCTTGTATTTCTTGCAATCTGTAACATAACAAGGTTAATTAAGGACAAAGTAGCAGTTCCTCTGTTTTGCTCATGAGAAACATAACTTCAAACCATACTTAAATGCAGTTTTCAAATATATATTATTTAATACAGCAGCAACACACTGCACCTTATAACAGTGCTGCTCTTATTAATGAAGTTTGCAGTGCTTTAAGAAAAATGTGAAGAGAAGTGCTTTCAGCAGAATCATTGCACATTAAAAATTAAGGAATCAAAAAGAAAGCACAGCTCAGCACACTTGTAATAAACATATTTCTCATTTAAACAGATCAGAAACAGCATCCTACCCTTAAAGCTGGTAACAGATGACTACAGTGTGTGAACAGCATCACTTGTCAGTGTTTAGCCACCTTCTCTTTTTGCACTCACGATGTTAAAAAAAAAGGTATGGGGCGAGGGGAACAGAAGAAGGTAAGCACTAACAATTTATGGATCAGCCACAACTGATTTAATCCGAATGGCTTTTGAACAAAGATGGCATTAGAAAATCCAAAATTTCAAATAACTTATTAAAGAAAGCTTCTTCCTTCCCTTCCCTAACAACCTACTGTCATCTCTTTACCTCTCTCCAGCTGGACTGCAGACCTCATGAGGAGCCATAACAAATTAGTTCATGGCTGTATAAGCTTCTGCTTCATTACACAGCATAATGATAATTCAGGGAAGAAACTCCAGGCCTGTTCTCTTTACATTCCCTCTAACTCCCTATAGGAAGCACTGTCTTCTAGTGATTTTGTTAATGTGCCGCAAGTTTATCTGATGTTCAGTCTTTTAATAAAACTTCCTAATTGCTTTTAATTTTTAAAATAAATTGAAAGAAAGACTGATGGCTAAAAGGGTAAAAAAGTCAGGGAAAAAAGTCTATCTTGTTCCAAGGGCAACATATGCAATTAGGAACACTGCCTCAAAAAGAGCCCAATACATTTGTGTGCATTCAGACAAGGCACAGCCCTAATGATGGTAAGCAGAGCTCCTAACATGTCAGTGTGGAGGACAAGCGCAGATATTGAACAAAACCACAGTTTTGTTGCAGAGTTAAGACTGCAATTCCAGCTTACACCTTAGAGATATAAGAAAAGCCATGAGTATATCTCTCAGGCTGGTCTAAGTGTATCTACTATCTTTCAGCACCAGTTGGTATCCCTGCCTGCCACACTGCAATTAAGTTCTGATCCAAAACTGTATTTTAAAAAAGACAGGTTTCAAACCACTGCTCCCTAAAATGCAACAAGGTGCAGAAGCCACCACCAAGTTACCAACAGTCAGGGTGCTACTGATGTCTCAAATGCTGCACCATCTCAGCAGGAGCAGTCTGCAATGGCAGGAGAGGTGGCTAACGCACTATGCACTTATTCTGGATTTTTGCATCAGTGATAAACACACACTGTTCCCCAAGGAGTACTGCAAATGTATATAGCATGTGGCTAAACAGCTGGAACAGAGATTGCAACTCTTCAGCTGAGGAGCATCAAGAGTTCCACAGTCAGAAGGAGATCTCACAGCCTCATCCTTCTTTGCTAAGTAACACTCTTGATTCTCAGTTGCTGCGGCAGAGAGCTGTTTCCCAAGCTTTCCTTTTCAATATCTCTACAGGGAAATATCTTAGTTTGAGAACTAATATTTATATCAGCTTCCTTATTTTAAAAGGACCACAGCCATTGGTCTGCAAGCCTTTTGGGACTACATGCAAAGCTGCCTTACAATGCCTGCATTAGAGCCTCAAAGCTGACTTGGTCTTAGTTTCTTTCTCAATTGGAGGAAGAAAGAGACCTGCAGCCAATATGACTCTAAGCTTCCTTGAAAATCTGCTACTCACCCAACATTTTCTAATATATCTTTTTACTTCTACTTGTAGATAGTGCAGTTTACAGTTCTCAGTCCTAATGAGAAAACAATTTTAGTTGTTCATACACACAAGAGAATTTGCAAAATGCTGCACATCTGACTTGAGTCAAACAAAAATCCCAGTGCTCTCACAGATGTTTGACTAGTCATGCCAGAAAGTATTTTCTCATTTCCAAATATGACCTAAAACTTTCTTTTTGCAATATTCCATATTCAATAGCTGTGGATGCCTCTTGCCTTACAGCTCTTTAAGAAACACACAAAGGTGGTCAATATTTTACTTTCAGACCATGTGATATTGCATCAAAAAGCGGCTTTAAAACAGACCCTGGTTTGGTCACCTTACAGTCACACAGTTATGGTAGCAGCTACACTGCTCTGCATTGCCTCTGCCAGGAAGGAGAATAGGGAATAGAGAGGAGGCAGGATGGTAAGTGCCACATGTCTTTTGTCTAGTACTTTTTGAAGGTTCTCGATTTAAATAATAAATAATTAATAAATTTAATTTATTAAAGCAGTATTTATTTAAGTAATAATGAGCGTAAAATCTCTCCAGATCTTTATTAGTACAACACTCTATTTTTCCCTATACAGACAGAAATCGTGGAACCACTTTTGGTACAACATATTTAAATATCACAGTTCCTGTTTGCTTTAATTTTTAAACTAGAGCAACCACATCTACTTTACTTTTCAACCAGGAAGTGAACAAATGACACAGCCACCTAACGTATGAATTTCTGGGGCTAAACCTGCAACATGGGATTTTAAACTACTCTGATAAAGTCAGAAAACATGACACAAACCAGGAAAACTGAAGAAACAAGAACATCCTCTTTTCTTTAGTAAAACAATGTTCAGAGTCCCTCTGAGTTCTCTGACCCTTATTCATGCCTAGAGACTTCATTCTTTCCCAGTAATTGCTCTTTGAGATTACACGAAAAGTCCGTGAAGCCAGAGAATAAGTGATAGGACACCAGTAAATGAAGCATGAGTCATTATTGTCTGCCATCACTCAAGCACATGAATGCGAATGCTGGCACAAGCCTAGACATTAAATGCACTGATGACACTGACTCATAGGGTGCAGCAGTTAACTATCAATGTAGTCATCATCCTCTCTGTACTTCAAGCTTCAAGTGCACTCTGTAATAATGAGATTCTTCATGCTCTAGACAAATTCAGCAGTGGAAGGCCTGAGGCTTCACATCAATTCGGTTTGTGTCAATGGCTTAAAGAAAAAAAAAGACCCACCAAGCTTCAAAATCTTTAAGTGTGAAAGAAAAAAAAAGATTGCAGTTTGTTGTATCTTTTACCTTTCCAAACCCACTAAGGAAGTAGAACCAAATAAAGCAAGGAGAGGGGGAGAGGAAATGTTAAAAACAGCTCCTTCTCCTCTGGGAAAAAGCCAGTAGAACACAGAGACAAACAAAAAAAACAAAACGACGACCTCTTCCTTAATATTACCTCATCCTGAAATGAAGCACAGGGGAGATTCAGTTCTAAAACAGATTAAGACAAGTAAGGTTGTAATAACAAATTAAAGTGAGGTTGTGGGAAACCAGGATGGGTATATGGCTGCATGTATGTAACGAATGTACAGTAATCTCAAAAACACGCTTTTGCCCGATGCAGTAGCTAAAGGGAAAAAAATATTTTTCTATGATGGGAAAGAGGAAACGAAGGGTAAAATACTGATGCTTTTCAAGTCAGCAGAATTTTTGAAATCAACTTCAAATGGATTGACTATTTAACCTGAAGAGAAGCTAAAATTAATATTTAAACTCATCAGCATGAAAAACACTGTAACTGTTTCTTTGGAAAACTGCAGTAACAAATTCTGGCTCAATGAAAATTGCTACAATCTCCTCTATCACAACTCATTAAAGATCGAAGTGCCTGTAATTGAACCATAAATCTCCTTTGTTCTTACAGAGACTAACTGAATAAAACAAAACCGTAGATATTTACGGTGATATACTTAGCAGTAGCAAAACAAAATATTATTTCAAAGTAATATTATAATGATCCCTTAATCAAATCCACATCAGGAAAAAAATGGAAAGAGAGTATGAAGAACAAAGAGAAATGGCTCTCAAACTTGGAGTCCTTGTGTCCCAGTCACAAGTTCTTGAGGATAACATTGATACAATGAGTAATCAATGAATTAATAACCTTTGGGAAAGAGGGATTATAGTCTCTACTTGGATAGTACCCAAGACATTTTGAAGACTACTTTAATCTAAATTAACACAAGTTTCCCAAGAAACTCTCGGACGATCATCCTCTAATTTTGAGTCACTGAGGTTACCCAGTGAATCAGAACTAAAACAAGAAGACAGAAAGATGAGTTCTGCAGAACAACAAACAATAGTAATGGCTGGGGAAGGCTCTGGGAGACTGTCTCTAACTAATCATTTTTATGAAACTGAGTAAAGTTCCTGGTAAATCTTTGAAAATAACACAAAATTTTTCATCTCTCTCTACTCTTGGAATCAAGTTCCTGACCTTTGGCCTTACAACAGTAAGCACAGGTTACTCTTTGCCTTCTGAATTTGTCCTGCAACAAGCAGAAGGTTTCAAGCTGTCTTAGGTTGTAAAATAGGACGTGACCAAAAGCATGTATTCTATTGCCATCTCCATGAATTGCTGAAAACAGGTGGGGCAGTATTCCCTCTGGGTTATCCTCTGTTAATGGGCCCATCAGTGCCCTGCCCATGACTCACAGATAACACACACCTGGACTATCTCCTGTTAATGGGCCCATCAGTGGCTTATCTCAAGATTCATCATCCTATTGTGAGACATTCGACCCAGAGGGAGGGACCAGGCAGTTCATCCTGGATATAAACCGGGATGTTGAAAACCATAAGCAGCCTTCTTCCACTGGGTATCCAGAGGACGGGTGCTACACGCCTACCAGTGAATCTTCCAAAGAAGACCAGACCTTTTCTACAGGATCACTGTTTCAACAGAACCACAACCATCGCTTCAGGAGGACTGCAGCCACCAGCTTACTGGACTGCCACTGCTGTCAGGGCGTCAGGTCGTATCTGACTCTGTCAGTCTAAACCAGTCCTTTCTCCTGTTTTGTTTTTATATATATAAGTAAAGAACTGTTATTCCTGTTTCCTATATTTTTTGCCTGAAAGCCCCTTGATTTCAAATTTATAATAATTCGGAGGGAAGGGGGGTGCATCTTCCATTCCAAAGGGAGGCTCCTGCCTTCCTTAGCAGATACCTGTCTTTCAAACCAAGACACAAGCCAATGGCAGGCACGTGGCACTGCATGCTCCAAACATGAGTTCATTTATACTGACAAGCAAATTTCCTTCCACCTCACACTGATGAGTAGTTGAAGGATCTACTCACTCTTATCAACATGTGTCAGGTAGGAGAGCAGCTCAGGCAACAGCCAGAAGAGAAACCTTTCCAAGGCAAATGCTTGATGGCAAGGCAAACTCACGATGCTTTTGTCAAGAGCATGCAAATGGAGTACAGTGGGACACAGAAGGACACAAGATGACAGGGACTAGGAAAAATAACAGTTACTCTGTAAATTGGCAAATATATAACTTTTGCATAACTTCATAGCACTGAGCCCCTGCGTGAGACCAAGAAACATCAACTAATGCACCACAGCATTGATAACTTTTGCTCTTTGCTTGAACAAGCAGTAAGCACAATGAGAAAACTTCTGATGCCGCTCACCATTATAAAGTCCTGCTGACATAGAGAGGCCAGAGTAGGCAGAGCTGCTCTCAAACAGCTCAACTTTTGGTTTTCTGCTGGTTGTAGTGGGTTTGTTCACATCTTTTACTTTCTGCGAGATGCGGGACTTGGAGAAATGCAAAGCAGACTTAAAACTTTAAAGAATACAAAGCGGTTTATTACTAACAGGAAATAATAAATTAATGCAAAGCCCCCTTTTCTTCCAGCACTTCCCCTTTTTACCCAACTCACACAAAGGATAGCAAAACCTAGATTTTGGTAAGTAGTTGCAGTTATTAAAAGTCTCTCTAATATTTGAGGAAAAAGAGGTTTCTTTTGCTCATTGTGGTTTCCAAACTCCCACTAGCAGACAGACCTGCCAGGATTTCTGCTGCCGTGAAAAGGTATCTCTCTCATGACAAAACTCACAGTCTCTTTCACACTACCTGCCATGGGCTACACATGGGGTGTCTCTCATTTAAGGACAGGCAAATTCCAGCCTGGAAATCAACAGCTTTCTTCTTCACAAAAATTCTAAAAAGTCTCTTACAGCTCCTCACATGCTCCTAGGTAACCTGACATGGTCACCGTTCTTCTGCAGGCTGCACATAGAATTCTCCTTCCCTCCATGTCTTTTTAAAGAGAAAAAACCAGTTTGTGATATTACAGTCTTTACCACGACCTGCAGAAAGCAAGTTTAAGCTTTTCGCACTGAGGCACGACTCTGCCTTTTTTTCCCGCTGCCATCTTCAGCTCCGTCCCACATGACTTACTTTCTCTTTCTTTCTCTGACCTCGATGCCGCCGTGTTGAAGAGTTAGTTTCTTCGTGTTTTATGCTGGAGAAAAGTCACTTTTCCTTTATGCTGCCGGCTGCTTGTGTCTTTCTTCAGCCTTGACACAGGCTGCGTTAGTTGCAGAAAACTGTATCGGCCCCCGCCAGACCTGTGCGGGAGGCCGTGGGAGGAGAAGGGAAGCCCGCCAGTCCCCAGAAGCTGCTCCAGGTGAATTCAGCAGTGTGGCAGTCCATGGCTGGTGTCCATGGCTGGTGTCCGTGGCTGGTGTTAGCTGCCCGTGGCTCTGAGAGGGTTCTCTCGCAGCGAACCGGGGCCGTGCTGCGGTGCCAGGAGAAGCAGGAGAAGCAGGAGGAGGCCAGGAGGCCACACCCCGGGCCCGGCAGGCCACCACTCTGCCGAGCGAGCAAGAACAAAAAAGGCAGTTTCCGCATCTCCACGGGGTTTAAATACACAAATTCCAAAAAATGCAATTGGCCCAGAAGCCTGTCAATCAACTCAGCTCCAATCCACTAGTGGTTGTACCAATTGTTCCTTTGTCCTGAAGCATGTCTCCTGAAGATACAGAAGGATCTCACTGTGGTTGAGCACTTTTGGGAAAGTTCATGAAGAGACAGAGGTTGTGCCATGATCAGCATGCTGATGCCCTCAAGCTCTGTACTGCCACTCCCACAAGGATTGAAAATCAGGAACAGAGTTGTCTTGTCTGGTAGGGCATGGAACTGAAGGACTAACTAGTGACACTAAATGAGTTAGATGAAGGTGCTAGAAGGGTAGATATACTGCTAATCAAAGGCTGATTGCTTTAGATAACATAGGCAAGCATTTCGAGGAAGGTAAGAGTCCTGAACAAAGGCCATGTTTATCTTATAAAACAAAGTTTTATATGAAAGGTTCCTCCCCAAAAAAGAATTATCTCTGTGCTTTAGGTTTCAAACATTCTCACCTCAGACATGTAAAGCAAAGATTTCACTTCTTGTATACAACAACTCCGACACAACACATACAGTGAAACAAACTGAAGGTACAACTAAGTTGCTACATGTCAATGGCCTCAAACTTTACTGCAGCATTTGTGATAAGAAAAATATTGATTTCCTTCTGTCAACACAGATGGGCAAAAAGCCCTTCCACAAATATTCCCTATTATTTCTGTAAAGACTATCTTTGCTCTCCTTATAGTGAGAGGGTCATAGCCTCCCTGTGGAGATGCCTTTATGGCCTGTGCAAAATTGAAACAGGGAGCCTAATGGGTCTTGTTAGAGACTAAACAGGCATGCTGATACCTAGTTGAAATTGAACTTAACACCTCAGGTTGTTCACGTCAATTTGCTGAAACATGGTGAAAAAAGGTAATTGTCAATTAATGAACCATTGACTTGGGGTTGGTAGAAATCAATAACATGAAACAATATGAAACTATACAGTCTTAATCAGTATTCTGTAACAAAAAGGCTTTTAGACAGACACAGAGTAATTGGCTGTTCCTTTGTGGCCCATCCTCTAAGCTATACAATTGTCCAATTAAAATATAACATCCATAGCAACACAGTTGTTTGTTGTGGTTTGGGGTTTTTTTTATATGCACTAGGTTACATTTGTTAAATCGAAAGCTGCAGACACTGAAAGAGCATGCACAGAAGAGTAAAACATGAATCAAATCCAAAGGCTCAAATTCAGGTCAGATACCACAGTTATGAACCTTAGCCTCCCAATTCACTATCCTTCTAATTATATGTAGAGGCTTGATGATAGAATTCACATCTCTAGGGTTCCTCCAGAAACATAACATTGCTCAAGTAGAAATTTTTGTTGTAAAAGCCTCTCAGGACAATTTCACATTTTTCATAGAAGAAACAAGACCAGTTTCAGATTAAACTTAACTTATTTCCACCAAACAGTAAGCATCCACATAGTCATCCAAAACCAAGAAAAAATACCAAGAGTTCTTGGAAAGGTTGGATGTGCACTAGAGGAAGCATGCTCAGGAAAACTTCTCCAGCCCCTTTCCCCTCCTCATGATTTACGGTAAAATGAAAGGATTGTATCAAAATGGTCCCACTATGTTGCAAGATTAACAGAAGTTCCTGAATGGAAGTTAAAGACCTGCTGCAAACAGTGTGCCCAGAGGAATCACAATAAAGGTCAGCATTTCCTCACCTAGACCTACCCTTTTGAATCCATTATTGACTAATGTGTTCTTAAGACTAGTTTTTCCTACTTGAAAATTTTATAATACAAGGTAAGATAAAGAATTTATTACATACTTGTGCTGCATACTGGCCACTAATAATAGAGCAGATTATAGGGTGGTTGGTTGNTATGCTGCCGGCTGCTTGTGTCTTTCTTCAGCCTTGACACAGGCTGCGTTAGTTGCAGAAAACTGTATCGGCCCCCGCCAGACCTGTGCGGGAGGCCGTGGGAGGAGAAGGGAAGCCCGCCAGTCCCCAGAAGCTGCTCCAGGTGAATTCAGCAGTGTGGCAGTCCATGGCTGGTGTCCATGGCTGGTGTCCGTGGCTGGTGTTAGCTGCCCGTGGCTCTGAGAGGGTTCTCTCGCAGCGAACCGGGGCCGTGCTGCGGTGCCAGGAGAAGCAGGAGAAGCAGGAGGAGGCCAGGAGGCCACACCCCGGGCCCGGCAGGCCACCACTCTGCCGAGCGAGCAAGAACAAAAAAGGCAGTTTCCGCATCTCCACGGGGTTTAAATACACAAATTCCAAAAAATGCAATTGGCCCAGAAGCCTGTCAATCAACTCAGCTCCAATCCACTAGTGGTTGTACCAATTGTTCCTTTGTCCTGAAGCATGTCTCCTGAAGATACAGAAGGATCTCACTGTGGTTGAGCACTTTTGGGAAAGTTCATGAAGAGACAGAGGTTGTGCCATGATCAGCATGCTGATGCCCTCAAGCTCTGTACTGCCACTCCCACAAGGATTGAAAATCAGGAACAGAGTTGTCTTGTCTGGTAGGGCATGGAACTGAAGGACTAACTAGTGACACTAAATGAGTTAGATGAAGGTGCTAGAAGGGTAGATATACTGCTAATCAAAGGCTGATTGCTTTAGATAACATAGGCAAGCATTTCGAGGAAGGTAAGAGTCCTGAACAAAGGCCATGTTTATCTTATAAAACAAAGTTTTATATGAAAGGTTCCTCCCCAAAAAAGAATTATCTCTGTGCTTTAGGTTTCAAACATTCTCACCTCAGACATGTAAAGCAAAGATTTCACTTCTTGTATACAACAACTCCGACACAACACATACAGTGAAACAAACTGAAGGTACAACTAAGTTGCTACATGTCAATGGCCTCAAACTTTACTGCAGCATTTGTGATAAGAAAAATATTGATTTCCTTCTGTCAACACAGATGGGCAAAAAGCCCTTCCACAAATATTCCCTATTATTTCTGTAAAGACTATCTTTGCTCTCCTTATAGTGAGAGGGTCATAGCCTCCCTGTGGAGATGCCTTTATGGCCTGTGCAAAATTGAAACAGGGAGCCTAATGGGTCTTGTTAGAGACTAAACAGGCATGCTGATACCTAGTTGAAATTGAACTTAACACCTCAGGTTGTTCACGTCAATTTGCTGAAACATGGTGAAAAAAGGTAATTGTCAATTAATGAACCATTGACTTGGGGTTGGTAGAAATCAATAACATGAAACAATATGAAACTATACAGTCTTAATCAGTATTCTGTAACAAAAAGGCTTTTAGACAGACACAGAGTAATTGGCTGTTCCTTTGTGGCCCATCCTCTAAGCTATACAATTGTCCAATTAAAATATAACATCCATAGCAACACAGTTGTTTGTTGTGGTTTGGGGTTTTTTTTATATGCACTAGGTTACATTTGTTAAATCGAAAGCTGCAGACACTGAAAGAGCATGCACAGAAGAGTAAAACATGAATCAAATCCAAAGGCTCAAATTCAGGTCAGATACCACAGTTATGAACCTTAGCCTCCCAATTCACTATCCTTCTAATTATATGTAGAGGCTTGATGATAGAATTCACATCTCTAGGGTTCCTCCAGAAACATAACATTGCTCAAGTAGAAATTTTTGTTGTAAAAGCCTCTCAGGACAATTTCACATTTTTCATAGAAGAAACAAGACCAGTTTCAGATTAAACTTAACTTATTTCCACCAAACAGTAAGCATCCACATAGTCATCCAAAACCAAGAAAAAATACCAAGAGTTCTTGGAAAGGTTGGATGTGCACTAGAGGAAGCATGCTCAGGAAAACTTCTCCAGCCCCTTTCCCCTCCTCATGATTTACGGTAAAATGAAAGGATTGTATCAAAATGGTCCCACTATGTTGCAAGATTAACAGAAGTTCCTGAATGGAAGTTAAAGACCTGCTGCAAACAGTGTGCCCAGAGGAATCACAATAAAGGTCAGCATTTCCTCACCTAGACCTACCCTTTTGAATCCATTATTGACTAATGTGTTCTTAAGACTAGTTTTTCCTACTTGAAAATTTTATAATACAAGGTAAGATAAAGAATTTATTACATACTTGTGCTGCATACTGGCCACTAATAATAGAGCAGATTATAGGGTGGTTGGTTGGATTTTAAATGATAAATTATTACACTGCTATCTCTAGGACTGGGCAGGATGCCCATGATAGAAATAATTAATGTTGGAAAAGACCTCCAGGATTATCAAGTCCAACCTCTGACAGAACACTACCACGTCAACCATAGCACTAAATGCCACATTTCTTGTACACTTCCAGGGATGGTGACTCCATCACCTCTCCAGCCCATTCCAATGCTTAAACACCTTTACAGTGAAGAAACTTTTCCTGATGTCCAACCTGAACCTCTCCTGGCACAGCTTGAAGCCATTTTCTCTTGTCCTATCACTAGCTGCCTGGGAGAAAAGAATGACCCCCTCCGCTAAAATATGATCTTTTAGATCATAATCCATCCAAACATGCACCTGTTTTAACAGCTTGACGGGAAACAATGAGTCATTTAAAACAACAAAGAAGTGATTAATTTCTTTAACAAGGTAAAAATTAAGAAAAAATGTTCTTTTTTACTATATGTCATTTGAGACTGTCAGGCACAATACCAAAAAGAGGTGGTCATTCAGATCCAAAGAAGCAGCTTGGTACTTGAAAAACGAATGGCAGAACTGAAAATTAAGATGTCTGTCCTGTGACACAAACACAAGACACTCCAAAAACTGCAGTTGTAACCCCATCCATTATACTCCAGTAAAAATTCTGACTGATCAGCTGCAAGAAGGAAGCTTTCACTTCACAGAGACTGCTCTTCAGCAATCCCTTCTTCACAATCAATGTGCTTTATAGGTGTTACACAATATAATGTATTTCAGATTTCCTTAAATATGGTGGGTAGGTTGGAAACTAATAGCACATGGACAAGCACTCCTTACAAGGCTACATTTTTAGCCAGCCTTACACAAGTGGCCCACAAAACATTTAGGCTACAGAAGACGGCAGATTAAGCACATTCATTTTAAGAGAATAAAAATGAAAACAGAAAAATTCTTTTAAGTTATCTTTGCAAGCTGGATTTTGCATGTACATTTGGACAGTGCCATGCCAGTGCTAAGGGCTTTTCTGGTTTCTACCAGAAACCCACAAACAAGATTTTCTTTTCTCTTTTAATGAGAAACAACACCAGGTTATCACTTTCGGGCATCTAGATGTTATTATCTCTGATGCAGCACTTGCAATCACTGTAGGGCTAGCAGAAAGAGGCAAACCAAAGAAAAAATGTTGTACTTAGTAAGGATTAAAATTCCCAAGGTTATTTCAAAAGATTATTTAAGCTCTTTGAGAAGGAAAAGCATGGAAGAGGTGTCAGTATTCCATTAACAATGCACTTACTATCCACCATCAGCTGGAAATACCAGAGTACTTGGCATCTTGTTAACACCAGAATCACTCATTTAATTACACATAGATTCTCACCCTCCAAACTGGAATGAATCCTAAGCTTTGGAAACATCACTGTGTGTTGGACACTGTCACACAGGCCATTATAGTTTTAATGCACAAGCTAAGCAGCAGCACTGCTGCATTTCACAGAGAGACTGGAAAGCTGTATTTGAACAGCATCATGAAATTGTTTTAATTAAGGACATTTTTTTTAAGAATTATTGAACTTAATAAATTTAATGTCAGGCTTGAAATTAAATACCCAAACATATTAAAACATTAAAAAAAACCCCAAGAGTGCTACCTTAGTGTCTCACAGTGCATCTCAGCTTTATCATGAGTTCCGTATAGAAACAAATAAGGAAAAGGTGAAGAGTTTGGGGCGAGCAGTCAACACAAACTGTATCCATGGTTCTGGTCTCAGGGCTAAAGCCAGTGGAAACAATTCAAAGTACCACAGTTGTTCTAGTGCCAACACTTTTTGGGGAAAAGGGGAAATGCAAAGTAGAACTGGTATTAGAGGGAAACTCTGTTAAAAAGGCAACAGCCCTTTGGGAAAGGACATTTCTATAATGATTATTCCTTTTGTCCCTTTAGAGCCTTTCTTTTTGGGGTTTACACAATTAAAAAAGCTTCACTGATATTGAACATTTACCAACTCTGTAACTTCCTTATTTGTTAAAAAGTGTACAAATCCTACAACCTAGTTTAACATTTATAGGGCTTGTTAAAGGTCAGCAGCAAACAGTCATGAAAGCAAAGAGGCAGTGGTAGATTATCTTTTCAAAGTGAAAGAAGGAAAGAATCACTAAAGATAAAGGGGGGAAAAAAAAGTCTGATGTCCAGTAGCAGCAAGGAGTGTGAAGAAATTAAATCATCCTATTCTGGCAAGCATCCTCATTCTTCTGCAAATACCAAGGCTTTTATCATGCAGCTGTCAAACACCTAGACACTGTTCACCATGTAATAGGCAAGTGCAAAATTCAGTGGTAGAATTTTCATATTCTGCAAAGGCTTATTTAGACAGATAAAAGGAAGCTCTCTTATAATTATACATGAATTACAAAAAAAAAAATCACACAGGACCTCCATTAATTTCTATATGAAGTCTAGTATGTTTGATGCCATTTCTATATTCATTTCCTAGTATNCTGACAGAACACTACCACGTCAACCATAGCACTAAATGCCACATTTCTTGTACACTTCCAGGGATGGTGACTCCATCACCTCTCCAGCCCATTCCAATGCTTAAACACCTTTACAGTGAAGAAACTTTTCCTGATGTCCAACCTGAACCTCTCCTGGCACAGCTTGAAGCCATTTTCTCTTGTCCTATCACTAGCTGCCTGGGAGAAAAGAATGACCCCCTCCGCTAAAATATGATCTTTTAGATCATAATCCATCCAAACATGCACCTGTTTTAACAGCTTGACGGGAAACAATGAGTCATTTAAAACAACAAAGAAGTGATTAATTTCTTTAACAAGGTAAAAATTAAGAAAAAATGTTCTTTTTTACTATATGTCATTTGAGACTGTCAGGCACAATACCAAAAAGAGGTGGTCATTCAGATCCAAAGAAGCAGCTTGGTACTTGAAGAACGAATGGCAGAACTGAAAATTAAGATGTCTGTCCTGTGACACAAACACAAGACACTCCAAAAACTGCAGTTGTAACCCCATCCATTATACTCCAGTAAAAATTCTGACTGATCAGCTGCAAGAAGGAAGCTTTCACTTCACAGAGACTGCTCTTCAGCAATCCCTTCTTCACAATCAATGTGCTTTATAGGTGTTACACAATATAATGTATTTCAGATTTCCTTAAATATGGTGGGTAGGTTGGAAACTAATAGCACATGGACAAGCACTCCTTAAAAGGCTACATTTTTAGCCAGCCTTACACAAGTGGCCCACAAAACATTTAGGCTACAGAAGACGGCAGATTAAGCACATTCATTTTAAGAGAATAAAAATGAAAACAGAAAAATTCTTTTAAGTTATCTTTGCAAGCTGGATTTTGCATGTACATTTGGACAGTGCCATGCCAGTGCTAAGGGCTTTTCTGGTTTCTACCAGAAACCCACAAACAAGATTTTCTTTTCTCTTTTAATGAGAAACAACACCAGGTTATCACTTTCGGGCATCTAGATGTTATTATCTCTGATGCAGCACTTGCAATCACTGTAGGGCTAGCAGAAAGAGGCAAACCAAAGAAAAAATGTTGTACTTAGTAAGGATTAAAATTCCCAAGGTTATTTCAAAAGATTATTTAAGCTCTTTGAGAAGGAAAAGCATGGAAGAGGTGTCAGTATTCCATTAACAATGCACTTACTATCCACCATCAGCTGGAAATACCAGAGTACTTGGCATCTTGTTAACACCAGAATCACTCATTTAATTACACATAGATTCTCACCCTCCAAACTGGAATGAATCCTAAGCTTTGGAAACATCACTGTGTGTTGGACACTGTCACACAGGCCATTATAGTTTTAATGCACAAGCTAAGCAGCAGCACTGCTGCATTTCACAGAGAGACTGGAAAGCTGTATTTGAACAGCATCATGAAATTGTTTTAATTAAGGACATTTTTTTTAAGAATTATTGAACTTAATAAATTTAATGTCAGGCTTGAAATTAAATACCCAAACATATTAAAACATTAAAAAAAACCCCAAGAGTGCTACCTTAGTGTCTCACAGTGCATCTCAGCTTTATCATGAGTTCCGTATAGAAACAAATAAGGAAAAGGTGAAGAGTTTGGGGCGAGCAGTCAACACAAACTGTATCCATGGTTCTGGTCTCAGGGCTAAAGCCAGTGGAAACAATTCAAAGTACCACAGTTGTTCTAGTGCCAACACTTTTTGGGGAAAAGGGGAAATGCAAAGTAGAACTGGTATTAGAGGGAAACTCTGTTAAAAAGGCAACAGCCCTTTGGGAAAGGACATTTCTATAATGATTATTCCTTTTGTCCCTTTAGAGCCTTTCTTTTTGGGGTTTACACAATTAAAAAAGCTTCACTGATATTGAACATTTACCAACTCTGTAACTTCCTTATTTGTTAAAAAGTGTACAAATCCTACAACCTAGTTTAACATTTATAGGGCTTGTTAAAGGTCAGCAGCAAACAGTCATGAAAGCAAAGAGGCAGTGGTAGATTATCTTTTCAAAGTGAAAGAAGGAAAGAATCACTAAAGATAAAGGGGGGAAAAAAAAGTCTGATGTCCAGTAGCAGCAAGGAGTGTGAAGAAATTAAATCATCCTATTCTGGCAAGCATCCTCATTCTTCTGCAAATACCAAGGCTTTTATCATGCAGCTGTCAAACACCTAGACACTGTTCACCATGTAATAGGCAAGTGCAAAATTCAGTGGTAGAATTTTCATATTCTGCAAAGGCTTATTTAGACAGATAAAAGGAAGCTCTCTTATAATTATACATGAATTACAAAAAAAAAAATCACACAGGACCTCCATTAATTTCTATATGAAGTCTAGTATGTTTGATGCCATTTCTATATTCATTTCCTAGTATGGCAAAGTTTTCTATTTTTAATAATAGCACAGCAGATGTTGATAAGGAGCAGCTAACCTCAGAAGATGCAGTTGAGGGTCCTGTGAAATTAACATATAACAAGCTTTGATTTGGTGAGATAAATAGAATAAAATCGGTCTTTTTCAGAGATTACCATTTACATTTAACGTATGTATCATTAGAGAAAAATCTGTAGAAATGAGTAAGGTAACATGAAGATTTTGTTTCAAGCTGACAACTTGACCTGTTTGCCCATACTGTGACTTAATATTAAGTTAGTTCACTGAAGTGTCCTCTGCAAACAACCAGGCCAGAGTAACTGGAAAAAGATTAAAGGGAAAAAAAATATCAACCTATTATTCATTTCAGCTTCTCAAATCATCATCAATATGCTTCTACTTTGAGAACCTTCCAGAAAAAGCAGGCTAACTTCCTCAGATACTACAGGTTTTGCGTAACAGTTTTGCACCTGCCTGTTTTAAAGACTTCTGAGTGAAGAAGCTGAGATCCCAAGCAAATCCCAAATAAGACACCAACAGAACTTCAGACACATCGGTTAAACAATGACTTGCTGCCCAGCTACGCAAACCTTCTAAAAGCCTCTCAAGTCCTGCAGGTTTTTGCCCCACGGTATTCTCTCTATCTGACTGAGATGCTGGCTATGCTCCCGAATCTCCTAAAGCAAAATGATGTCACAAGCCATACTGCTGCGTGTTTGCTTTGGTCTGCAGTGCACCACCATTTACTATCACCTAAAACCTCCAGCAGACCAGGCCTAGAAAGAGACACAGTAACCAACTTCAAGCTTTTAGTAAATAAAGCTGGGGAAAAAAAACACCAAGATGCAGAGTCTACCTCAGCAGAGCCAGTAGTTCTCTGGAAAGCCCACGAGAATGTTAATCCAGTGGAAGAAACCACGGTTTAGAGATGCATTCCATTTACTGGGAATTTCAGAAGGATTCTCTGAAAAACACTATAGCATCTCATAGGGGCAAGCCACATTTACACAGGCTTCACCTACTTGCAGGAAGAAATGCTTGAAGAGCAAGATTGCATTGGCAGAAATGGTTTGTTCAACAGCTTTCAAAGCAGTTGTGTGATGGAACCACAGGCCAGGAGGTAAACTGGTAAGTCAGAATGGAAAAATATGGTGCTCCACTGATGCCACTATCCTCACACTTGTCTTTCTCACCCCTTTCTCTTCCAATATTCATGGATGCTCAACCATCACTAAGATGACATATAATTTGGTTACTCTCTGAATATATTTTTGGTCAGTAGCAAAGAACTGCAGAATAGAAGCACTATCACTACCTATCCTGAAATGAAGCCTGCCAATAGGCTCCAACAGGCCGCACAACTCGTAAGGGATGATCTCAGAACAGTCTGGACTGTTTAGAGACCAGAGCTAATGAAGAACCCCTAAGGCTTATAAGCCCTCTTACAATTTTTTACTACAGTTGCTCTCCTCCTTTTATCCACCATCAGAATTCTAGGGTTTTGTGTTTTGGTGGCGTTTTCTGTTCTGTTGTTCACTGACACAAGACCTCATTATGTTTGCATATTTTGAAATACAGTAAGATGACAATGTCAATTTTATATTCTTTAACATTGGTTTAGCTATTTTATTCTTCCCTTCTTTTATTTCCCACTCTTGCCTCAATGCCACCCACAGGAAAAAGTAGTGAAAACTGATTTGCCTGCAGTATTTTGAAACAAAAGATATAACTGTCTCTTCTAAAGGGCTGGCCACTACTACTTTCAATGACATCCACATGTCCAGACAGTCATACAAAGCAAATTCAGCATATAGGGATTACAGTGATTAAGGAATCTACAGATAAAAGGAGCATATTTGCAAGCAAAAGATCCATAAAATTATGTTACAAGAGAAAGAGCATGAGTTGGATTGGGTGTGTGTGTGAAATTTTCTCCACTGCTTTTTTTTCTTTTTTGAATTCTTTCAAGTAAAGCCAAATATACTCCTTCTCCTTGTGATCTGAGATCTCGGACAGCAGAGGAAATTCATGACTGGAGTTTCATACAATTCATTAGCCTTCCCCCCATCCCACCATTACTATATATTAGGCATAATATATTACATATATTAGGCATACATTAAGAGTGCAAGACTGAAAAGAAGAATATTTCTTAAGTCAACTCTGTGGCTGGTGGCATTCTGCTCCTGTCAGTGTGGCAAATGGAGTCTACCACAGTCTACTCTTCTGTATTGAGAGAGAAATTACTCCTGCCCATCATTCACAGAGTGGATGAGGTACAAAATCCATTCTCATGATGAATAAATCAGAGTTAAAAAAGGTCAGGATGTCTTCAGTGTCTGCTGGGGACAAATCTCATTTAAGATTATTATATTCTTGTCAAGATCTTCACCAGAGTCAGTGAAGAATTTACCTAACTAATTCTTCCCTTCTTGTATTTCCTCCCTCTTTTTCCTAAAGTAACTTAGCTGTGCACATATTTATTGCTTTACTTTTTAAAACATTGTTTTCTCTAGCAAAGTAGGATATCTTGCCCTGTAACAATGAAGACAGCTTTAAGCTCATATAGTGTCCATTCCAAACTGAGCACTGGAAATGGAAAAATACATGGGGTGAGGCTTACACCCTTCAAACTCACCCTTTAAAGACTGTGAAACTTCTAGTTGTCCAACAAGAGATGGATTTCTAATCTGAAGGGCTGGACCTCTGAAAGGAAAATTCTGACAAGTTTTAGCAACAAAAGCTAAATCTGCAGTTAAAAGTTGCTGTGCAGTTCAAAGACTACCCTTTCCCTATTTATCAGTAATGGCCCAAAAATATCCTAGGTACTCCAAGAAAGGTTGAAGATTTGCTTTGCTGTCAACTCATTACTCACAGTTCCATTTTCCAGTGTGGCAGAGAGAAGCAAAGTAGCTCAAGCGATCACCGAGAACAAGAGCTTGTTCAGGACAAACTGAGGGCAGGGGATGGTTGGCTTCTCTGAACTAAAAGCTTTCTCATGATCTCAAATCAAATCTATGACTATTAATGGACGCCAAATAGGTCCTTCTGAGAGGCTGTCAGAATATTTTTTCCAAGCTGTCCTTGCAAAAGGCTCCTTATCTCCATCTGAAGTCCTCAATTTTTTTTGTGCTGCAGGAAGAAGTCAGGTGAAAAAACATTCTGCTTTAGTACTCTGAAAATAGTTTCTAGCCAGAAGCTACTATAAATTCACAGGACATTTAAAAGAACTGCTGGTATGTCATGGAGACTCCAACTATTTGGAAACACTCTTATTTGTTCCACACTTTAAATGTCTTTACAGATTCCTGGTTTTGGCTGTAATTCATGACAGCAGCAGGAAAATGTGTGTGTGTGTGTGTGTGTCTCCTCCCACCAATTCACGTGCTGCAGCTGGTTTCCCTCTAATCTCGTCAGTCCTTGATCTGCAAGCATAAAATTTGTTCCTCTGGGGGAAAAAAAAAATCATTACACACAAAAGGCTTAAAATCTCAACTTGGGAATTAGTAGGTACATTTAAAGGTATTTTTTCCCCTGGTGTTTGCCTCAAATGAAAAGAAAGCAGACACTGACACTGAAGAAGAACAAGATAGTTTTATACAAGGTCTGCTTAGCCCGTCACCAAAATACTTTCTAACTGAGTCAATAATCAATTAAGGAACTATTTTACTTCAGGAACAATTCTACACACAGCCTGGAAGAAAAGCATTCAGCTTTCTTGTCAGAGCTGACAAGAACAGCCCTGCCACAGTCACAGGAGCTGTGTGCTGAAGCAACCACAGCGCATACACCCTGTCAGGTGTAGGAGTGCCCTCCTTCCTGCACCTCTCCCAGTACGGTCCCTCCCAGGAGGAGATAACAGGGGCTCTCCCAGGCCCCAACACCCCATGATCGTAGGTCAGCAGTTCCAGTCAAGAGAATTTGTGAGTTTTCACAAGCATTGCACATCTGTGCACAGGTCAGAGGGCACATTTTGCTTTAAGTGGAATTGAAAGCGCCCACTCAATCAGCGGAAGGCTTTTCGTTAACTCTGTGAAAGTGCATTTCAGGTCTGAAAATAAAGCTAAGGGTTACCAAGACTTCCAACAGCTATTGTGAGGCCATGGCTTTCAATCCTTTGGATGCTTAGTACCCACAAATCCAGCTCCCTGTCAGGGTTACACTACCTTTACCCTGCTGCTGACTGGGAAACGAGGAATTGTTTCCACAGCAAGGACCCTAACGAGAGGGGGGAGCTTAAAAACCTTATAATAAAGAAGGGAATGAGAAGGGAAAATAAGCTTTGCTAACTCTCCAAGTCTTATTTTTGAAATTACTTAGTTAATTATAAAATAAGCCCAGACACATTCTCGCTGTCCCGGAATTTAAGCCGAGGAAAACCGCCGAGCAATCTTGTGCTGGGATAGAAGCGGCAGCGGGCGAAGGCTCCGGCCGGCGCTCGGCAGCCACCTGCTGGGCTGCGGCAGCTCCTGGGACTGGGAATGCCAAACCCGCGGCTGCGGAGCATCCCCGCTCCGGACCGTAGCAACACCGCGCTGCCCGGAGGTGCCCGAAACCCCTAACAACAGCCGCACCACCGAGGGCGGGCTGCTTGAACAACGCGGCTCTAAGCTGCCATTTGCCATTCCCAGATTTTATCAGGAGTGTTTTAACTGCGCAAGACAGCTGAATAAAACGTTTAAAAACAAATCTCGGCAACACAGGAGTGAACTGGGAAGGAGCCGACGCAAGCTGGGGAGAGGCCTGTCTCGCTGGAATCGTGCAGGGCAGGCTGCTCCAGCCCCTCCCTGCGGCACGTTTGGCAGCCGGCTCCTCAATTTAGTTTTAAGTGTTTGTTTTTAATCGCACATGTCGGCATGCCGGGTGGTTAACTTACAATGTGTCACACAAAACAAGAGCAAGCCTCCCAGATAATCAAATACCAACAAAACGTCTCATGTCATATTAATGATACTTGGATGAGAGCCAGGAGGTGTAAGTTTGAAAGCCAAGATCCCTCTGCTTTCCTCACTCTCTTAATCACTGTGCTATACACTGAAGTTGCTAGAAACATGAACACCAAGAGCTGACCTTCTGTATGCTATCACAAAAGAGGTTTTCAGTGATGCCTGCGGCTGCATCTTTCTTCCTTGCTAGAACAATGAGGAAACCAGGCGAGCTCTGCAGCACACATGGGACCCCAAACCCACCCTTATGTTCCATACCAGCTCACAGACATGCTACAGGTACTACTCAGCTGGACAACCCATCCTTCTGTCTCTGGATCGCAGGAACGATGTGAAGGTTCACTCACTCTGGTTACACCCACACTTTCTCCAGACCAGAGGCATTATGTCTTCATGGGCACTCATGCTTTTGTGCTGACACCCAAGCACACATGGCCATGCACTGGGGCGAAACTGGTAACATGCAACCAGAGCTGAATGCAGGAACATCTCTTTCAGAAGCTGTGTGGGCACATGTTAAGCTTAAACCAGTGACCAAACTGTATTTTAATTAGAGCTGGGTTCAGCTAATCACAGTCTTTTAAACATCTGCAGATATGACAGAAAACAGTCATATATGAAGTAGATTCTTAGGCAAAATTCCAACCTAGTAAATGTGGGTTTTTTCCTTTTACAATGTAAAAGTACAAGATCCACAGACTTCCCAGATCGATTAAGTCTAATATTTAGAGCAAAAATACAACCATCAAGATGCTAGGAACAAAACACTGCAACAACAGTAATATTCTCAAGCTATAAAAACACTAAGCCAAACTTGAAGTCTCAATTTGCATTTCCCAAAGTGAGCCCTAACTTTAACATACTGTAATAACATTGTATTAAAACCTGGGGGTTTGTTCTTTTGCTTTTGGAGGGGTGAGTGAGAGGTACTGAGTCTTTTACACAATCACACTTTCCAGTACTAGATACATACAAACAGCTGGCTCAGCTAAAGAGGATGACTTCTCTTAACTAACTAGAATTATTCTACTTTTGAATCCAAGAGATACAGGGGAAACCTTTCCCCTCTTTAGGGGAAAACAAACTAATTTAAAAAAAAACAACCAAACCAACAACAACCAAACAAAAAAAACCAGAAAACATCACCACCACATATAAATCTCCAGAGAAGTTTGGAGGAAGGGGAAAGAGGAAGGAAACAAACAACAGTTCTGGTTTTGAACTTCTGCACAGGACAGAACCTTTATTATTTTGATTATACCCTTACGGTAAAATTCGAGTTTTGGAAAGGTAAAAACAGTAGAGGTCAACAACATTACCAGTTCCAAAGAATCTTAAATGGATGAACAGGTATTTAGGTGAATGCCTCATTTATTCCAAAAATTATGTCTCATTTGCTAAGAAATAAAATTATAGTTCAATACTATAAATCTGTTCTTTCTACTGTAACAATATCCCAATACACTCATTTAAGAACCCCATACGCTAAGACCCTCTCACAATTCACGAAAATGTCATGGCCAAATTTTTAGTGTTATTTGAAAAATAGATGTAATATTTTATATAAAGAATACTTACTTCCTTTGGGATACTATCTAGAAAAATACATTCATTTTTCATAATACAGGATCCAAAAACATAAAGCCACCTAAACTTTTTAGAGCAGCTATATGCTATTGAATACTACATACCTTGGGCAAAACCTGAAACCAACAGTATGTTACTGGTAGAGAAAAGGCATAGCAAAGAAGACATAAACCTAGAAGATAGCCTTAGATAAATTCTTTTTCACCACACAAGTATCAGAGAGATAGAAAGAGGACAGATTCCCCATAATATGCCAAAGAAATGTATCACAATAGTTTAATAATCCTACATATTAAGAAGGAACATGCATTGGTCTGCAATGTGTTCAGAAAATAAAAAAGAGATAGAATTACACATGCCCATACAAGTGCAAGACCATTCTCTGTAAAAATTGCTCTAGAATTCCACCCAGTTTCAAATTAGATTAAGATTTTCTCCTAGAATACTATCCTAGAGGGCAAGCAAACTGACACAGAACTCTTCACTTTACAGCTCATTCATAAGTTCATAAACAGCCTTGGAAAAAAACTATTCTTCAGAATCAGATTGGTTTTTGTGATCCAAAATGATCAGTCCAGAAGAGGCCAGATTGATGCAATTGTGCAATCATACTGGTAATCAAAGTAGTGGCTCAAATTGTTCACAAACAGCTGAAACCAAGGCAGGCAGGCAGGCTGAGACTACAGATGTTTATGAAATGTTAACTGGGCATTTCACTCGGTTCTGAGGCAGAATTAACAGCCTCATGTACCGACCTTATGATTTAATTGCCTGCTATAATACTCTGATAGTTTAGCAGTTCAAGATATCATCATTGTTAACACACTGATATATTGATCCAGTTTCACTCCTGACCTGGATTTACTTCATTGCTCATTCTTATTTAGTACTTCAGACTGTAGCTATATGTAAAAGTGAACCTTGACTCTTTTTTTAATCCATTAGGAACAAGTAAGAACTGCTTCCTTTTTCAGCTTTCAAACAGGACTGATAACTACAAGCCTGAAAGATTGATTGTGCTGCTTTTGGCTGGGGTAGAGTTAATTTTCTTCACAGCAGCTGGTATGGGGCTATGTTTTGGATTTGGGCTGAACACAGTGATGATAATATAGTGATGTTTTTATTATCTCTGAGCAGGGCTTACACAGAGCAGAGGCCTTTTCTGCTTTTCATATTGCCACAGCAGTGAGGGGACTGGGGGTGCATGGGAGGCTGGCAGGAGACACAGCCAGGACAGGTGACCCCAACTGACCAAAGGGATATTCCAGACCATATGGCATCATGCTCAGCATACAAAATGTGGGGAAGAAGGAAGAGAGGGATGTTTGGAGTGATGGTGTTTGTCTTCCCAAGTCACCATTACATGTGGTGGGGCTCTGCTCTCCTGGAGATGGGTGAGCACCTGTCTGCCCATGAGAAGCAGTAAATTAATTCCTAGTTTTGCTTTGCTAGTGTGCACAGCAAGCCTTTGTTTTCTCTATTAAACTGTCTTTATCTCAACACATAAATTTTCTAACTACTTTTACCCTTCCAATTCTCTCTGCAAGCCCGCTGGAGGGGGAGCGAGTGAGCAGCTGTGTGCCTTGGTTGCTGGATGGGGTTAAACCACGACATTCATTTAAGAACAACTGTCTGCATCTTTATGTTAATGTATTTGCACCCCAAAATAAAAAATAAATATTAAAAGAACATACATTCTTTTACACAATTTCATATATTTCTAACTAGCATAAAAACAGTGACAAATGTCTGCCTCCTCAGCCAGGTAATAAGATACACAGTATAAACCTCTATTGCTAGAATAAAATGCATTCACTAGTAATTGACCAAGATGTATCTTCTGACAGAGGCTTCCCACTGATCTTTCATGCTGAAATATCTTTACATTTGGATCCCACACTTTTGTTACAGTTACTGTGCCCAGGCAAATGGTAAAACTATTGTTGCCCCATCCTATGGGCGAAGACCCTCAGGGAAAACCAGATGGTTACCCACATACTTCACAAGATTATTGTATTAACAAGATCCACTCATAAGAGGTTTCCCACACTTAAGTTATGAGAACCTTACTTCTGGAATCCACCAGGCACTTGGAGGCTATTTATGCTGCCATTAAGAGCATATGCTGTGCACACACACAACACTTAGTGACAGAATGATTTGCAGGGCATGGAGTAGGCTAGAAAAAAGGGATGCTGAGCTGTCAAAGTAACGTCTCATTAAATCATGTGAAAATAGTGCAGAGGAAAGAATAGGACATAGGGAGAAGTGGAATAAAAACAATTTAAATAGCTTTCATGCTGTATCTAGGAGACAATGTAACATAGCTGCTGAATGGAAATGCCTGTTGTGAGCAACAAGCATACAGCAACAGGAATACAGAAGGGCAGGGGGCTGAGAGAGGGAGAAAGAGGTACACACAGACACTGTTTATTAATCACATTTCAGACTGACAATCTCCCCACAAGAACTAAATTAAATAAAGCATGAATAAGCCAATATAGCCAGTGGAGAATTTAAACAAAGAAAAGCCTCAGCTTTACTAAAACAATGATGATGATAAATTTAATAGAAACACATTAGAACTTTTGATGGATGTGAAAATGTTTTATAATCTACCAGGAATACTAAGGTAGACTTTGTGCACAAGACTGAGCTGTCACTCCAGGTCATTTCTTTTGCAGAAACAAGAACTTCTTTGGCCAACAAAAGAGCATGGCTGCAAGGAATCCATGCCTTAGAGACAGATGATACTGAAATGTTGCTCTTCAGCCCCAGGGCATTTACAGAAGTAGTTCAGGAAATGTTTTTACAGATGAGAGGACACGCCAGGTACATAAAGTCCCAGTTCCAAAGAACATACAGCCTCAGTGCTAATTTATTTTTCTGATTTTTTAAGAAACCTGGTTTTTAAGGTTATCTGACAAGTCCAATCCCCTTTTTGAGGACTCAAAAAGACAAAAAAAAAGATAAAATGAAAAAATGGACAAGTTATGTATCAGGCAAAGTTTTGTATTATTTATACATTATTATCACAATTTTTGCTTCAATTTTCAAGTATCTTCCACCTCTAAAAGCCCAAAAACTTACAGTTTACTTTTTCATCCTTCTCATTTCTAAATAAGAACAGTAATTTCTGTTTCATACACAAATAATACTATGGTTCAAGGAAGGCCAAACTACTTGACTAGAGCCACAGAATAAGTCAACAGTAGAGCTAGGAATCATAAAATGTCCTGAGTTGGAAGGGACCCAAAGGATCATGAAAGTCCATCTCCTGGTCCGGCACAGGACAACCCCAAGAATCACATCATTGCCTTAGAGCATTGTTCAGACACTTCTTGAACTCTGTCAGGCTTGGTGCTGTGACCACTTCCCTGGGGAGCCTGTTCCAGTGTCCAACCACCCTCTGGGTGAAGAAACTTTTCCTAATACCCAATGCAAACCTCCCCTAACTCAATGTCTGTCCCTCCTCTTCCCCTTATAAGGAAGTTGCAGACTGCAATGAGGTCTCCCCTCAGTCTCTTCTCCAGGCTGAACAGACCAAGTCACCTCAGCCACTTCTCATATGGCTTCCCCTCCAGGCCCTTCACCATCCTCATGGCCTTCCTTTGGATGCTTTCTAATAGTTTCATGTCTTTCTTACATTGTGGTGCCCAAAACTGCACACAGGGCTTGGGTTGTGCCAGAGCAGAGTGGGACAATCCCTTCCCTTGCCCAGCTGGCGATGAGGCTGCCCCTGATGCACCCCAGGACATGGCTGGCCCTCCTTGCTGCCACGCCACACTGCTGGGATAGATTATAGCTGTCCCTTTCCCCAGTCTTTTGCTTGGGTTACATGACCACAGAACTGCAGAGGTCAATCCAGGCTGAAAACATCTAACTGGCCATTAAGACAAAAAAAGCAGATCATTTAAAGAGGTCCCCTGTAGAAGGATTTAACTGTTGGACCTTATGAGGTAGCACACTGAAGAGAGTGGTTTGAGTTAGGAAAGCAGAGGAGGCCTTAGCAGATACCACAGCTTTGCACTGCCAGCTTCACAAAACTTCAAGATACTGGTCTGGTAGACCACATCCACATGTACTTAGGTAAGTATGTTGTAGACAACACTAAGTGCCACAGGTAACTTCCTTAAGTTACTTTACACCAGAAAAGGCAACAGAATTTAGCAGAAAGCTTCATACCGAAAGGAAATTGAACTGCTATTAACTGCATCATTTTCCAAGGTCATTTCTTTGAGGTTATTTGGATATAGGCAGTTTGGAGACAGAGATACTAAATGTTACTTGTAATAAGAAGATGCAAAACGGTGCAGATAAAGTTTGCATCATTTAAATCTTGGTATGGCAATTGTTGCAGCACACATTTGGCCCAAAAATAATAGGAAAAGTGCCACCTATTCATCAAAACTGTTTATAGGCATATACCTTTTTAACATTAAACACCTGTATCATGGACTTCAACTGAAGGTCTCATCACAGATCAGATGCCTGAAAAGGCATGTTCTTCTGGCATCTGCTGGTTTCAATAAATTGTCATGTTCTTATAAAAGAATACACCAACATCAAGTTAACAGTCTAATGAGTTTCAGACATTTCAAATTGATGGTAGTACCTCAACTGAAATACAACTGTACTTTATTTTAGTTAGATCTGTACAGATAATACATCTAGGTAAAATACTGGTATCAAAACTCAATCCTGAATGAGCAATCCACAAAACTCCCAGCTTCTTTGGACTGGAGATTCTTAAACTGTGGATAAGGAGTCCTTATATAAAGCTTCCTACAGAAGCATGCAATATAGTTTTATCCTGCAGAAAATATAAAACAGTATTAAAGTAGAAAAGGCTACATGCCTCCATTGAGGAAGATTATAAGGCTCACACAAGATACTATGTTCTAAACTCTTGCAAATCATCTGATTTACAATAACTATCTCTGTGTATTCTTTACCCACAGCACGTGTAAAACAATTTGAATTCAGAACACCACAGTTATTTGGAAAGTAAATTTCCCAAGATCTATTATATACTGCAGAGCTGCTAAGACCCATTGCTTTTAATAAAGCTTTACTCCACGAGGCCCAATCTGTCTGCAACAAAGAAGGAACATCTCTGCTAGGTCTGAAATCTACAGAAGAGGTAGCAGACAGTTCAGACACAAGACTCAGGCTTATTGCCAAACTGATCATAGTCGATTGGCTGATAAAACCTTAATGCTTAATACTTAAAGACTATGGAATAAAGCACTGGTTTGTAAATTCCCAAGAGGGACTACCACTGTTAACCAGTGGCATAGCTTTGCAACCAGACCGCACCACCTTAAAATGAGCTTTAGTATACACAGTACTACTTAGCAATGTAAAGCTGAAACAAACTACAGCTGTGCCCCAGTATCAACAAAGTAGACACTCCTGAAATGTATAGTTTTTAGTGGTTTGGCAGAGTAAAGCTACTTTTCCCACAAAAGTCAGTGAAACAAATGGGGGATATATGCAGAAACCTCAGAAAGAGACTAAATACACAGAGATAATACATACACGAGGTAAAGAATCACATGATGGTTGAGGTTGAGAGGGACCTCTGGAGATCATCTGGTCCAACCTCCCTATTCAAGCAGGGTCACTTAAGACAGGTTACTGAAGACCATGTTCAGACTACGTACAAGGAAGAATGTTTTTACAGTGTGAGTGGTGAGACAGTCTAACTGGTTGCCCAGAGAAGTGATGGATGCTCCATCTCTGGAAACATTTAAAGTCAGGTTGGATGGGTCTCCAATCAACCTGGTCTAGCTGAAGATGTCCTGCTTATGTCCTGGTTCATCAAAGGAAGTTGGACTAGATGATCTTTAAAGGTCCTTTCTAACCCAAACAACTCGAGGATTCCTAGGATTCTATGCCTAGATGACTTCTCCATGGTAGGAGACTCCTCAACTCTCTGAGAAACCCATTCAAGTTCCTGATCACCCTCACAGTGGAAAAATGTTCCCTTACATTTAATTGTGTTTCCATTTTTGTCATTGCCTCCTGTCCTGTTACCAAGTACTACTGAAAAGAGTCTGGACCCATCTTTACACACTCCCCTCTGACACTAACACACATTAAGATTGCCCAGTCCTCTTCTCCAGGCTCGACAGTCTTAGCTTTCTCAGACTTTCTTCATAGGAGAGTTGCACCAGTCCCTTAATTATCAAGAAAAACAAGGTTTATGGATTCATCCAACAAAAGAGATCAGATCTGAGTCATCCAACAAAGGAGGTGCTGACATTTCATAACTGAGAACGTCACAGAAGATTTAATCACCGCCAGATTTCATTTGCTATCACTTTTCTTGATTAATTCAATGTAAAAGGACAGAAATGCAAAGTGATCGTATAAATTAACACTGCACTGTATTAAATGATCAGCAACAGAACTCTGAAGTGGAGAATAAAGAAGCAACAGGTATAGCAAGGTGTTGTTGTACTTGAGTAATTAAATCTAATTCTCTCACTGCAATCACACTTCCATTTAACATTCAGGATCACATAGAATCTGCTCAGACATGTGGCAACACAGATCAGCCATGCTAAATTTCTTGCAAAGAAGGGAGCAGTTCATACAATTTAGAGCAGTGCGCTCCTCTGCGGAGCTCACTGCCCTTCACTGGTTGGTGATGGTAAACCTGCCCCACACAGCTTACTCTGTGAAGTGCTAAGCACACCAGCACTCCAGATGCTAACTGCTACTGCTCCCCCGTGCCTGCCTTTCAAATGAGGGGAGAAAAAAAAAAAGCACGTTAAAAAGATCGTAGAGATACTAAAGGGGGATTTAAAAAAGTGAATTTGGCAGATGGATCACAATGTCAAGAGGTAAAGTATGGTTAGGGCATAAAGAGCCTTCCTGAGGCAGAGTGTGGAAAGCTTCCCTTGTAATACCACCAAGGAGCTTACGGAGAGGATGTGTTTAAGCACTTTCTCCTGTTGGCCGGGATGTGTGCGAGCGCTGCCAGGAATGCGGGCGCGGGCATGGCCGGGCCTGCAGCGCCCCCGCGCGGCCGCCTCCGCCCCGCTCGCCACAGCAACGCCGCACTAAGAGCGCATCCTCCTCACACAGCGAAAAGCCCCTTGTGGTATCCAATACCGCGTACGGGGTCCGGCAGCAGCTGCACTTTTAACTCATTTGCTCTGTTGACTTAGTTAAACACGAAAGAAGTTAAATTTAACGGCAGATAGGATAAACAGATTCGGGTTACACACAGATACAAGCCTCTGTCTTGGCTATGTCTCATTTGGTATTTCTCTTGCCTCAGATGCTACCAGGCTGCCACACTGCACTGGGACCAACGTTTGCTATTCCATACCAGTTGTTACCCACACATATACCTACTCCATTTAGTTATGCACATGCTGGCCAGCCTTCGCGTACGAAGATCCGGGGAAGGTCTCTTTTCCTTTCAGACCTTCCAGCCTGCGCACTGGATTTTTTAGGTGAGACACAGGGCGCGCAGATCTGAGCCCACCCTTTAATCCCGAGGTTCAATCTGCCGGGCCAAAGCGATTCTGGACAGTGGCAGCTGAGGTCCTCCTCAGGACGTAGGCAGATTGCCCCCTTGCAGGGCTAACGAGCAACTGCCTGCCCGGGGAGCAGCCTAGCCGGGACTCGAACCCGGGCCCCAAGCAATTGCTATGCCTGGATGCTAACCACTACACCACCAGGGCTCCCTTATGCACATGATGGACATATAAAATCACCCATTATTTGTAGAAGGCCATGGTGCAGCATTGTTTAGAAATACGACAATCCACGAACTGTTATTTTACTGCAATATTTACATAGAACAGTGCTTCCAATTCCCCTCTTTTCAGAAGGGCAGTAGATATGCTGTGCAAGATAAGAAATGAAGTTGGTATGATGCAATCTGGTGAAATAATGGATTGTGCTAGACAGAGAGATCAGATCTGGAGAGCCTTCCATCCCTTATGGATTAATTACCAGAAGGCAAGCAGACATGGTCTCCAATTCACAGATCCCGGGAAACAGGAGTGCAGTAGTCACAACAAAATTGTTTTATGTATTGCAAAGCATTTGATTTAACTTGGAAAGTGCTATCAGAAGAAACTAGAAATCCAGAGAGCAGCAAAGATAAGATAGTACTCTGAATGGTATTTAAGTCAAAGAACTTCAGAGTTCTTTTTCTTTCATGACGTATTTGCAATCACTCCTGCAACTACATGTTCTTTGTAGTTGTTCTGGTTGCTCTATGTTGGAAGACATCAGCTGGTAAGGAGCACTTCTGTTACTCAACTCCACCAATACCCAAAGTCAGCTATAAATTCAGTATAATCCTGATTGGTCTTCTTCAGGACAAATTTTTCCACTTCTTCTCCCAAGCAGACTCTAGTTTCAGTTGTGCTCTCAACATCCCCCCTATTTTGCTACTCCTGATTTCATTGTAAATTCAAAAGACACATACTGAGTTCAGACTTTATCTACTGTATCAGTGCTTAAATAAATAGCTCAACTGCTACAGTTCTTTTTCCTCACACCAGCAAAGTGGGTACATCCAGACCACATACTTCCCCCAGCCCATCCAGTAAGTCACCGAAGTAGAATATCAACACTGACATAATCCATTGTCATTCAAACGAGCAGGGTTGCAGGCAGAAGCACTTACTTTCAATTTAAAAAGTTAGTTTGCAAAAATACTGAGCCACATAGCAAAAATCCCTTCTGATTACACAAGTCAAGTCCATAGTCCAAAATGTAAGCCTACTCCTGATAAACTGATGAGACGAGATGGCTTTTACATTCCAGGATATAGTCTCCAGGCTGATGTAAATCAGCTTAGGCTAGTGACCAGAATTCTTACTTCAACAATGAACTGTCATTACATGCTGACCTGGCATTACTTACAAAGAAAGGAGGGGGAGGGAATATTAATATTATATCCTCCATGTATACATAGAATAATCACAACATCCTCCACATTTATTTCCTTCTGCCTTTATAAGAGTTGAAAAAGAAACCTACCTTTCACTTACCTCCATATACTGTAATTGTCAACACAAAGTATATGAAATAGCAGAACAAGAAATTACAACTTAATAAGAAAACTTTAACAGAATGGTCAACAAGAAGAGCTGGGAGCAGCAACTTCCTAAAACCATCCACGTGGTTCATATTCCTTTAAGAATGGCTGTCATATAAAAGCTGTATCAGCACCTTGTTCTCTTAAAGAAAAAATATAAAGCACACTTATGTTTCCCAGAGACGTGTCATGGTATTTTAACAGTAAGTTGCTAATAGGAATCTCAGCACTCTCTGGGTTGTTCAAGCCATCCATAGTGATTATGAGTGATTGTGTTTTAAAAGCCATGGAACAGAAGACAAAGCTCAGGATGCATCCTCACTTGCGGCAATGTTAGCAGCTTCTATTCAAAAGAAAGCAACACCTATTTTGTTGCATATATACAATGTCTGTGACTTTTGCACAGTGGGAAAAAATCTGTTCCTTGTATAAATCCAGGGCATGTCATTGCAAACAAGGTTTTTAATTAAAATTGGCATTTTTAAGCCTCCTGCTGACAGACAGCATTTCATTGCCTCCTCCTCAGATGGCTAAACTGGCTTCCAAGAGAGACAGTGAAAAGAAACAAAATCACTAGAATACCTAACTTAGACAAGTCTCTGCTGGGGACAATTTCAATAGCAGGATGCTGCAGAGAGAGGTAAAGAAAGAAGAACTGACTACTAAGGAAGTCTCCCCTAATGAGACTCAAAACATCACAAACAAGACAGTAGAAGAAGCATTTTATTCCTAAGCCTGAAGACAGGATGATCAAGCAGGACAATTTTAATCAGAAGCCATATTGTTAAAGAGCATGCAGTTGAATGCAAAAGAAGGCTTAGGGGCTGGCTAGACCACTAGCTGGGAGGTTGGCTAAACTGTCAGCTCTGACAAAGCTTTATCCCTCTCAGAAAACAGGCAGATACAGGTTCAAATCAGACAGATAAATCAGACTTCTTGGCCAGAACATTTTCCTCAATTTATTGCAAAGAGTTTATATTGACTGCCAGCACTGTACCTTCGGGAGGCTCTTCCCGCAGATGAGGAGGCAATTCTTCACTTGTAGTCTCAGTTTCATCATCCACCATCTGTGTTTCTAAGCTAGGGCCCTGCAGAACAGAACAGCAAGAGGGGGTTAATTGGAGAAAGCTCAGACAGGAAGCACAAAAATGGTTACAGGACTTGAGAATATGCCAGACAGTAAGGACACAAGGAGCTCACTTTAGCTGATGAGAAAGAAAGCTGCTGGGAGATTTGTTTGCAGTCAAATTACAGAAAGAGGACTTTTCAAAAAAAAGAAGGACTTTTCAAGACAGCACACAAAGTTACAAGGGTCTTGATTGAGTGACAACCAGAAACCAAACAATGAAGCACAATTTCTAAATTTCTATTTCCAAAACACATAATGTAATAATAAATTAAAATTTCCATTTATCAAGAGTAGCAGTAGATTCACCACCAACTGGAATTTTCAGGAAATAAAAACTAATCTTTGTCTTATCAAGACTAGATTCTGAAATGCCACTCTTTTTCAGAGGAAAACAAAGCAAACTTTTTACGATCTTATAATCTATATGGGTCCATTGACCCTTGAGTTTTCCCCTACAAGCCCAATACATCCATTTGTGCCTCCAAGTATAATATGCCAAACTAACCAATCCTGAAAAACTACTGGACTACCCTCCCAGGTTTTGCATTTCCACGTTCCAGCCTTCACAAGCCTGTAAAGAGCCTGCAATGTTACTATTGGAAGGACATGAGCAGAGTTGGAAGATTTGCAGCTGAACTCACTTCACACACACAATATTTTCATGACATGTGGAGCTATAAAAGCGTAGCTCCTTTTTCAGTTTCAGACTATCACAGGGAAAACCCCCCACCATATGCTTCCCCCCAGCTTACCTTTTTTTTTTAAGTAACAGTAGAGTAAACAGTAGGCATAACTAGAGGACGCCTTAAAAAAAACCTAACTGATTTTCTTTGCAATGTTAGTACAGTGAAGAGTGAAATGACAAACTTAGCAGTCATTAGGAAATGAAGCTTTTGTGCACTTTGAAAACATGACTGGGTTTGCAGTCTGAACTATCAGAAGCTGTGTATTAACATACACAGCTGGAATGTTACAGAAATACAGCTGGTACATTCCAGCTTGCAAAATGTTATTATTTGAACTAGGGAAGAAAAGGGGCTCATACCCCTAAAGCTGCAGTATTTGTTTTCATTCTTTCCAAACCCTGTGACTGTGAGGTTATACCCAACAGCATTGGCTACTTTCTCTCTTTCCTCAGTTTGCACATTATGAAGAGTACCACACTTGTCAAAATTCCATCCTTTGCACAAGCAGCTCATATTTTCATCCATTCCACTTTTTTTCAACAAAATGGACATGAAAACAAAAAGTGCCACAACACTTTTCACGTGTTTTACAGCAGGGAAAAAAGAGACCATCCAACTGAAGTGTACAAGTCTACTGTGATGGTGCCAGGGTCACAATGTGGATTTCTGCCATCCAAGATGATGCAAGTTTTACTTAAGCTATTTACCTATTTCTCCTCACTTAAAAACACCCAGTATCAACATTACCCAGCTTTGGTCACTGAACAGTTCAAACATTAAGTCATGTCTTGTAGTAGCTATCATGGAAAGGGAAAAAAGTATTTACCAGATGGTACAGATGCGAAAGTAGTAAGTTGCCCTAGTCCAATTAAAAAAAAAAAATTAAACCCACGAATCAGTAATCAACATTAATATCTAACTACCTCCTCACTTTAACTAAATAATGTGATCCACATTTTAAGAGCATATTAACAATTCTGGATAAGACCAACAAATTGAATATAAAGTATGTATTTGAATAAGTTTCTACATCAACCACAGGCAATATATGAATTTACAATTCCTTCCTACCCATCAGTGCCACAGAAAGAAAAGACAAAGAGAAGATGAGTCTACAGCAGTAGTTATTGGCTTGCGGATTCTATAATAATCCTCCGGAGCTGCAGCTGTGGCAGAAGGAATGTACCCAGATTGCTTCTGCTTTGACCCTCCCTCAGGGGCATCTAGGATGCAGGAAGATGTATCAACAGTTCAGAAACATCAGTAGATATTAGCTATACAATATTCTTCCAATTATTTAGGTTTTGTATAGCCTCTTAAATTGGGAATGAGGTTCTATTCCTCACTAGAAACACTGAAGAAGCACAAACTTATTACAGATATTATAAGTTATATTATAACTTATTACAGGTATTATTACAGAAAGTTAGGTTATGGTGCAGAGCCGAGGAACATAGAACTAAGAAAAACCTCTTGGCTCTCACAAGACAGTCCCTGCCCTCAACAAGCAAACACTCCATACAGTTTCTTTCAGCACTTGATGAGTTTCTGACTATAAGCACTATTAAGACTTAGTGGCAATTTTTCTGTCATATTTTAACACAATCTCCAAGCTGAACAAGAACAAGTAAAGTCAAACAGAGGCAACACTCACCCTTCCAAAATGAAGCTATAGATGTGAGATTTAAAGGTAGCTCACTCTGTCCCTCCCAACAGTTTCAATGAACTCTTAAGGAAGCTGAAAAGCTTTGTATGAACTCAGCAAATGATAAAGATCAAAAGAAAAATCCTATACAAATTGTCACAGAAACTGCCTGAGAAACATCCCTGTTCTGATCACACTGCATGACTACTGACCTTACAATACAGTTTAACCCAAATACTATGGACTGCTGTGACCTGGCAAATGAGTGTTTGTGGTTTTATAATGTGTTTCGTAGAAGGCTATGTATTTATGGAGAGAGAGGACTGCCAGTGCTGAACTAAACAAGTTTGACAAACTGCGTACAAGCATTTCAGAGTATACCTCATGCTCTTCTACAGGATACAATATTTCGAGAATAATTCTGACCAGAACTTCAGTGACATGTCCAGATTTTCAGTATATTTAAAGACTGTATATTTTACAAGTGCTGTGGTAAATCCACACATGACAGAAAGCAAGTTCCTATCAGTCAGGGTCAGCATTTTCTACAGGTACAGTTACGTTTATGACACTGAAACCAAGAGCTCCATTTATCACCACATTTGTACTAACATATGGCATCAGCATGGTCCATCACAAAAAGAGCCACGCTATCTCAGTCTCAGCAGAGTAATAAGTACTCAAAATACCCACACAGTAAAGGAGCAATCCCAACACCAAGCAACCAGTATCAGTTCATTTTGCTTGTAAGTCAATACCAACATGAGACTGTCGCTGCAAATGTCCCATTATGGCTCATCTTTCTAAAGAGTCCCTACAGGCCATCTCAAAGCAACCACCACCACCACTTTTAGGCCTTTTAGACTCTACTTTTGTACTTAACATTAAATTAACTATTGTATATAATCTTACACTGAAGTCTGTCAATTGACTGTTCACTGAGTCAGGAATTCATTTTGATAATGAGTAGCAAAATACAAAACTCCAAAACAAAGTCCAAGAAAGGCAACAACAAGGGAGGGCAATCAAAATTTTTTTTTTTAAATCCTGTGAAAATTAATGATGAAATTGAATGAGTTTGGGGCAAATAACTTCAGTTTTCTTCTGAGAACCACATATCTTACAATTCTGTTCCTTCTTGCCATTCCTACTCAACTCACAAAAGACAAAAAAAATTTTTAAACCCCCTACCACAAGCAAAACCAGAAGGAAATACACCATGTAAATACTCTTCTCCATTCTACTCAAACTTATTAGTAATCCTTTTCCCCTTTCAGAACAGAAGCTGGAGGAATCTAAAGCTCATAGTCATGGATTCAGCAGCAGTTTACTGTCTCAATTCTGAGACTATACTTTGGAAATAATTCTAAAATCTGCAGCTTTAGCTACTACTTTCCCTGTGCATTTTCAAGTGAAAATGGTATTGATCTAAACCTTCACATTTCCATTCTTGCTTCTAAACACTTTACTCCAGTTTCTCCTTTCTGACATTATTCTTCATTCATTTACATTCTGGATTTGAGCCTAGAATCTCACTTCTTCCACTCTAAGAAAACTGCCTCATTCTTCCTAAAGCCTTCCCTTAAGAGCCCAGAAGGTCAGACTTGCTTCTTTCTATGCAAATCCTCAACTGCCAGCATAAATCACATGTCCTCTGTCCCGCCTAAACAGTGACTTTCAGACCTGGTATTATGTAGGCACAATTCCAATAAAGCAATTAAGCAGAGGAAAATTAGTGGCAGCCCAGGCTTCACACCTCCACATCTGTGATTTCACTTGTAGGCTTCCCAGCACAGGTCCAACACCTTTTCCATACAGTATCAAATATATGTCAACTGATAATCATAAAAATTAGACACACCCCTAAAGAATGACAAGACTCAGTGAGTCTGTGTGAAGAATCAAGTGAAGTAATCCCCAAGCACAGGACAGTTTGTTAAGTGCTTCAGGATGCTAAAGCATCACAGTGAAAGCACTGGCTATTTTTGTATCAGGTTTAAAGGATACTTATTTCACATCCACAAGACTAAACCCCACATTTTCCTGTACATTTGCATACTTTGCCCCTTCCTAACACCACAAAAACAAAACCCCAGCTCTTTTCATCCCAACTTGAGTTTCTCCAAATGGGTGAGAGATGATACATATTATGGCTGGGCTGAATGTTTGCAGATGCCAAAGGGCTTGTCAGATCCAGTAATAATGAAGCTGACCTTCATCAAGCTTTCCTAAAAAACATCATTAATGACACTGTTAATTTGGGATCTCTCCTCTATCCAGTCATTGTTACAAAGTTTCTTAGAACTTATCTTTGATATTTCATGTTTAAACAAATTAATTTGTTCCATCTTCCATTGAATCTTCCATCAATATTGACTGCACACCCACACCTTTGGGATTTCCAAAGTCAGTTGGATTTTTCCTGCAGAGGGAATAAAATTGATCTGCAACCATAAACTTTTTTTTTTTCTTTTGCTTTCCTTTATGTTTAAGAAAGCCTCTGATGGATGCTTTGCTTTTAATTTTGCAAAACAAAGTTGACTTGTAACGAGAGCTTCTGTGCCAGGTTTCAGCCCAAGGGGAATTTGAGTTGCAGTTATAAATCCCCTGGAACACTGAAGGAAAGTACAGAAATAGAAATGCTGAGGATGACAGTAGTGTAAAATTGTAGCACTTTGTTCAAAGTGCTCTGTCACAAAGAATAGAAAAGCTGCCTAGATTACTTGCTCTTTTCTGAATTTGGACAAACACATTAGGGAGGTTACAATTTTAACAACACTTAATTTTGTCCTGACAACAGAACTGGTGGAGAGAGGCAATGAGAACAAGATTTAATGTTGCAAACGCCAAGTCAAGATTGAGTTCTATTGTTCTCAGCAGAACAGTCAAATCCTATTTTTACAGCAATAAAACAACTTTGTACTGTCAGTAATCCAAATTAAGGTTTATTTGGCATAAATAAATTTTCAAGAGTACTAATGACACCACAGTCTATTCTCCATTCATCAAGCCAGTAAACTGTTTGATTTACACTTTTTATGTTCATGTTTTATATGGGGTAGATAACACCATTTATACAACAAACAGCCAATACAGTCTGCTCAGTGGTATATAAGACAGTAGTGGATTTTGAATTAATTATTGTATTGAATTTTGTCTTGATCAACCATTTATTTTCCATCTGAATTTTACCTACTAAATCAATGTTAGCACAGAAAGAATGTAAGAGTGGTTTTCAAAAACCAAACCAAGCAGACCACATTTCATTTGATCATGTACTGACCTGGCCCAAAGAGAACACTCCTCACTACAGGCAGGTTAACCAGTGCAATCATCAAAAGGATGCCGCAGCAGGGTGACATTACCCTGAAAGGGCCTGAACAGTTTGCTATCAATTCTCCTCTAAAATATTAAGTCCACAGGGAAGTGTATGCCTTCTCCACAACATGGTTTATATTCAAAAATTGACCATGCTGGATAGCATTTGTTTGGGAAACAGAAGGTACGTGAAAGCAAAGTGTTAGGGGCAGGCTTATACATAAAAAAACCAGTTATTTCAGAAAGACCTACAGACTCTTCTGAAACACAGAATGATGCAGGACCAAAGCATGACTTTGCATCACAGCAAACCAATCTGAGAGCAATTAAATATCAATAACGAAATCTCAAAATATCAATTAACTCATAACTGACTGTTCACCGACTTAGAGAACTTCAATGGGAAGAAGCCTTCCTAAATCCTGCCAGTCATTCACTGTCTGTCAAAGATTTTTGGTGGGGAGAAAGTAAAAAAAACCAAAACACTCAGACAATTGATCTTGTGAACCAAAGGCAAGCAATAGTAAGACTTGATGACCTGAAGTTTTATTGCACTTTCTACATAACTACACTAGCAAACATACTATAAATGTGTTTTTCCAGCCTGGTCCTTAACAGATGGATTTAATGATTAATGCCAGTTTTACTCTGACTAAAGAAATGAGATAATGCACTCTACAGAAAGAATATTCTCCATTTTCCTAACAAGATGAGGAAGTAGCACTCCAAAAAGGTGCAGACAGCATGAGAAATTTGTCTGAAAAATGAGAAGTCCTTTGATAACAATATAGGCATACACGACAGAGGTCATTAAGATTTTCTCAACCATGCTAGAGACTTATAATGTAATAGCCTTTTCATTATCCTCAGTAGGGTCACAATAATAAAAAAAAAAGAAAAAAAGAAAAATATAATTCATGGAAAGATGCATTAAGCAGTATTCTATAACTGTGATTTCATATGACCTGATTTCCATGCATTTATTTCCTTAAAAGTGCACTACTACTGTTTTAGCTTTAACAAGCTGAAATTTAAGTAATTTTTGAGGGCTTTTACAGCTAGAACATCAGAATTTTTACAATAAGACTTGAATTCAAAGTACATAAGCATATACACAGTTTGAAAGATATGAGCATTCTCCCCCAAAAGAGTCACAAGAGACATCACTGGAAGAGTTTGAAACAGAAGTCATCTTGCCAAAATCTTAATTTCCTTTTCAAAAATAAGACCAAAAAAAAAAAAAAAGCTTCAATTCCAACTGAAGTTAAAAAGTTGTTTCAAAACTCTCAAAAGTAATTTTAGATGCTAGAAATTGAGGATAAATATGAGATATTTTACTCAGGACAGAACTTATTCCTGTGTCCTTATTTTATCAGAATTTCAAAATGCATTTTCTGCATTTGGGAACTAGCTAGGAGATTGCAGTATGATGTATTTATCACACAACTTTTAAATTTATTTTGTTGATGGCTAGGTAGTTAAATATTTCCTTCCTTACAAATGAGTTTTGAACTCACATCAGAGCTCTTTAAGACCAATGTTGCTTGTCATTCTATGCACTTACTGCAGTGCTTTAAAGAAGAAACATTTCAGATAAAATGTTTACTACCTCTACAGAACAAAAGCTGCATCTTCTGGTACTGTTAAGCCCTCCAATTTCACAGCTAGCCTGCACGTCAAAACTTGACTGCCAGAAGCACTGCCAGCAGTAACATCCCTTTTATTTCAGGCTCCATAGAGACCTCTCTTTCTCCCAAACTCACTTCAAGAAGTAGTAAGAATGATCACAACTTGCTGCATACAAATTCCAACCAGAGTTACTATGCTCAGCAACCAACCAGCCATCGGATAGAAGAAACACTTGATCACTATGAACACACAAGCACCACACAAGTAAAAATTCATTTGGGAAGCAATAGCTTTTAGTAACTGCTGCCTTTTACTTTTGAAGATCTGTGAGGTGCACAGGCTCTCCAAAATGTTTTTAGAATTAATGAAAGTCCAGGAATTGTACTGGACCTTGAGCAGCTCTGCAGATGTATTAAGACTGTAAGATTTGCTAACACCAGCAAAAGCCACTTCTGTGATGCCGACTAAGTTCCATCAGAGTATTTCTTCTGAAGAAACTCAAGAGCTCTATTATTTGCCCTCATCTATGTAAGAATATACCTTGCCCAGAACTTTGAAGATATGTAACCCCTTCCCATCTCTCTGAAATTCAGCTGAAATATTGGAAAAGAAAACCACTACAAAGTTTGTAGTTCAGCAATAAAGAAAAACAGATGTGACCAATCACAGGCAAGTATTTAAATAAAAATGATCTACAGAATACATACTCCATGTTCCCTTTTACTCTATCGCTTACATTCATGCTCCTCCTGATTCCTAGACTACATTTAAGACTACATGCTAGGAAAACAAAATATTACTATCTATTCCATAGAAAGCAACACCTCTTGTCTCTTATTTTCATATGCTGCTCCTTTCCCAAGTACTTTTCATTTCAACTATCAAGAGCCCTGGTAAACAGGATTGGACACATGAAAAAAAAATGGTTACATATACATCCTTTTGACAGGACAATCCATGACATCCTTAAGGAACAGAGTTGTCTGTAAATACAACTAAGAAAAATATTTACTTGAGCTTTTCATAAATTTTGATGCTTCATCTTCAAAATATCTTGCCTTATTCTGATCTCTGAAATTAATCTGTCAACACTCGCTCTCACAGGCAGTCAGAAAAAGAGAACTACAGGCAGTAAGTTCACATTCTTTCTCTTAAATATAGCTTTAAGTTTCTTAAAGTAAAATGTCACATTTATGACACTTTTTGTATTCTAAATTATATAACTTAACTGTGAGCACATGCTGAAGCACCACAAGCTCTCATTCAACTTTGAAGAATCATTTCAATAAAGAGAGGACCAGCTACTTAACTGAAATCACATCTTGAGCTTGCTTTCACAAATAAAAACTTCAGTATGACTGGCCACTCTCTCTCTTCATTTCTCTGATTTTGGATTTAGGTTAGATCAGTAACAGGAGCAGTGTTAGGAGCAGGCACCATAGCAGAACTGATGTCTTAAATGGCTACCTAGAAACAGAGACTAGACAGGAATAAGGGAATAAAGGAGGGATTTATTTGAAAGGTCTTCGAAGGTACACCCTGGGGGTCTGGAGGCTCCTGCCTCAGTGGATCCCAAGATGGACGACAGGTCACGAGTTCTTCACACTTTTATAGGTTTGGACCATTTGCATATCAGCAAATAAATTCACCAATTAAAACTTTAGCTAATGATGTAATTTCCCCAAGCTTCCCCCCCTCCCCTCAAGATGAAGGTTTACACTTTTTGGGCCTAGGACGGTCTGGTGTCCTTGGAGAGCAAGCTGGAGAGGCTTTGTTATATCTATCTTAGCATAAGAGAACAGCAGCTAATGAGCTACAAGAAACTTCAGAGTTACACTAGCAGTACAAGATTTGAAAAAATATAAAAGTTAAAACCTAGGGCATCAGAACCATACGAGGAACTATCCTAATGCCTCAATTCATTCACTCACTGAAGATACAGCATGAAGAGGTTCTGTCAGCAAGGACATAAGAACCTTCTCCAGTGCTGCCTAAGACCTGAGAAATCCAGCGTTCAGCCACAAGAGATTAATACTAGAAAGATACTATATTGTGGGACAGTAATTAGCAGCTGACTGTGATAGACAGGCAGGGATTTGGTTATCTCCTCGGTGCCCTAATAAATGGAACCACCCTCCGCATATGGCGTTACCCAGGCTCCTAATGCAGCCTGAAAAGGCTTGCATTGCCATCACGATGATCTGCCCTTGAAGGAAAGCAAACTTTATTGATGTATTCAGAATGTATCACTTATTATTAAACACAGAAAAGGTCTACCTCCTGACACAATCTGAGCTGCTTGTCTCTTGCTGCTGCTGGCCAGCCTTCGCGTATGAAGATCCGGGGAAGGTCTCTTTTTCCTTTCAGACCTTCCAGCCTGCGCACTGGATTTTTTAGGTGAGACACAGGGCGCGTAGATCTGAGCCCACCCTTTAATCCCGAGGTTCTTCTGCCGGGCCAAAGCGAGTCTTGGACAGTGGCAGTGAGGTCCTCCTCAGGACGTAGGCAGATTGCCCCCTTGCAGGGCTAACGAGCTCTGCCTGCCTGGGGAGTATCCCCGACCGGGACTTGAACCCGGGCCCCGGCAATTACTGTGCCGTATGCTTAACCACTACACCACCAGGGCTCTCGCTTGTCTCTTACTCCTGTTCTGTAAAGCAGGAAAAGGGACTTCAAGCAGTTTTGCATTTTGCACAGCCTGGAAGGGCCCAGAGATACCATCCTTCAGCACAGACACAGCTCAAAAGACATGGGAACAAAAATAAAGTACACATGAAGACTATCTTGAATCCAGTCCAGTTTCAACACCAAATTTTAAAGCATTGCTTTACCATACTACTTTACTTCACTCTACCTTTTCAACAGGATACCTATTAGGAGATTGTCTTAAACTATATCAAGCTTCATTCAGTTTCCCCAGCAATGATCAGACATTAGTAAAGGATCCTGAAAGGGTCACTTCTACAGCAGAACTCCCCTGATTTTACCACTTAACCTCCCTTTGCCTGCTTTGTCCCTTCCCTAACTAGGCAGACCCTTTTGATACACGCTAGCATTAACCTGTTTTCTTTTGACTTCTCTGCCTTCTCAGCAACATGCTAACCAGCATCAAAGCCAACGCAGCTAGAAACACACAAACTCAAATGTATTCCCAGGATATAACACTAATTAGGGAAGAAATAGACACAATGACTTTTGAAAAGCTTAGTTTTGATGTATTCCCTGCAATGATCAAAAACTTAAACTTATTTTAGTCACACTGAACTACTCATGAACAGGCCCATAAAAGGGATTCAGATCCAACTCACACCACACAGACACTTCTTCCTCCCCTTCACTTCTCCTTTCCTCACCCTTTTAAAGGGGTGAAAATACTGCATACTTCAATGCATTCCACTTGTTAAATGAAAAGGTAATTATCCCCACCCCCAGCTTAAGACTTTAAATCATGCATCTGCAATGATCTTACCCAGAAGAAACTCGAAGCAACTGCTACAGCAAAAGGTGGCACAAATGGAAAGAAACATGCACTGAAAGAAATTACTCTCTCAGAAAAAAAAAGTGAACGCTTTTATAATGAAAAGCTCTACACAGTGCTTATACCTGAAAAATGATTGGTTAAAAACAAACAACTTTCCCCCCCAAAACACACACATTTTCCTTGAAGTCAGAACATGATTCCACTCACATCTTCTTGTATTTTCAATGAGTTCATCTTAAATAGCCATGAGCTTTCCCCACTCTGGTGGGGCAAAAAAGGAATTTAGCAGAAGTAATGGGCTTAGCACGAACAAGCAGTTTTTTACTCTGCATGCAATAAAACAGAAGCCGAAAGAAATCTTTTCAGTTTTGACCTCAAGTGGGATGTACTGTTCAGATAGCACTCGGAGATTTTTGTTTTACGGGGTTAAGTCAACAAATCACCCAAAGCCATAGCGCTTTTATCAATAACAGTCTCAATACGTATTTTTTATTACCACACAGTATTGGAATTAACAACCATTCAGAGAGAAAGAAAAAAAACCACTTTTTACTATCAGGCTTTGTACAAATGCACAACAAAATATAACACTGCACAGAGACGTTCTTTTTACATATATCTGTTGCATGTACTTGGAAGCTGTCGCTTTTCTTTCATCCGCCAGCTGTGCAGACATTTATGGTTAAGAGCCCATGGTGCCCAGAGACAACTGTTGCTACTCTCAGCGACTGCCACAGATGCACTTCCCAGAACCCAACACCTGCACAAGCTGATGAACTTCTAACACACACTTACTTGACTTAGAGGCTTGGAGGAAGGCCTGAGCCAAATTTCTCCACCAGGATTGGTACAGACCTATACAGTTTCTGCCTTAAAGAGTTTACAGCCTAGCTAATCCTTTTTTTTTTTTTTTTTTTTTCCGACTGCTAGACAAATTCAGGAGACAGGGAATGCCTGGTGTGCCTCAAGTTTCAGACTGATTAATGACCGAAAACCCCTTCAAAAGTCATAAACATGAAAATTAAAGAGATATGGCAGCATAAAGTGCAGAAAAAGAAATACCACAGCATTGCTGACTGAAGACACAACCTCACATCTGAATGTTACATATATACATATTACTACTTCTATAGTCCAGCCAGCCTCGGCACGCACCCCAATAGCCGGCTCAGGGTAGTCACTCTCTATCCTAATAGTTTTCCACAGCAAACTACGGAGAAAGGCGACGATCTCCCGCAGGCTTAGAGGGAACGGCCTGCGAGAGCAGCAGCACAGGTGAGCGCCGGAGCAGCCCCGGCCGCACACCAAGGCACGAACCCCACGGCTGCCGGCGAGGGAAACCGCCCACGAGATGCTGTGGATGAGGGAAGATGCCCCGAGAAAGAGGGCGATTTCTCTGTGGACACACCAGCCTGGAAGGGCAGAGGGCGCAGATAGCCTCCCCCGGCTCCCACGCTACTCCCTTCCAGTCTCAGTGCCGCAGGAAACGATCCGGGTTTTAATGGAGAGAAGGGGGGATTCTATCTCGGGAGACGGATCCAAGAAGCGACACCACATCCCCCGCGAAGTTGGAAGCTTCTGGAAGTTGTGTACTTCGTTACGAGCGCGCACGGCCACCACCACCTCCCGCCACCGGTTACCGCCGGGGCCCGGCCCCCGCCCCTCGCCCCCCCCGCAGCCGCCGGGAGCCGCCGCGGCCCCGCCGAATCCCCCCC